>OZ010573.1:73166191-73466191 GCA_963932145.1 Acanthosepion lycidas
AGCTGTTTCTACTGATGTCATATAAAGAACAATCGAAAGCAAATTTGAACATTGAAAAGTATATTGTGGCGGACTTCTACCACATTTATTTAATTTTGATTAGGAAACCAAACTGATGTGAAGAAAGGACAAGGCAAGGGTATCATTATAAAAATTGTATTCAACAATGTATACAACAAAGAATGTGTAAGAAAAAGCATGCAATGAGTAAGACGAGAGTTGTCTCTCTTTGACTATCATCGTCTATCAAAGTTCTGTGAAAAGAAAGTTAATAGTTTGTAATAAATGTTTTTTTAACAGTTTTGCTGTGCAAGAGGATAAATTATGTAAGTGTAAAGGAATAAGCAGTTTGTGAGTGTTGAGTAAGAAGATCGGAGCATAGCTTCAACTCTCGTGGATTTCTGTGGTAGCTGAAGTCTCATTGGTGTGTCTACACTTTTTCTTGCTTTTAGGTGATCATTAGATCAGAAGTGCTGCGCGGGAAGAATCACTCTTCACGTGCAGAAAATCCGATTGGTCGACACTGATCAATCAGTGAATGAGCTTTGGGGAGATTTCTGGGAGCCGATTCTCCCAAAAATATACAAAATCTACTATACGAAAATATAGCGATTTCAAAATTGCCGCATAAGACAGTAGTGTTGATTTCTATCCAATGAATGATTGTTACTGAAATTTCAATTTGTATAGGAATGTATGCGTGTGTGTGATAATGATCGCTTTCGCTACTTTTTGGTCAAGGTTAATTTTAGGTTTAGCGTTGTAAGTGTTGACACAAAATTAAACAATTTTGTTAATAATTATAAAATTAAAAAGAATATGCATTATTAGCAGCTAATAAAAATCAGCGAATATTTTTTTTTTATATCTAATACTTTTTCGGCGTTAATTTTACTTTTTTGCACCTGCAAAAAATATAACAAGGTACCCGACCGCCACGGACTTCCTAAGTACTACCACCCCGCAAAAAAAACAAAAACAAAAAAAACATCATTCTTCTTTGAACTTAAATTTCGGTTCCATTTGAAAGATAATGGCTAATGGCATTTTAGCACCCCGCTACCACCTCTTTTATTAACATCAATTTTCGTGCAAAAAGTGGATCACAGAGCTTGTTCAGTTTAATAAATATTTTTAGAAAATCTTAACTTCTAATTGGTCACTTAATATCTAATAACATCGACCTAGTTTTTGACCTTACTAAAAAGATAATTCCGCCAAAATCTATCAAGCTTCTCTGATCCTACCACGTGACCAAAGTTAACAATAAAACATGAAACATCTTTCATTTTCGACTGTCAGACGATCGGAATCCTTTGAACTTGTCACAAAGTTCCTTAAAGATGATTCCAGCCTGAGAGAACGCTCATTCACACAACAATATTTTATGACGAACAATCAACTCAAGTTTTCCAAATTCAACTTAATACAAGAATCTTTTTCATACATTTTCAAGCTCAACGTTAATTATCGCAATTAACATAAACGCAGCTTGTTTAAAAACCACGTATTTCAATTACAGAATATTTTCTTCGAACAAGTGAAAACCAATCAAAGAACCTTAAAGTAAGTCGTAAACATATTTTTCTAATTTTTAGTAACAAACTTGAACTGTTTATCATTTTCTTAAATTACAACACACTTTCTCATTATTGTATAGACCTTCAACAAATTACAATCTATCAAACCAGAACTTTGATAACTTTTCACCTAAAATATAAAAGGACGTTTGAAGTTTTTTTAAAACCACTTCTTTACTCCAGTTGTTTTTGTATCTCTTGTTTATATAAATCTTTTATTCGTTGTTGTGCAAAAACTGACTGTTGTTTCTCATGTTGTCCTTCTTCTATGTTTGTTGAACACTAAAATTTAATGTGAGAGGAAATTGTTAATTTCATCACGCAGCCTAATTTACTCAACAATTTTTCATCCATCCATTAACACAACCCCCACAGCATAAAGCCAATACGAATTAAATCAAAAATTAATTTCCGTAAATAAACTTTATAGGAATTTTCAAAACAGTACTTTTTTTTTTGGCTCACTGTTTACTTCGTCGATCACCAAAAAAAAAAAAACGTAACCATTTGATCTTGGATGGTGTAGTGGTATTGGCCGCCTAAATCAACCCGTACAATTTTACTTTACGAATGTGTAAGCAAATGCGAAAAATAACAAGACAAATTATCAAGGTGACAGAATTTGCTAAACAATAAAATATTTTAAAACACAACAAATACAACATATATGCTAAAGTTGTTAAAACATTTTAGAGTTCTAATCAAGAACTCTAAAATGTTTTAACGTGTGTAATATTGAAAGATGTTGAACAGTATGTTTGAAAATGAGATGGTGTGCTTAAGTATTATTATTGTTGTAGAAAAATTAAACAGTTCTACTTTTTGTATTAAATTAAAAAGTATTGTTCTTGACTCACTGTGATTTCTACATACAAACAATATTCATAGCACCAAACCAACACATTCTTACTTACTATTCTCACTACAACCTCCAAAATACCTCATTGTCTCAATGAAAATACTAAATTAGACCCCATATGTACAAATCGTTGTCTGTGGAGGGGAGAGGGGAATAAAACAAGTTAAAAAATCCCAATGAGTATATACAATATGAATATAAACTATTTACAAGAAAATAAACAAAATCATGTTAGTAATAAAACCTCCCACAATCCTTAAATGTGGCAGAAATATCAGTTAACTGAACGAAATCGATGCGGAACTATAATAATGTAGAAACATTAATCCACCCCAAGCACTCACATAGACACACACTCACTCTGACACAACAACAAATAGGAAAAACACACACGCGAAACGAAAGGTGCTCCGCACCCACCAGAGAACTGACATCACTGACCATCTAACGAGGGAGAGGATGGGGAGTTAAACTAGAGGAAAATAGGGACAGAAATAAAAGGGGCCAATGAGCAAACACGCCGTAGCTAAGTTTACTAGAAAAAAAAACTAAAGAATCAAAACAAAACCTACACTAGCCTAATTCCAGGGATGGGTTGTCCAAGTTCAACCCAGGAAGAACAATATCCTGATGCCTAACCGGCATCAAAATGCCACTCTAGGTCAGCCCCTTTTACTTGGTACAAACGCGCAAGATACACCCACCTTTTGCCAAATTCTGATGAGGTGAGCCGCCGCCTTTCCGTCCTAATTTTGACCTTAAGCTGATGCTTAAAGAACAAGATCAGTTGGGAAGAAGTGAACCTCTCGCCATCGTAGAATTCTTTCTGACGCGTCGTCCAAATCACGACTCTCATAACACCTATAAGCAAAAAAAAAAAAAAAAAATACATATTGTTCAGCCTTCGTCATCTACGGCACCACATTGCTACAAACAGAACTGGACTCAAGGACAAAGAACTTTCCTTGCAGAATGCAGACCACGAGGCCTTCAACAAACTTGCACAACGGCACTACCAGCCTGAAATGAAAGAAGGCGTGACCAATGGTCTCGACTTCACCAACACAGTGTCAGCAGTTTGGAGATTTCTCCAAGACCGCTGAACAAAGTTTTTTGACGACCCAGAGGGCCCCAATAATCACCAGCCAGGTGAGTGATGCCTCATGTTTATTGAGGCATTTCAACCCAGGCGCCCAAGGCCATATTGAGCGAGCTTCCTGCTTCGTAAGGCCGAGTTCGTCAATCAGCTCGTCACGAACGGACCCCCTGACTAATACTTGATACTTACCCTACGAGACAACGCCTGGATGTTGGAGAGGCCATCCGACGCCCATAGCAGGCGTTTCAGAGCACGATGACATTCGCGATAGAAGGAGCATTCGGCTCGGGGTGAACGGTGAGCATCCTCCTCACTCGAGTGCACACTTCTCAGGGATGGGAAGTTTCTACGGACGTCTTCCTTCCAGGAGGCGCCCTCCTTATCCGATTCGCGACATATTCGGTCTAGGAAGGCGATTCGAACATATATTGACGAATCTCAATGCCAGGCATACCCAGACTGCCTTCAGATGGATGAAGGCAACAGATCTCCCGAGATACCGTAGCGGCTTTGCCTCTCTACAAGAAAGCGAACAAGAGCCTTACTAATGACATTAGTGTGGCATACGGAAGTGGAAGTACAGAGAGTCGGTAAATGAGAATCGGGTAGATGTGTGAAACACATATTTCCGCTCTTCCCTTCAAGGAAAGATTCCTCCGAGACCACAAATTAATTACAATTTCGGCCTTCCCCTCAACTAATTCATTTCCAACTGGATATAAGGACCGAACCAGACGCCGAGTATTTTGATCGGCTCATCCATCCAAAGGAAAGGTCCGGAAAGAGAAACTACCTTCCATGCACCCAACCACAAGCCAACAGACTTATCGCGATTGATCTTGGCCCCTGTCACCATCTCATAACCCCTGAACTCTTTGCTGACTTCGTCAATCTCGGCCCTGCTCGACACAAGAACCGAAACGTCATAAGCATAGACAGAATACCTGGCTGAAGTGGTAGCACCAGGTAGGGAAATTCCGCGCAAGACCGGATTCACCTTTAACTTGCGAAGGAAAGGTTCCAACGCAAGAACGTAAAGCAAAGGCGAAAGCGGACAACCTTGACGAATGGAGCGAGACAGTACGAAAGGCTCCGATCTTACCTCATTCACTTCCACCAGCGCACCGGGAGTCGCATACAAGAGTTGGATCCAGGAGCGAAAGTCTGGCCCGAAACCGGCCGCCAAAAGAACAGCCTCTAGGAAACGATGGTCAACCCCATCGAAGGCCTTGGACTGATCTAAATTGATCAGCGCGGCTTCACTGTCGACTTGTTCTAAGATCAAGCGTACCATATAAAGGGTGTCCTGAATAGTCCTGCCCTTCACAGAACAAGTCTGTTCGGAGCCAATCAGACTAATCCCGGAGATTTATCCAGACCAACCTGTTTCAACGCTTTCCAGATTTCCGATTCTGTGATGGGACCCTCGCACCCAGCCGTTTCAGCTGCCTCAAGACAGGGAAAGTCGGCTAAATATGCATCGAACTGAACAGGGCTCAGATCGGGCTCCCTGACGAAAAGTTCCTAAAAGTAATCCCGAAAAGCCTCGCATATGCCCGCGTTTGTAGTCACGGTCTGCTTATCCGGCAATGTGACGCACGCGATACGTCGCCAAGACGCGCTCGGATTCAACGGCCATATTCGTCGCCTCAGAGGACATTCTTTTTAACCTAGCCCTAACTATCATAGCTTGCTCCTTTTTAATAAGCAAGGAGGACAACTCTGCCTTAGCTAAAGCTATTTCCCCACTATCGCGGGATTTAACTGCCCGATCAACTTTTTTCTCTAAAGCCGTTTGCTCCGCTAATCTATCTAGATTGAGTCTACGACTAAAATCAGCAGCAAACGTTCTAATTTTTGATTTTAATTTATCCCACCAGGTGTTCCCTACAACCGCCTCGTCAATTGCCTCTGTATCATTAGTAGCAGCTGGTCCCACATATACTGCTCATTATTTAACCTAACCTTAGGCTTATCTAAGTTTATAAAGACTCGGACAAGCCTATGATCTGAATAAACTATATAATGGAAACTTCCCCCCCTCCCCGAGCCCTACAACGACTCTCCTAAGACTTGGTCGACGTAGCTAGAAAGCACCCCAGGAGCCGAGATGCCACTATTTGTCCAAGTCCAAACTACCTCCCGAGGATGCACATTCTGGTACTTATCGACAAGGTCAAACCTGTCGATAAAGTCCCGAAATGGTTTCACGTCCGGGTTGTTAGTACTCGAATTTGGCCCTATGCGACGTATATCGGGATCAAGGACGGCATTCCAATCCCCCGTTAAAACTACCCGACGAGATGTCGTCAAGAACGGCTCGATCTGCCGAAACAAAGCAGGACGCTCAGAATGGTTATTAGGCGCATACACCCCAATGAGACGCAGAGCCTTATCCTTTATGGTAACATCCAGCACGCAAAGCCGCCCGCCAGATCTGCGAAGACAAGAATACACGCAGCCTTCAAAGACTTGCTCACCTCCAAGAGGGACCTCTCGAACGACCATCAAAACATGCTGAATAAAGGTAGAACCCCTTAGACAGTATATCATCATAGTAATGAGAAGAAAACCGGGTCTCTTGTACACAAACATTAACCCGAGGCGCTGAAGGTCGGGAGAGAGCCTCGCCCTGCGAGAATCCGACCTTAGGCTTCGGACATTCAAGCTAGCTAACGGATGAAACATTTATCTAACCGATTAGAGTTGCTTTCCTGAATTGAACATGGACGAGGTGAGGATACCGACCGCCTCCCCCATGCCCGATCTCTGTTGATGGAGCCGTCTTGGAAGAGGCCTCCTATATCCCAAGGGAAAGTCAATTTTAGTGCTCTATAGAGGGAGGGGTGAACAAAAACAGGGACTCTCCCAGCACAAAAGTGTGTCATTTTTTTCAATTTTTCATTTTGTTTGAAGATTGCAAGGGGATATTTTAAAAGAGGATATTGCCTCATCAAGCTCTGCACAAGTCTGCTTAGCCCCCATTCTAGTTCTGATAACTGTTAGAACTCTTTCAGCATTGGGAAAGTTTCGGGGGTCCTTAATGTCTTTGTCTGCGAATTGTTTAATTGATAAAAGATATTTTAAGTATTTTATCCTGTTCCCGTAGTCTCGGGTTTTTTCCGCTTGGGCAGGGGATATTCGGCAAACATCTTCACCTGGGTTGAAGATGTGTTTTTGCTTTTTCCTTTCTTCTGTAAAGTACTGTGTAGGACTTCTGAGCCTTTTGTTTTGGGGAGGGGCATTTCAGGAGTTTTGATGGGAGAAGGACTGGGGGTGTGACGAGGCGTATACGATTGTCTGAAAGGGCTGGGGTCTCTACTGAGAGGGGTTGAAGGATGGGAAAAAGATGTGGATGGAATGGCAGGTAAGATTTTCTCTCTACTAAGAGGGGGTTGAAAGATGGGAAGAATGTGATCGGTCAGAGGGTGCGGAGGGGTGGCCTTCTTTGTAGAGGTGGTTTTGGGTTGACTGGTGGTAGAGGACTGGGAAGTGTGCTGAATGTGGGGCAGTGGATATGAAGAGAGGTGCTTTTTTAATGGGTGAGGATTTTGTATTTCGTTGGAGATCTAATTTTTCTTTTAATTTTTTTACTTTTTCAGTCTTTTCGTATCCCGGATCATATTTTTTTAAGTTCTTTCAAGGTCGGTTTTGTGGCCGGGGCGTCGCCCTTACTGTTGACAGAGGGAGTAGGACTGTTAGGATCTTTTGTCCCGAAGGCGTCATGGGACTGAGGACCCGCTGTCTGGTGCTTCCCTCTGGCTCTGCCAGCAACCTGTCATTTCCCTCTCCCTCCTTCATAACTGCACTTGCAGCGGGAGAAAGCTCTTCGGGGAATGGGAGCTTAGGTGTAAGCCCAACCGGGGGTTTAACCACTCCAGTACCGGAAGCTGGAACGCCCATTACAGGCGTGGCGGATTTCAAAGACGCAGTTAGAGGGGGACTTTAGTCAACTGGGGCCTGATTTCCAGAGCCTTCTTCTCTGGGCAGGAAGAGAAGAGGTGACCAGTCTCTCCACACTTCCAACAAACTTGTTTACGGCCGATCACTCTAACCGGCAGCTTCAGGCCCCCAACATCCAGACAGTTGGGAATGGAGATGAAGGCTTTACGGTCCAACATGATGTTGAAACTCCATCCC
This sequence comes from Acanthosepion lycidas, assembly GCA_963932145.1. NCBI lineage: Eukaryota > Metazoa > Mollusca > Cephalopoda > Sepiida > Sepiidae > Acanthosepion > Acanthosepion lycidas. The sequence continues at coordinate 73,173,870 of OZ010573.1, forward strand.
CCAGTCAGGTTATTGCAGGAAGTACCTAGAATTTCTCCGTACTGAGACAAGAAAGCCGCCAGGTGTTTCCCGACGGCAAGTGGTGGGACCTCGTATATTGTTACGTGGTCCTTCTCCTGTCTTCTTACTTTGTTCGAAGTATCAGATATTTCGTGATCAGTTCCCGACTGTTGTTCTTATGCAATCTTCTGGTGTGGGTAACAATACGTCCCATATGAAAAAGTCCTTACCCTTAACAATTCGAAATGGTTTAAACCCTAGGGACTCTAGTATTTTTCCACTGTGTCTTTCGTCGAACGACAAATTTTGCGCGTACGCTTGTTGACAACGAAAACCGACATTAGTCTTTTATCGATCTTCTTTAGTTCAATGGGTTCATCCAAGAGCCCACCTTCTACCACAAGGTGTGCGTAACTCTTGGCATGCTTCAAGAACTCCACAATATCGATGATGCATTTTGGAGGGGACTTCCAACAACAGGAGGTCAAGAATGGCCTAAAAGACAAGACAAGTAAGAGCGCGAAGCTCTTACTTGTCTTGTCTTTTAAGCCATTCTTGGCCTCCATATTATTGGGTGATTTTTGGCCATTGTTGGCCACGGTAATTTTTCCGGTTTTTTCTTGGCCATTATTGGCCTTCATACTTTGTCTGAACTTCGGCACCAACGCACTCCTCTCTAGAGGATGAAGTTTCTAAAGGTGGGTATTCTTCAGGATTGTCTTTGTCAGAAGGGTCTTTGTTGGGGTTAAACATGTGTTTTCTGACCGACTTTCTAAATTCGGCAATTTTTTATTTCTTTTTTAAAATTAAAAATGATGGAATCCTTTTTTATTTCTTTTCCATTTTTTAAAAGGGAAGGGGAGGGGTGAAAAAAGAAAAAATAGTTTCGTCTATAGTCGAAACTGAAAATTTAAAAAATTCAGACAAAAATTAAACAGACTAAAATTAGACAAGTAGATATACAAAAAACAAGGTTCGCCTGAAAGCGAGATAGCAAGTTAAAAAATAGGCAACAGATGAAAATAAACAAAGGTTCGCCTGAAAGCAAAATTTAAAAGCGCAAAACAAATTAAAAGGACAGATGAGAATAAAATAACAAGGTTCGCCTAAAGGCGAAACAACAAATTTAAACACTCAAAAAAAAAAAAAAAGAAGAAAAATAGAAAAAAAGAAATGACGTACGAGAGACGAAAACAAATGCACATGGTTCGCCTAAAGGCGAGACAAGTTTAAACGTACAAAAAGATAAATAAATAAAATAGACGACAGACGAGTACAACAGAACAAGGTTCGACTGAAGGCGAAACAACAAATTTAAACAATAAAAACAAGAAAATAAAACAGAAGGACGCACAAAAAGATTAAATAGATGACAGACGATAGACAAAGAAAAAAGAAAACGTAATATGAAACAATATATACAAAGAAAATACGAAACAATAATATACAAAGCTAATCGCAAAACCAAAATGGCTGACGCTAAGAACGAGTCAATCCGATAACAAATGAAAAAAACAAAACAAAACAAAAAAAAAACAAAAAAAAAACGGACAGATTAGACAATATAAATACAAAGAATTAGAACAAATATGGACACAGAAACAAATAAAACACGGAAAACTTAATGGATATTTAAAACTAAAAGGTATGGGCAACGAATGAAGTAACATGTAACAAATAAACAAAGAGAAAAATAAAGTCTGTCGAAAGAATAATACGTAGAAAAATAAACAGATAAACTCTGGCAAAGGTTACAAAAATAAAAACAGAAAAAATAAATTTAAAGGGGAACTTAAAAGTAAAAGAAAATCAAAAAGAAAACTAAAAAGAATAAGAGCAAAATAAGGGAAAAAATAAAAAAAATGGGGAGGGTAAAAACTGAAAAAGAAAAAAATCAAAAAACTTTTGCAAAACAGCCGTAAGAAAGGCAGAAAGATGGTAAAAAATAAATCAAACTTAACCAAAATATACATTACTTCAAAAAGAAATGTAGAGTCCGGTAAAAGTCCGGTGATAATCAACAGTCAAAAAAAAAAAAAAAAAAAAGTCGGCAAGACTGCGAGCAGGCCGACCAAGAATATTTTAAAGCTCCACTGACTGAGTTGTGTCAAAGTTTCATATTTATTAGTTCTCTTGATCACGTAGTGGATCGAGAACATGTTTACATTTTGTGGCGTCAACTCGAGGTCAAAATTCTGGTCGGTACCTTCGGACTTAGTTGATGACACCTAATTGATACTTTTTAATCAATCAGAATGCATCGGTTGTTATAAACTTGGCTGGGAGCCTCTATGTGTTTAACTTGCACAAATTTGAGATTTAAAACAATAAATGTAGAAATCTAATTCTACAATAAACCCCGCAGATTGTGAAAGTTTTTGAGAGAAATTTTTCTCTATATGTAATGTACGTTTTAAATCTACTAGGCCAATGAACATGTCTGCTAGACTTGGTGATAACTTCCGCTGGTGGAACTGAAGGTGTAAGCTACGATGGTTGGGTTGAAGATGTTAGGTCTGGGTCATGAAACGATTTATGAGATAAATTGATGTAAGCCGGTTTTAACCGGTCGACTGACACTGTTAGGATTTCCATGTAAAAGTAAATTAAAATGCTTGGACGTTCTATTAATTACTTTATATGGACCAGAATACGTTGGGAACAAGGGTCTTCTAACTGTATCTTTTCGCAGAAAGACGTACTCACAACTGTCTCAATGTTTTGGCATAAAAAAACTCCCTTGTTTGGGCATGCGTTGGAGTAAAGGCTAGGTTTTCCATTTTTTGTTTAAAATCCTGGACAAAATAGGTAGTCGGTCTGGAGGGAGTATTTTTTCCACGAACTGTCCAGGGAGTACTCCCAAAAACAAGTTCTGATGTAGTGCACCCTAAGAGTCCTCTTTGGCCACGTTTCTTAATGATAGTAAAATCAGTGGTAGATTTTCCAGCCAAGTCCTGGAGTCATCACTTGCTGCTAGTGCTGTCATCACTTGCCTATGAAACTGTTCCACAAGGCCATTTGCATATGGATGATAGGGGGTTGTAGATATGTGCTTCACGCCTAACAAGTTTAGGAATTCATTAAAAAGGGACTGACTGGAACTGCGAACCTCTATCAGTGGTTATTATTGAAGGACAACCAAACATAGAGATCCACCCTCTAAGAATGCACATGGAAATCGTTTCCGCCGAAGTACTTTTTAAAGGAACAGCTACCGGCCAACGAGTGAAACGATCGATTACTGTTAATAACTATTGGTACCCATTAATGTCGGGCAAGGTGCCCACTAAATCAACGTGGATGTGGGTGAACCTTCCATCAGGCTTAGAGAATGTACCAGGCGGAGACTTGGTATGCCGTTGTACTTTAGTTTGCTGGCATTTTAAACAAGTCTGCGTCCAGTGTTTTATGTCACTGGACATTTTTGGCCAAACGTAACGATCACTAATCATCTTGGTAGTTGCTCTTCGATCAGGGTGCGACAGAAAATGGAAATGATCGAATATTTTTTTCACAAAGAAGATGGTACATAGGGCCTGGAGGTTCCTGTTCTTACATCACAATATACAGTAGTGTTACCGAATGGCGCAGGGTGATGCTTTAACTGTAGTGACGTTTTTTCTTTTACTGATTCCAAAGTAATGCCATTCTTTTGTTCCTCCGCTAAGGAATCGAAGTTCAACGGCTGTGCGTGGATCGATTGTACTGTTGATCGCGATAAAGTACCAGCTACTACATTGTCAGCCCCTTTTATATAGCGGATATCCGACGTATATTGGGTAATATAATCCAATTGTCAGATATCCCTTGGGGTATATTTGTCCGACTTGGTGTGCAGAGCATAAATTAATGGTTTATGATCTGTATAGACCACAAAATTCCGCCCTTCCAAAAGATGACGGAAATGACGGCTTGCCAAATATATTGCCAGTAATTCCCTTGAAAATGCGCTGTACTTTTTTTTAAGCTGAGTTTAGCTTGACTGAAAAGAACGAAATAGGTTTCTTCGCATCTCCCTGTTCCGGGTGAAGCACAGCCCCTATTGAGTTGCCCGATGCGTCTGTTGTCAGTGTGATCATTGAGTCATCATTGGTTAAATGCGATAACTTCGTAAAGTTTGCAAAAGCGCCTTTGGCTCTACGAAAAGCAGTCAGTGTCTCTTCTTTCATAATAATCTTCGAGTTTTTCTGACGCTGTTGTTGCAGTAAATTTGTGAGGGGAATCAGAATCTAGGAACAACCAGGCATGAAACTTCGGTGTTAATTAATTAGGCCTAAGAATCGGCGTAACTGCCGGAGAGAAGTTGGTTGTGGGAAATTTGAAATAGATGCTATTTTTTCAGGTAAGGGCGTTATTCCTTTTTCATCAATGACATGCCCCCAACATTTAAGTGTGGGTACAGCAAAAATGCATTTCTCTGTGTTAATCTTTAGGCCAAAATGCTCTAGACGCTGGAGCACTTGCTCAACGTGATGACGATGTTCAGTCTTGTTTCTACTGGCAATCAGAACGTCATCAATATAGGCAAAAGTGCAAGGTAAACCTCTGAGTAACGTATAATTTGTCTTTCTAGTCAACCTGGCTTGGCTGGTATTACATCAATGTACCACGGTGTCCACTAGAAACAAGTAGCCAGAGTTCTCATCTCGGATGTAAAAGAGACGACATTTTGGTATCTCTCCTGCAGCAAACGTCTCTACATGTTGTCAGAATAGTCGTTTCCCGACCGCTGTGTGTTGTTATCCTTAGCTGCGTTCATGTCGAAGTTACACAGTTTCGTACAATGCCGCGCCTGTCGTCCATATTTAAAGTGATACCAACAGGTGTTAATATAGGCCTGCTTCTGGATGTGGAACGTGATCCGCGCCTAGTATGACGTGATGGACGCGACCGTCTAGTGAAATCATTGGGTGCACGATTTTGCTGGTGTATAGCAGTCTGTAGAGCTTGTAACTGTGAAGCAGGAACATGACATTATTATTTATGGACCAATCAGAAAGCATTGTTTCGCACTGAATTCTGGATCCGATTTTAATGTGTTCAGCACAAACTGAGAATACTTAGCTGTGGTCCTCAGGTTTAAAACAGAGAATGTAGAAATCTAAATCTACAATTGTCAATATCGGCACAAAAATTTGCAAAATTTACAATCCTGTTTGTTCTAAAAGCTGTGTTATCTCGTTATTTTGCACTGTTCGCACAGAACTGTTTTTTTTTTCGTTATTCTTGGTTTTGTTTTGTTGGTGATAGATTTAATGTTAAATTCAATACTGATGGTGATCGTACTTTTCCCCTAATAACCACTGTTGCATGACTAAAGGGGAATGCCATTCACAAACAAGTGTTTTGATGGTCAGATGTTGTCTCTTGATATTGCCTTTAACCACCGTTCTCACTCATCCTCATCTTTGGGGGAGACAAAATAACCAAATCTTGTTTTATTCACCATAACTGTGAAACTATACAATCTGTTACACTGTCGTTTTTGACCATTTTGAGAAGGATTAAGTACAATAATTAAATTAACATAGTGCATTTTCTAAAAGTTAAATGGTGAGTCAAAGCTGTACAAATCTTACCTTCCTATATCTGAACCCTGGAAAATTCTAAATTCTTATGCCCGGAAAGTACTTTATTTAATTTTTATGCTCATTTTGTGCCAAAATGTATTTTGCACGGGCTTGCTACTTACTTTTCTTTCTTCTTGGACCAACGGTTAATTTCTGTGAAGGCAAGGTCTTCATTGATCCAAAACAATTTCATATAGTTTCATGAATTTTTTTCGGTCTTCTTCTCAACTCCCCAGTCAATTTATGTGGAGGCGAGGTTTTCATTGGTCCAAAGAAAATTTCACATAGGTTCGCGAATTCCTTTCTGTTTTTTTCCTCAGTCCTACGAATTTGAAGAGAGTGGGTAAAAGGAGTTATTATTATTTCGCACTCGCTAAAAAGTTACTAAACCATAATTTCCTATGACTGAACATTGATAGATGCCAAGTTCACCCCCTGAAATATGCTGAATTAAATTCCTATATCTGTACTCTTTATTGCATCATTCCAGCTCTGTAAAAAGTAAATTAATGAGAAAAGAGTGCCTGGAGTCATGCATCCAACGCCAGTGTCAAATTACTCGCTAATTATATTATCGGCTTTTAACCAATTCTATGAAGCGCTGCGCTTCATAGAATTTTCCTTCCGGAAGGTTAAGTATTTCAAACTATCTCTTTTCGTTTACTTTTGAATGTATGCAACTGTATATCCCTTCTGTGAGTAACGAACTTTCTTACCTTTGTTTTAAACATTTTTGAATATTAGTTTGTATCATTTAATCCGTTGTATAAACATTTCCTTTTCATGACAATTCGTTAAAACTACGGACTTTAAAAAATTATGATCTATTTTCCTGAAATTAACTAATGACACAACTTCAAGACTGTAGATCAGTAAATAAATTCCTTATCTTGTTTTGCTAAAATTACTCGTCGTTATCATCCTCCACTAATCTTGGCGTGGCTAAATCAACTGTTCATTTTAACCCCTAAGCCCATGCCACTATAATCTAAATTACTAGAAAAAGTGAAAATATGTTATTAAAATACTAGATTAACATTATGTGACAAAAATCTTCATAATTACAAATGGATATCTATTTTCCATGTGTTTTTTTTACTCTATTGAATTTCTTTAAATTTAAAAATAATCTCTCGGGGAAATGAATGCTTATGTATTTATTTTTATTTTTAATTAGAAAGAAAGTTTAGTAAAGATAATTACAGACTTCAAAATTAAAAACAAAAAAGTAAAATAAAAATAACTGAAAAATAATTTGAAATATTACTCTTCAGTTTTCATTTTAGCTTTAATTTGCGATATTTTAGTGATATAGCCTATGAAAAGAATTAGCAAGTAATTTTATTATTTTTACTTGGACGATGAAAAGTAAAAAAACAAGCGCGAATGTTTCTCCTTTTTCTCTTTCTCCAGGATTGTTTAAGAAAAAAATTATATGATTTTTTAATTTTTAAAAAATATTTAAAAACAGTTTTATAGCATTTGGTTTCGTTTATATTGTTTTATTTAAATGTTTTATTTCGATTTTATTTTTACACTAGCAAGGCTGATACTTATGATCTAGGATTACTTTTTAAGGAATAAAATAATTTTATTAATATTTATTATGAAAATTTAAAATTTTTGTCTTCTGTAGTTATTAAAACATTTGTTATAGTTTTAAAAAAAATGTTTAAATATGAACTCAATTTATTTTGTAAAAAGTGCACATTAAAAACGGTAAGATGCCTAAAAAATGCACAATTCTTGATAAAAAATGTAAAATTTTATTATCAAAATCAATCATTATTCATAACAAAGATTATAAAAATATAAGATTAAGTTTACAACCGGATATTTTTCATAAATTTGTCAATGTAAATTTTTTTCCCCAATAAACATAAATTGGTATATACTTCAGGGTTAAATAAAAAAGAAAAAAAAGAAAATCCAGTGAATAGACTTATTTCAAAGTTTTCTATGATAAATTTAAAATAATCCAACTTACGTCTAAAAGGAGAAACTATACTACTTTGAATAAAAATAAGATTTTTCAAATTAAGGGCACTATAAAATATTAGTTAGTAGTATAAAGTAATTAAAAATAATAATTAAAAAGTGTAAGTAAATAAATGTTAAATAGTCTGATTTTTGTTTTATACACTTACTTTTGGGGGAAGTGTATTAAAAGAAAGCCAGACGGTTTACTAAAAATTGTTTCATTTTCTGTATAATTTTTTTTTTAAATTTAGTATTTGCTCTGGAAAGGATCTTCAGAAATAACTGTCATGGTTGACTCTTGGGGATTCGTTTTTCAAATTCGGAAAAAATACATTACTCTGGTATTTTTTGTCCGATGAAAAGGGTAGCTTATGCCCTCGTAAATTTAAAGTTGAGGCTCATTTGATGCACGCTCGATGGTATTTAAAAGCGAGTCAGCGAATTAATGACAGAAGATGCTTAGACGACAAAAGAGACGAAAGCCTGCTGCCCGCAGCAGAAAGTAGACCTCAGAAGGGATTAGACATGAGGTTGGCTACAAAGGTTTTAGGCTTCCTCGTCTGAAAGTCACCATAAGCGCAAAGGGCAGAAACATTTCGGCATTCTTAAAAACTACACCGACGAAAGACATTTCACAATAACACAGAACATTCCGGAGACTCTCACAGAAAAAGAAAAGAAAAAATGTCGTTAAATGGCCCAGTGAACAACGTTGGACTCAAGAAGAAGGAAAACAGAACGACATAGAAAAGATATAGTTAAAATCTCTCCGAGAATCTCGAAGGAAATACAAATAGTTTTTTCTAAGAGAATTTTTCTTAATGTCAACACTTTTCGTATCACCTTCTCAAAGTTTTTCTTTCTTTCATGATTGGAAAAAAATATATTTTGAATCTTTTGAGGGTTATACGCTCCAGCCTTCTTCAGGTGTTGGAATGTCGCTCACTGGGGTAGACTGTTCTAGTTCCACGTGCCACGTTTTAATGGATGTTAGTTGTCAATTATCTCCTGTTAATTCCCTTCTCCAAGTTCTCCACGCCATAACCGGGTATTGAACTCACACTCTTTGGGTCCTGTCACTGGATCTAACTAATGCCTTTATCCACTGTGCCATGTGTCCCTGAAACGTTGTAATAAATATGGCGACAAAGATGAGGACAATAGTCCGAATAATGTAAGTAATGTAAATAATGTAAATGTTCTATAGTTTTGTTATATCTTGTCTTGTCCTTAATAAGGTGCATGAAAAGAAATTTTTGTGCAAGCCTTTTTTGTAAAATTTATACTTTGTTATATCGCTTTATGTCTGTTTAATAAATGTTGTTACCTTTAAATTTCACGAGATAATTCCAAGACTTCTTTGTTATCGTATGCGTCTTTATCAATACTCGGGATAAGAGAGGTAACTTTCTCTCTTCTCTCATTCACTTCCAGAAAAAAAGATTATTTTGCATAAAAGGTTAGTTATTGTAAATTATTTTTTAGCACAGCTTTACCTCCTGTGAGAAAGCTCAGCTGTACAACTTCCGAGTCTGTATGTATGAATGGCCTTGATTTTTTTAAAATCATATCATCCCAAACAAGACGATAATGCCACTAAGACGCAAGGGGTTACTGGGTGTGAAAGAGAATGAGAAAACTTTGGAAGGAACCGGAAATCCAATCTTAAACAGGGAATAAGAAATAAAACTCTACTCCTATTCAAAGGACCAAGGAGGAGTGTGAACCGGATAATAGGCAAACCTATCCTGCTCTGACAAATGCCAAGCAAAAGTTTTAGCCTCTATTGGCAAGTCAGGTCAGTCTAGTCAGTGTCCAGATTGACTCCAAAACAAGGACATCCACTGATTTACCATTCCATAGAAGGGTTTTCGTTACGTTGAGACAGGCTGGGACCTTTTTCCAACATGCTGCCCACAAAACTGCTGCCCTCATCTCCGAATGGATTCTTTCTTGAATGGAGTGTTTTATACTCCTGTGGAACCGCGCAGGGATTCCATCTACTTTTACGTGCGCGTATCGCACCCCTTCCTTTCACGTTCGGCTAGATATAGTAGTAAGCAGCCGTCTGCGGCCGACGTGAGGAAGTTGCCGGCTGCTGCTGATTCCAGCTAGAACAGAATTTGAAGTTTTCCCGCGCATTTCTCTGACGTCACTGACGAACGGTGTTTTTCAAATCTGTCGCTGCCTGGTCTCTGAGCTATAAGGTCGACTCATTTATTTTGCGCCTCTTACCCATACGCGGGCCGAAATATCTTAACTACAAAAACTTCCTAGTAAACTCCTTGGCTCATCATGCCGAATCTCTTCATGTGGTTGCAACTTTCTACGAACAACTTATTCGAACTTTCCTCCGTTTTCTACCAGAGAACGTAGAGTTTACGACACCGTCGCCATCACACTTTTACAATGACTAATTCCTCGTCCTGACGCGAACAACTTGTTCGAACTTTCCTCCGTTCACTACCAGGGAACGTTGAGTTTTTCGACACTGATGATTGATAAACTTCACATACACCTTTTGAACTCTAACCTTACGAACCAGTTCTAAAAAAAAGGTAATATTACACACACATTACAAAAATATCGCAGTGAGTATTTTCCTTGTTGTGTATGCATATACTTTTTGTATAAGAAGACTCTGTACCAGAACTTTCTTTCTGAGGAAACCTTTCCCGCCTTAGCCATTTTGATTTTCGTTTTGGCGCGGAACATTAACATTCTTTTACTGACTACTTGTACCTTATACAACTTGCCTACTTGCTAAGAACTAGCTTTACTTTTCTGATAGTCTCCACTGTTTGAGACAAAACACTTTTTATTAAATAAAGTTTTATATTTGTTTTTCCACCAGACTCGTTTTCGTCGTTCCTCCTGGCTACCTATTTTTACCTTTTTACGCACGTGTTGAATGGCCCTTTTTCCTCACTGAGGAGACTGTAATAATTCTACAGTTGAAAGATTACATTTTTATTATTTTTACTTATTTTTCTTTTTTTACTTTGCTAGTGGATTCGGTAGTCGTGAGTAGTGTCTGGCACAAGGCCACCTTTTCGTAGACTAGAACTGCATGCTACCGGGTCCGCTACACTCCCTCCCAAAAAAATCCCGCAAAAAAATACCCCCCCACCAAAAAAAAACAAACAGTCAGCCCTGGTTCACCCCTGAATGCGTCGCAGCCTTAGCTCACCAAAACCACTACTTCAAAATCTATCGCAAGGAGTGATATGCTCACTAGTATAAATAGTTCCGAGGTCATATCTTCCTTGACAGACAAGGCGAAAACTCTTCGCCTCAATCTTTGCCTCAAACTCAACGTTCGATAACAAAGGCCATCCCCTCCACAACGTCTCACTGATCACAATTTCAGTAATATACTCATTTCGGCAAGAAAAGTCTCTAGGCTTCTCAAAAGCCTCAGAGCCCCAAAAGTCACTGGCTCAAGCAAAATTCCAGTGGTTGTCCTTAAGAATACCAACTCAGAACTATTCCCGATTGTACCACTGCTTGAAGGAAAATCTTTCGTAGCATGTGGAAGGTGGCACGCGTATGCCAGGTCTTCAAGAATCCTTAATCAACAAGAAGGTCGTCGAGTACTTGGATAGGAAAAACCTCTTGTGTGACGAGCAGTATGGGTTTCGATCAACCCTATCCACTGCTGACGTCATAAGTACCATTACACACAGAATTAGTGTGGCCCTTGATGACACACATACCACAAGGACCATAGCATTAGATAACTTGAAGGCCTTCGAGAAGGTATGCAACAAAAGTTTGCTACACAAGCTCTCTAGCTATGGAATCACTGGAAGGGTTTTCTCTATTATAAAATCCTTCCTAACAGGTAGATCTCTGAACATAGTTATTAACGGATAATCCTTCGAGGCCCTGGCAGTCAATGCAGGAGTCCCCCAGGGTTCACTTCTAGGACCAACCCTATTTCTGATTTACATAAATGATCTACCTAAGAATATACTCCAAACATTTGTAAACATCTAGGCCGATGATACGGGTGAACCTCTAAAATTCTTGACGATCGGAGATTGGTAGCTGACCTCTCTTCCGATCTAACACTAACTTTCCATTGGGGAAAAACTGACTGGTTACATTCAATGCATCTAAAATCAAACTGGTTACATTCCATCAGCGCCGATCAGACCCCTAACTAGTGCCAGTCACGATGAACGGATATCTCCTCGATGAGGCACCATGCCTTGAGAGGATACTCAAATTCACACACGAGCTCTAGTGGAATTCCTATATATGATCCATCTCTAAAGATGCAGGTAAAATGATCGGCTTCCTGTACCGCTCCAGTAAGTACCTGTAGGAGTTATGCTATGCTCTACCTTTATAAGAACCGGATCAGGGCGAAAATGAAGTACTGTTGCCTTATTTGGGCAGGAGCTGCCCAGGCCTCACTTTCCATTCTTGATAGTGCTTAAAAGCATCTCCGAGTCCTTGTTGGAGGATCATTATTTTCCACCCTGCAACCTCTCTCTCTCACAGGCGGGTATGTGGCGAGTCTCTCTCTGCTCTATCGCTACTACCATGGAAAGTGCTCGGACGAACTGCATTTCCTGGTTCCACCAGCTATGATCTTCACGGCTAGGAACTACTATACCACTTACATAGTACCAAACCACCCTAATTCTCTCCGTATTCCATTGGCGAGAAGTATATTCCATTCAAACACCTTCTTTCTGCAAACCATTGCCCTATGTAACAGACTCTCTAGAAGATGTTATCTTCCCCTCCTCTCCATATAAACTAACCCCTAACGTAACCCTCTACCTCGAGTAGCCTCCGAGCCTTGTACAGGGTGAACCTTACTGTTAAAAAATATCTAATCCTATTTGAAGAGCAAATTATAAAAAATTATTTAATGACTAATCAGGTGAAGAGAATTAAAACTGAATTTCATTACAAATTTTGAAAAAGTTAAAACTTTGCAGTCCAATTTGCTAAACTTACCCAGGCTTCTACGACCACCTCTGGTTGTTTAGCTACAGCCAATATTCAACAGCATTGCTTGACTTCATACACGACAATATGAAACATGGTCCAATGAAAGTAAAGCGCGTAACCAGGACACATAAATTAGATGTTCATTTTTTAATCCTGAATACGTATAAAAAAGCGCCCATCTTGCTATGTGAGTTATTCGACCATTCTTCACTCAATTAGGACAAGTAACCAAAAAACTCAACAACCCTAAAATAAAAATGTTTAAGTTGTATTTCGGTGTCCTTATAAATAAAACAATAATGTCCAACCTAACAAGAACGTAGTTTATAAATTAACTTTATGTAAAAAAAAATATGCGTGTTTTTTAATGGTGCACTGAAAAACTCATGTTATTTCATTGCGAATCTGGCAAGGGTTATGCATTTTAACATTTTTTAAAAACTTTTAGCCCATCGGCGTAGCATAACCCTTTCTTCAAATACTGGCGCAAATTTAACTTCATCCGTCTTACTTGGGAATATCTCTGTCATGCCTTGCCAGTATAAAACCAAATCCTTTCGGTGTCTTGAATATATCGTATTTCGTAAGATGACAGTAGAGTAGTAATTAGTCGTAGAAACGGAACCACATTCATCCACAATACTGTTATACTTCTAACAACAGACCGGCATGAATGAGAGATTCCTGATGAAGGCCGGGTAGTAACCGATCAAGACGTTGTGAAAAAAGAAAGACGAGGATATTCATCCGAAGAAAACTTCATACAATGATCAAAACAACTCGTCAAAGAAAATTCAGGCAAGAACACTAAATTCTCATTTTAAATTTATAAACTAATTTATCTTCCTTTAAAGATTATAAATCATATTATATCCTTTAAGAATTATGAACGATGTTATTTTATCTTTTGAATTATAAGCCCTCTCGATGCCCATCTGATCAGTATTTCTGCTTTTGTCTACAGGAATGACCACTGAACTAAGAACACATGTTTAGATCGCCTCTCCCACCGCGTTCTGATTATTTTTGTTTAATCGATCTGTGATTCGGGATGACAATGGAATTCCAACTAGACGTTCGTCTGTCGTTCTTGATTGATTTTCTTCTTCATTCGAACTTTTCAGTGAAATAAAACTGGGAAAATAAGAGAGATGATAAACTTGCACTGACATATTTTATTGCATCTAAGTGCAATGTCCTTTGAATCATAGGGAATGCTGCAAAGTGACAAGGGCGGGATGTGTATTGGTTTCTAACAGGAAACAGCAGGGATTTAATGTTCCGACGTTTTTTGAACGAAGCCGCGCCTCTACCCATTGGATCTGTGACTTTGCGTTACGCGGTAACAGTCGAGTCAATAATTTCAAATACGATCGTACTTCAGACTAGCCCAACAGTGAATGATCAGAATTATCAAAGAACGTTGATTATAGCGATTTACTAAGTGTAGCTTAGATATGGCACAAGGCTGAAAATATGGAGCATCCAGTGAGGCTCAAATTCACTACTCAGTCGTAATTGATCTAACGAGATAAGCCTGCTAATCGTTACGCCACATCGAAGTTCCTGGAACGGTGATTAAAAGTTAAACAAAGGAAATTTATTATAAAATTTAAGTTAACTAAAGAACTATTCTGTATCATTAATTATTTCTTTATTTTCTGAAGAATCTTAATACTTGTATCTCCAAACCTTCTCAGCTAGACTTATATTTGTACGCCGCCCTTTTAGCGGACAATTATTACTTTGTTCTAAGACCCTTGCCTTGACCCAAACTGCTTCACTTCTTTTGGTATTTTTACGTGTTTCTTTTTCTGAAACCTAAATTTCCAGCTGATTACAGTTTGCACTCGTCAGTATAAACCATTAACTGTCATTGACACTGCACCAGGAATATCGTCCTGCTGGCGCACGTGCGTGTCTGGGGTGTTTGATTACTTGCGGTCATTCCTAACTCGTTTGTTTGGTTTGGTTTGGTTTAGTTTGTTTTACGGCATATCAACCTCAATGGGTCATTGAGGTTGATATGCCTATAAAAAATTTTTATTGCTGGTAATATTTTTTTTTCAAAAAATGTATTTTTGGTAATATTTTTTCTCCAAAAATGTACAGCTGGTATCTTTTTTTCCAAAAATGTATTGTTGGTAATATTTTTTTTCACAAAGTATTTCTGGTATTAAAACCTATTTTTACACATTCATAGTGTTTTGACCCCAGTTTGGGGGTTTGACTATTTGCCCATAATTGGGACCCTAGCAGGTGCTACCATCCCGGGTCAGGGTGGACCTGGTAATACTAGCAATTAAGAGGTGGTTTCACGCTCCTCAAAACCTCCTGATAAGAGGCCTTGCTGTTAGACGTAGTTTATCGTCTTACCCAGGACACGGATGTAGTTTATCGCCATACCTACGACGGTATCTCGTTTGTAAAATCTTATCAAAAAAAGATGTTAATTTATTCATTCAAAGATTTTTAAAGCCGCTATCTTATTCCTTCAAGGCATTTGAAAGTGTTATTACTTCAAATGTTCAAACATTATTTTGTCCCTTTTTATCAGAGATATATTTCAAAGATATAAAATAATTTTGTCTTTTTAAAAGTTATAAAAAACATTATCTTACTCGTTTTCAAAAGACGTTATAATCTTTCAAAATTTATAAATATGTTAATTTATCCCTCCAAAGATTATAAAGCTGTTGTCCCACCCAAAAAACCGTAATCTTATCACTTCAACTATTATAAAATACATTATATTAGGTTGGTGCAAAAATATTTTTTAACATCAAAAAACGATATCATTTTTAACATCAAAAAACGATATCATTTTTAACATCAAAAAACGATATCATTTTTGCACCAACCTAATATTATCATTTCAATAGTTATTTAAGTCGTTATTTTTCTTCACTAGTTATAAAATAGGTTTTTTGATCCTTTTCAATGTTTTTAAGACAATATATTATCTCTTCAAAGTTTATAAAAGTCGGTCTTTATTCTATTAAGGGTCACGGTCAAATATTAACTATTTCATTCACTCTTTATAATTACAAGTTTAAAACATCTGTCTATATTTATGAAATGAAGTATTGTAACTATTTACACGATTTACATTGTTCGGACTATTGTTCTCATCTTTATTGCCATATTCATCACGATTGCCATATTCATCACGATTGCCATATTCATCATGGATTTTTGTAGTGAACACTTTATTTATTTAGTCCATGGGGTTAGATTGTTCTAATTCCACGTGCCAAACCTTTGGATTCCTCAGTTTCAGTTAATTCCTATGGTAACCCAACTCTCCAAGTTTTTGTTGGAACTCACAACACTTTGAGTCAATTCACTTTTGGATCACTTAAGCAACGTTTTTATTCGCTGGGCCATGTGTCCTTGGGGACATCAGTGAGTGAATTTTTGAGACTTATAAATCTAATCTCTCAGTAACATTTTTTTACCAGGGCTCATATTTCATTTTTTTTTTTTTTGTTGTTTTTGTTGTTTTTCTCTAGCTCTCTGTATTACTGGTTCCCATATTGTATTCATTGCTTGGCCGACTTACAAAAGCGCTGATTTTTTAAGTTTTCGTATTTTCCAGTGATGTTCTCTGTCTATTCCAACTAATATCACCTGAAGAAGGCCGGGGAGTACAACGACCGAAACGTCGTGAATATGACAATACAGATGAGTTCAATAGTCCGAACAATGTAAATAGTGCCAGTTTAAAACAGTTTTAAATACTGTAAAAAAAACTGTAACAACACTATTGCAATTATTAAACACACACATAGACACACACACACATGTATAGGCATATATTAGTTGCGTGTATTTCTATGCATTGCTTATTCAAATGAAAATTATTCCGTACAAAATTAAAAATAACTTTATTAAGCTTAACGTTTTATTTATTTCAGTTTTTTATAGCGCATTAGAGAGATTCAATGAATTTATATACCTATTGTAATGAACACTTTAAACATGTAGACATCTCCCTTTCAAAATCTGTACCTCTTATATATAAAATTAAATTTGCCGTAATCTCTTTCTACAGTAAAATGATATGAGATCACAGACGAAATCTATATAATAAATGCGAATCTCAGTGTGTCACTGTGTGACTCATTTTCAGTCAAAGGTGCACAATTCTCTTTCAACAGCTCATCTTCTTTTATATAATAAATGTGGTGAAGTCAATGTGTCACACTTTTCAACTTTACACCTAGAGTCCGTAACCAATCAGGGTGTCTCCGTGAACAAATTGAAGACATTCCGGAATCCTGAAATTTTGGTTTCTCAAATTTTGGTTTCTTACTGCGATTGTTTTCGGCGATTTTTTACGTGACTTTTTGCGACAATTTTTTTTGTACGATAACCATTTTTATAACATGGAAATAAATTTAGGAATAATCGAAATTAATTGCGAAATCCAGCAAAGGTCATCCATAAAATAAAAAATAATTGTTCGTACGGAAAGTAAGGACCTACTTGTCTTTAAATTAAGTGGTGGCAGAAGAATTATTATTGAACTTTTAAAAGGTAAGCTTGAATATTAATGCAATATTTAAATGCAGCGATCAATTTTGAGTTCTGTAGTTTATTGTTGCCTATCGCATCTACTTTTCCTACTTCTTGTGATGAAGGCCCAATCAAGAGACCTCCGCAAGAGCTCGCTTAAATGCTGCCCAATAGGACGGCTTTTAAGCTAGTATAGAATAAATTTGGGGAAGGATTAAAATCAAGCGGAACACATAGCGTCTTGCAGTCAATAGTAGCTGCAGCTGATTCATTGAGATTTAGATTTTTATAGTTACTAACATTTAATTTAGAAACCAAGAAGAATTCAATTTAACTATGATTAAAATGGTAAGCAAAGTTAATAACCTATCTTACTAATTAGTATTATTCATTTTTATCTAATATAACTTTATTATTTCCTTTCACCGGTATATTTTTCAGGCTATACTACTTCGTCAGTGTTTGATACGATTTTTTTTTCAAATGCAGCGAAGGTTAATGACCCCAATCGAGAATCACCAATCCTTTTGCCGCCGCACCTGATAAAAGTTTTTTTTATTACTTCTTCCCTTATTCTCTTTCCCTTACATGGATCAGTCTCGCCAATTATAAGTGTGGAGGTGCGTAGCCGTAAACATTTTTCACTTTGTCTTATTTGTGTATTAATGCGAGAATATAAGAGGAAGAGTATTAAATAATAATAATAATAATAATAATAAACAAGAAAGTATTTAATCAGCTACTCTACATAGATGATCTCAAAGTCTTTGCCAAAGACAACAATGAGTTGTCAAAGTCAATAGGTTATCAGTCAATAGGTTATCGGTCAATATTGTAAAATGTTTCAGTGAAGACATAGGTGTGGATTTCGGATTAGATAAATATGCAAAAGTAAGATTCAATAAAAGCAGAATTACAGAAACACATTCAACAGATCTAGATTTTGTCACAAAGATTAGGGAACTCGAACAGGAAGAAGCTTATAAATACAGTCAACGAAGGAGATGGAATACATCATACCTAAATGAAGGAGAAAGTAAGAAAAGAATACTACATGCGTGTGCGCTAATATTAAATTATAATAATATTAGTAAGAAGTAAACAACTCCTGGAAAGACTGGGTTGTGGTTAAGCTTTATTCACAATGCATGCAGAACTACACGCGGTACATACAATAAAATTTGGAGATTTTTTACACTCACCCAAGATGACCTAAAAAGGGGATGTAAGTCCGAGGGGTCTGTGAGAGGCCGTAACTTAATTAACCATTGCTAATATTGGCGGCGCGTCTAGTGTTAAATACAGAATTGAATTCACAAAACAGAATATCTGCCATAAACAACTTGGCTGTCCCTGTGGTGCAATACAGTTATAGCATCCTTAATTCGAACATAGCTGACATTAAGCGAATTGATGCCAAAACAAGAAAGTGTCTCACATTCCACCGCAAGCATCATCCCAAGGCTAATGTTGATTGTCTGTATGTGTCCAGATCCGAAGGAGGCAGAGGATCAGTTCAACTAGAACTGTCTTGCAATGCTACAACAATTGGTCTTCAACGATACCTGGAAACTACAAAAGACTGGATGATGATCTGTGTCAAAGAACGTGAAAGAAATAAGAAACCGTATTCAGTAATAAAGGAGGTCAACAAATTCTAAATAAAATTTTAAGTGGATGAAGAAGTGTAAGTAAACCACAATACACATACTGCAACGGCAATGAGGCTAAAAAAGAAAGCAAAAGCAAATGTAAAGGATCAAATGCAGAAACGATAGCAAGACAATCCTCTTCATTGTCAATACTCTGCCCGTACCAAACAAGCTGATGTAGTCAAACACCGTACCCATCAATAGTTACGTAGTGCAGGGTTAAGAGCTGAAATCGAAAGTTTTATTCTTGCTGCACAGAACCAATGCTTGCTAACTAGAAATCACCAAGCATGCATACTGAAAGATTGTGTTAACATAAAATGCAGATTCTGTGATAAACATCCAGAAACAATTGACCATCTTGTATCAGCTTGGACGGTATTAGCACTCACTGAATATAAAATTCGCCATGAATTTGGGGACTTGGAAAATCTGCAACATTTACGGAAAGGAAACGGCAAGAAATTGGTATGAACACCACCCAGACCAAGTAGGTACATAGGACCAGTAACAATTTTATGGGATTTTACACAATGCACAAAGATAGAACAATCAAAGCTAATTGCCTAGATATCGTGATCAAAGATCACAAACGCAGAATGTGCTTTCTTATTGACATAGTAATTCCTGCAGACTCTAATGTATCATTGAAGATCTTCTAAATCTATCAAAATACACGGCTTTTAAAGTGGAAATCTAAAAAAAAAATGAGGACATCAATAATTCCAGTTGTATTTGGAGGCTTCGGTTTGATGGGAAAAGGTTCCGATAGATTGATTAGAGGGATCACTAAAGAAATACAAAAAAATGTACTCACAAGTACAGCTCACACCTTACGAAGGGATTTATGTGTGCGGTCTTAGGCTGCCTTTTTTTTACTTTTGTTGTTTTTGTTTTTTACAAAAATAATCAATGAAAATGTCATGATGCAATTTCTGACTTTAGGTCTCTAGTTGGGACCCAGAAGTAAATAAGTATACAACAAAAATCAAAGGAAATAATAATAATAATAATAATAATAATAATAATCGGTAATAATCGGTAATAATCGGTAATAAAGGAAGCCAACAAATTCAAAATGAAGTTTCAAGTGGGTGAAGAAATACGAGTAAAGCATAAGTCGGTGTAGACTGAAGCTGCAAAATAAAAAAGGAAAATACAACGGACCAGATACAGAAACGATGGCAAGATAAACCGCTTCATGGCCAATACTCTACCCGTATCAAACAAGCTGATGCAGACAAGCCCCGTACCCATCAGTGGCTACGTAGTGGAGGGTTAAAAGCTGAAACCGAAGGTTTTATTCTTGATGCGCAGGACCAGTGTTTGCTAACCAGAAATTACAGAGCACACATACTGAAAAATTGTGTTAGCCCAAAATGCAGATTCTGATAAATATCCAGAAACAATTGACCTTCTTGTATCTGGTCGCGCGGTATTGGCACCCACTGAATATAAAACACGGCACGACAGTGGGCCAATATCTGCACTGGAAAATTTGCAACACTTGCGGAAAGGAAACTGCAAGAAATTGGTATGAATACCACCCAGTCCCGGTTACGGAGATAGGACCTATAACAATTCTATTGGACTTTACAATACACACAGACAGAACAATCAAAGCTAATTGCCCTGACATCGTGATTAGAGTTGACCATTTTGTTTCACCTGTCAGATTTCACATCTTTAATTTAAAAATGTTAGTGGGCCTCTTGTAACCTCATACCGTTTCGGGGTGCTCGGGCAATATCACATTGTGCCCCCATTCAGGGGGTCCACTACAGAATGCCCGGTAGTCCATGCATTAAAGAAATACAAAAAATGTACTCACAAGTATAGCCCACTCTTTACGAAGGGCTTTATCTATGTGAAATATGTGTAATTTTTTTTTCAAAATTGCTCAGTGAAAAATGTCGTGATGTCATTTCTGACCTTAGGTCTCTGGTCGGGACCCGGAAAGAAACGAGAAACCAAAAGAAATAAAATAATAATAATAATAATAATAATAATAATAATAATAATAATAATAATAACTGAACAATTGAACTTATTTTAAAAAAA
This sequence comes from Acanthosepion lycidas, assembly GCA_963932145.1. Classification (NCBI taxonomy): domain Eukaryota; kingdom Metazoa; phylum Mollusca; class Cephalopoda; order Sepiida; family Sepiidae; genus Acanthosepion; species Acanthosepion lycidas. Next base: position 73,194,619 of record OZ010573.1, read on the forward strand.
AAACGTAAATATGAAATTTTGTTATTTTTCTACTATTTTAACATAAATATGAATCTCATTTCTTCTTATTTATTTTTTATTTAATTTATCTGTTTCTCTTTTAATGATCCTGATTGATTCAACTAGTTTCCGAAGAAAGTTTTTTCGATATTATTTGTAGATAACGCTATTTTCGACGAGTTTAGTGAATAAACAACTGGATACAGATGGACGAACAAATGAATGAACGAATGAATAAAGTTTATATATATATATATATATATATATATATATATATATATATATATATATATATATATATATATATATATATATGTATACACACACACACGTATATAATTTTATGCAAACAAATAAGTTATTAATAATCTTGTATTTTTAAAAATAATATCACCACTTTCTTTAAATTAATCATTAAGTAAAATATTTATTTTTTCAATTTACTACAGGGATGTTTCACTTAATCTTAAAGAGATTTTTTTTTAATTTCACAATAGTGATACGATATCCTTCGCAAATTCTAAACAAATGTTAACTTTTTCTTTTTTCATTAATATTTTTTGACAATTAATTTTGTTAAAAGGACTAGTGATTGTAGAAACGATGATAATACTATATATAATATTTTTTAATTAATTAACAACAACTAATCTGATGAACAAGAGCAGTAGTAACTACAGAAAATAAATAAATAAATAAAAATAACCATCTCTTTTTTTTTCATAAACATCTAGTATAATGTTTTGTTTCGTTGAATAGCTTCTTTTTCCAATGTCTATCTTTTTGAATTCTAATCGCATCTTTGTCTCTTGGCAACCCATCTAGGAGAAGGAAAACTCCGAACAACAACCCGCAAAGTGTTAATTGTGCCGAGGAGTGAATGGCTGTTGCGTTACGAGGTCGCGAACGATCATCCACGGGCTTCGGAATCCTCTCTGTAAAAGTTGTGCCAGCCAACTTTGGGTGGACTTTTGGACCCGTTCGTCACTCATGGGAACAGTATGATAACTAAAAGTCGAGCCAAAAAGTCCAGTATGGCTCTTCCAGTGGATAAACAGGAAGCAGTTTTCTAAGATCATACTATTAATAAGTAATTGGTTTTTACACCCGTAGAGTCACGTTTGCACCCTTTTTGTTCAAGAGGTAGTATGTCATTTTTTTCTAAGAAGGAATATGTCTGTTTTGTCAGAATAGATGTCAACAGTTTGTAAGTAGTGGGAAGACATGTAATTGGTCTGTAGTTTTTTGAGAGTTGTGTCACCATTCTTGGGTAGAAGGGTGTTAATTCCTTTGCTTACCCATACCGGAATTTTAGTAGGATCATTGACCATTTCTTGAAGTTCTTTGGTTAGTGTTTTTTGTGTGCTATTTTTAGATAATAGAGCCAAAAGTTAGGAATTTTATCTATTCCTGGAGATTTCCAGTTGTGTGTTTTTTTTCAGTGTACATTCAACACCTTCTTCTGTGTTTCTCGCCCATCTTTGTTCTGGTTTATTTTTCATCCGTTTTACCTCTTGAGTAATCCAATCTGTTTCTTTGTTATGTTCTTTAGGACAAGCCCATATTTTCCCCCAAAACTGTATAACCTTTTCCATTCTTGCAGGGCGGGGGAGTTGTCACTTCAATTTTTTATTTGCCTATTTCTCTGTAAAATCTCTTCGTATCGGTTTGAAAGATTTTCTTCTATCTTCAGAATCTTTGATCTTTTTGCATAACATCTGATTCTTTGAGCTTTCAGTTGTACTGTATTTTTCTTAGCACATTTTAATTCCTAATTTTGTATTTTCTTTTGACTTTTCTAGTCCTTACATTTGTTCCTCTTGTCAGTTCTTCTAAGTTTGTTCTCGTTCCTCCATTTTAATATTTTGTATGTGACTTATATGTCGCACGATTTCTTATTTGGCTTCTTGTATACTATTCTTGTTTACTGTAAATAATTCGGTTTGTTTTTCAACTCGTTTATTGAAGACTTGTGAGCAACTAAGTTCACGCCATTCCAACTCTTCTAAACTTTCAGCATTATCTTCACATTGATTGGTGTGTATCTCAGTTTTTTCATTATAATCTGTGATTTGCGTGATGTTAGTAAATTTTATGTCTATTTCTGGTCCCCCTCTCATGTTCTATTCCGGTTGCAGTTCTTTTTATTTCTTTAATTTCAGCATCTATCATGATTTAACTTCTTACATTGGTTAGTTTAATTTCGTCAATGTACTTTCTAATTGCTTTTCCAACCTTTTCTCGCCAAATATTTGGAGAGTGATGTTTTTCTAAGGTTTGTGCAAGGCTTTATGCAGTCATAACGTGTTTGTACTTCTATAACAAAACTCCTCTATTAGCTGGGTTAACAATCAAATTTAAAGCAAAGGTGAAGAAATTTACCCAAAAAATGGAAAAAATAGTGCGAAAAGAGTACTATAGAAGGGTGCGACTGAATTGAATTCTCAGAACAGAATTATAGCCATTAGTCTTGCCATCCCAGTGAAGTGGATTCTAAATGATATTAGACGAATGAATTCTAAGATAAGAAAGCTTCTTTCTAAACATAACATGCACCATCCAAAGGCTTATGCAGACCATCTATACATACCCCATAAAGAAGTTGAAAGAGGTCTTATTCAGCTAGAATTGTCATTCAAGACAGCAACTATTAATTTACTAACATACATAGAAACAACAAAGAACTGGATAATGCACGAAAACAGAAAGGAAAAAAATATTCAATCACGAAAGAAGGTTATAAATACAAACAAATTTTGCATTTAGTAGATTCCGTACAAAATCAAAACAGAACCCAAGAACCAACTGTTCCAGCAAAATTATGAAAAAGAAGGCCAAGGATAAAGCTCTTGAACAGATGAATCAACGCTGGCAATAACGTGCTAATAAAGCCGATATTGATAAAGCCGATATTGATCCATGTTTACGAGCATCTGGATTAAAGGCTGAAATGGAAGCGCAAGACCAAAGTCTTTTCACTAGAAACTTTTAGGCAAATATTATAGATAATAATGTGGATGCAAAATGTAGGTTCTGTAACAAATATCAGGAAAACACAGACCATCTAATCTTAGGATGTTCCGTACTTGCGTCAAATGAATATAAAATTCATCACGATAGAGTGGGGTAATACTAACACTGGACAATGTGCAAACACTTTGGAAAAGCTGTTAATAAACATTAGTATGTACATCACCCAGCACTGGTTACAGAAATAGAAAACATCACAATTCTATGGGATTACATCATCTTTACAGACAGGAAGATTGAAGCAAATAGGCCGGACATAATTTTCAAAAACCGAAAAGAAAAACTTTCTTATTAATTGATATGGCTTACCCAGCGGACTGTAACGTAGCAACCAAGGAATTTGAAAAACTATCGCAGTATAAAGACCTGGAAATCGAAATTGAAAAAATGTGGAAATTGGAAACAAGAATAGTACCAGTCATAGTAGGTGCGCTTGGAATGATAAAAAAGGAACACAACAACACTTTGAAAAAAGTTCCTGGAAGTCCCAGCTTAAGAGAAATACAAACAATTTTGATAGGTACAGCCCACAAACTAAGAAGAACTTTGTTCATGTAACACTAGTGATGTTAGAAAAACAAATCATGAAATGTAGCCATAACAACACCTGCCTTAGGTCTTCCCGCAAACTTGGTAGGTAGTGTCATCATAGCAGAAATCGAAATAAAATGATGTATAATAATAATAATAATGACTATAAAATAGTAGTTGTATTAACGAAAAAGAGAAAAGTAAAAAAAAAATCCTTAAATAAATAATCATAATATGGATGTATATACATGGTTAGAAAATAGCAATGAAAATAGACGTATAGGAATATATAAGCATGTAAACTAACATATTTTGTCCAGCTATTCACACATAAAAGGAGGTACTACTATGTGGTGCAATGGTTAGCAAGCTTGTTTTACTAGTTCATTTAGTAGTGAGTTCGGGTCTAACTCGGTCTTATGCCACATTTAAGTAAATCGCTATTAACATTCAAAAGAAAAAACGATATATATGCAATTATAATTCGGTTTTAAAATGCAAAAACAGCATTTAACAATATCATCGACCTCGGCTTGAATATTTATATAAAGTTTTAGTGTTTTATATTTTTTCTAATTTTTAATTTTTTTCTTTAAGACTTAATTTATTCGAAAGACAGAAACAGTTTAAACTAAGAAGTCCCTCTCCAAAGATTCGCTAAAAAATGAGCATATACGATGAAAAAATTCGTCAAAAATTTAATATTATTATTAAGAGGAAAGTCCAAAGGATTTTTTTTTATTATTAAATTATATATATATATATATATATATATATATATATATATATATATATATATATATATATATATATATATATATAAAATTTGGCTAAAACATAGGGGCCATAAATTAATATGAGAAATTTTAACATCTTTTCTTTTTGAGATGAAAACACATTGATTTTGAAATTCTTCTGAATATTAGATAATTGTCAGATTTTAATGAAACTTTCGAGACTTTAAATCAGTTAGTATTCTTCAAATAAAGCTTCAGAAAAGTATATTTTATTTTTGAAAGATTTTTTTAATAAAAAGATTTATCAGTATGGCTGATTTTAACGACCGCCGCCCCCGCAAAAAAAAAGAAAAAAATTCCAATCAATTTAAATTCGGTCTGAAATAGAGTAAAATATTTTGCATATTGGAAATATTATATTTAATCGATTAGCCTGTAGTTAAAATCAAAACAAAAGCTTCAAAAATTAGTTTTTTTTTTAAATGCATATTAAACCTTAGGTATCACTTTTTTAGGTATCTAGTTTAAACTACTAAACACATGAAACTGCTCATACTTGTAAAAGTTTGAATACTGCCAATGTAATCAGTGGTGACTGACTTCGTATTTCCAGCTGACGGTGTATTCCTGTCGCTACTGCTATTTTTTCTTGGAACTAATTGTTTGGGTATATATACAAGCAATAATAATGATTGCACATTTTTTAGGTCGAATTTCCTTATAAGTCACAGCTATTCATTATTTCTTTATTCCACCACATAATCATTTTCTGCACTTCCCATTAAGTTACGTTCTGTTTTGAATTTCTCATCAATGACAATTTTGCTAGATAATGGTGCAACCAGAAGAAAGGAAAACAAGATAAAGCATCGTGGGAATAAACATTTTCGCCTTTATTTTTCTTATCTCTTTATTTTTATATCTATAATGCACACGTGTGTGTGCGTGTGCTTGCGCGGGCACGCGCGTCCGTGTGCTTGCGCGTATGTAAGGTGAAATAAAAATTAAACTAAAAAACTTTAAATTACATAATTTCTTGTATCTTCAGTAACAATTTGATGTTTGTTGTAATTTTCTCATTTCTTCATTAGTCATTACATCGGTTTTAAATTAATTAGTCATTATATTTAGCAAACATAACTTAGTTCCTTAGGAAATTCGTTTTGCCCTATTTAGTCAGAGAAAAATGTTCAATATAACTATAACTTCTTCGTATGTTCAACATCCATTTTAAATTAGAAATATAGCGTTCGTCAAAGATATTATAAAAATATTAATAATAAAAAAAGGTTTTGTTGAAGGAACAATTGTTATTTGATACAAATGTAAATTGTGCTTCCTACAAGAAAAATTGTTGTAGTTTGCTAAAACTGAAAGGCTTACTGAAGCTATGATGGGTTCACCTCGTAATAAGTGCATTTTTATATCCATTTATTATGCCAAAAAAAGATGACAACATAATAATAAATAAACTATGATAACTGACATGATAAAAACAGTTTTCGAAAAGTGTTTTATATGTGGATTGAACTGTATGATACACATACACATATAAGTTCATACATTTATACATCAAATTGTTTTACTGATATATTTAAATTTAATAAATATCAATTGTATTCCACGGGGTTGAGGAGATTTATTTGAATGTATTTTCATTACACATTAAACAGGAAAACAACTACAAAATAGAAAAACGAATAGATCAAAACAAGTATTAAAAAATCATTAAATATATAGAGACGTGTTGGGATTTCCGAGATTTCACATTTTAATAAAGTATTTATTCGATATCATCATGGAAGTTAATAAGGGGTGTAAAAAGAAATCTACTTCTCTTACATTAAGTGATTTTTGTTTTCGTAAATCATCCAAGAATCCATTTATGAAAATTAGTTGAAAGTTGACAGTCTCAGACTAATCAAAAAGTGATAGAAAAGAAAAATGCGGGAAAAAATACCAATAGTAAAGCTGACAATTGGTTATACTTCGATACTAGTAGATATGAGATGTAAAATTAGAATTGTATTACTTGTTTTTGACGAATGTTCACATTTCTACACAAATATTCTTTTTTATTATTATCAAGTGGTGAGAGATTCAGTAATTTCTAGTTATTTTGTGAGTTGAGGTAGTGGGGTTGTATTTCTTTCTATCAGTCTTATCGTGCTATTTTTATAAAATGGAAGTCTATTTTCTAACAACGTAACGATAGCGTGTATTTTGAAATCATTTACTGACGACGAAGCGGGATAGATTAACTAACATCATTATTATTTCTGAAAATATTTCATGATATTTGATTTTTAAAGCATTATTTCGGATTAAAAGTCTATATTTTTAGAAAATAGAAAAAAATCATGTATATGAATTGAATTGTAAATAAAATATTTCATAACTATCCATCGTGGACATACAATCAAATTAGTAACAAACTAATGCAAAAAATATATTTTACTGTTATTTTCATTGTTGCTAGCTAAATTCTTCCGAAAATTCTCCTCTTAGTTCACAATAAATAAAACTAAGAGAAGATTTAATGAATAAATTTATTTTTGAAATTTTTATTTTTAGAAAATTTCGCTAAAAATATTTTTTACCTCTCCCCGTCCCCATAATTTAATTTCATTAAATTTTCTAGAATTTCAAATCGTTGTTTTATATTACTCATAAGCAAGACTCCTTGGAGAATGTAAATCGTCAATTTTTTCCCAACTATCACCAACTATTTAAAATATGCCCCAAATCATAAAATAAAAACTGCAATAGAACTATCTAATTAGAAAGGCTTTTATACATTAAAGACATTATAGTTTGAAGAAAAAAAATTTCGATGAATTTTTACAAGAATTGTTTGCATTTTTCTTGTTTGAATTTTTTTTTCAATTTAAATTTCAAAAATGTTTTACAATTTTTCCTAATATCGTCTGAGGTAGGTTATTAAGTTATTAACTGAAGACTATATTTACTAAGCGAAAATTAAAAGCTTAATACAAATCATCATACCAAAACTTTTTTTACCATAAGTAAAAATATTTTTTTTGTGCGTGAAAATGGTGTATGTATGGTGTATCGTAAGTAATGGTTTAAAGGTCACGTGTTTCAAGGCTTGTCCCCCTTATGCAAAACTCCTTGACAATAAACGTTTTCGTCTGCAGACAATTCTTTCATTTCCGTTTCTACAGGCTTCTTTTTAAATCTTGAAGGGATGATTTCCAAAGTATTTTTCCTATTTCACTAAATATTTTTAATTTTGCTATGTAATCTTACTTTATATCGTGTGTACTTTTCATAGTGTGTCATGCATCAAATAATTTGTTTTATTTATTATTATTTTTTATTTAGTTAAGAAAAATTATTTAATTTGTTTTTACTTACTTTTCAAGTTTCTTCTTTTTTTTGTGAGTTAAATAAAATAACTCTAACAATTCGTAACCATCAAAGTAATTAATAATAAAAAATATAAATTAATACTAAATACCATAAAATTTCAAATTATAGATATACCTCTATCCTTACATTTTATATTATCTCAGTTAGTTAAAAAATTCATAACTGAGAGTGAGATAATAATTTAATTGTTAATTTAATAACTGAGATATTATAATATAATTAAAATTATTATATTATCTCAGTTATCAATTTAAAAATTTAATATTTGAGAATAAGATAGTTATTTCACTCTCAGTTATTAAATTGAGAACTGAGATAATATAATTTATTATAATTTAATAATTGAGTGTGAGATGGTTATTAAAGTATCATCTCACTCTCAGTTATTAAATTGATAACAGATAATATTTATAGTATTTCAGTTATTAAATTAAAAATTAAATTGAGATAATAAAATTATTATCTCATTTATCAATTTAAACATTTAATAACTGGGTGAGATAATTTAATAATTAATATAATAATTAATAATTTTATTAATTATTTTCTCAGTTATTAAATTAAAAATGTAATGACTTATAATATAATAATTAATAAAATCCGGTCAACACCTTCGGCCATCAAATTATCGATGGAGTCGTGGTCAAGAAATGCTTGTCTTTAAATTTGCTAATTTTACGAAAGTAACGTTTTATTTTTCGGGAATTTTGAAACCGAGAATTAAGTTTTGTTTACATTTCCAGAAAAAAAATTAAAAATGACCGTTTCGATTGTTTTTTTCGGAAGAATCGACTAAAAATTATTATAATTCCTATTTGAAATACAGTACAGTATTTTTTTTTTTCTGGAATTAGAAAATTTAATCGTTTAGCTTTCAATTGAAACTGGGGGAAAGCTTCAAAAAGGAATTTTTCATTTATAAAAATACGCTTTAAACCTTAGGTATACCGAATTTTTGGAGGTACCTTCCTAAAATTATTTTCTTTTTTTTTACGGATTAGCTTTAAGCTATTATATTTCAAATGTATGTTAACGTCTTAAGTTATTCAGTTTTATAAAAAAAACGACCTATGTACAAAAACATTTCGATTTTAATTAAAAAAGAAAAAACTAGTTAATTTGTTGTTATATGATATGTTTGTTTGTAAAATTTTAAATATCGTTTATAATCACAGAAATAAATCAAATTATATATTCAACTAGCTAAACTTGTTCTTTCAATTTTGTAATAATAATTAGATTGAATTTTCATGAAAACAGACAATCTATTGTTTTTTAATAATCTTTTAGATTATTCTTGGAAATTACACTTGTATTCATAATGTTGAAGCATATTTTCTAAGTTTGTTTCAAAATGAACTATAATACATTTTACACAATCGACGACATTGTGAAAAAAGTGAATTTTTAATATTAAATCGAAGATTAGTGACGAACATAAATAAAGTGGGATTGTGAGTTTTTATTTTAATTTAAATGAATCGGTTTTTCCCCAAATAACACTAATGTCTTAATCAGTAAATATTTTCCATTAATTATATTGTAATTGCAATACCTACAATTTTGATCTATGACTAAAAATTAGAAAATTTGATCAGTATTTAAAAAAATTATTTGAAAAATATAATATACTACAAATGACATCTTCACATGGGATAATGGTTAGCGAGCTTGTCTGATTTAATTACTACTGAGCATCGAGTTTCATCTACACTGGGGGTATCCCATATTGTGGCCTCCTGCCAAACTAGACTATGCTTAATAAATTTCGTCATTCAAATTTGAAGTGTTTCATTCACTTGCCTTCGAAATGTTTCAAGATGGAGAGTATAATACAAACAATCTTTGAGAATATAATTTCGAAAATGTTCTATGATTTATCCTACGATATGTCACAAAGTTGTGTTCTTAAAATGCAGTCATGTAGTTAGATATGGAGAGAAGATGGTTGAGAGAAAATATTTTTTTTTGTTTCAGTATAGAAGAATTAAACCTAAAATGTATTTAAATCCATAACAGCAGGTATTGATCGTATTACTATTACTTCCTTGAAAAATTTCAGGAAAATAATAAATTACATTTAATTTATATTATTTTTACATTACATTTACTACTCTTTCTCTCTGTCTATCTCTAAAAAGAAAATGAAAGAAATCATTAAATATTATTATCTGCATGTATCATTTTCATTATCCTTCTTCTTCACTTACACGTGTGGACATCTGTCATTGTTTCACAAGATTTGCAAGTAACATAACAACACCAATGGAATTTACAATGACAACGATTGACATATCGAACAATCTGTGTATTATAACCACGACCACAGCAAAGCAAATTGCAGCTTCCATGCCCTTCTATTGTTTTATTGCATCGACGACCTCTCGTTCCCACAATATCGTGGGAAGGATCAGATCTGCAATAGTTTCGAGAACGATGTATGTAAACTAATGCATCATATGAAATTGGAACATTGCGTTTCATTTTATCGCGGCGCCGTAATTTTTTGCGTGATCTTGGTGCTACGGCAATAGCATTTTCGTAGAGTTTTTTCAAATGGCCTCCTATTTCATGAAATATCGGTAAACTTCGCCAACAAGTTTTGACAGCACAGGAACCAGACACTCCATGACAACGACATTGCATTTTCATTTGTTTCTCGACAATCTAAAAAAGAAAAAAGCAGTTAAAACATGCAACACATAATACGTTTTAACAAATTCTTCTCTTCAAATTCTACTAACCTAAAAATATATGATTAATAAAAGAAAAATCCATTGCTTAAAAGAAACTTAAAATTTATTGCTGCAAAATATTTTAATTTGCTACTGGATCATATTTTGTAATTACCTAAAGATAGGTATCTCCTAAAAAGGTGATACCTAAGTTTTAAAATGCATTCGAAAAAGTTAAAATCTTTCTTGAAGCTTCTATTTTTGTTTAAATTCCAAGCTAATAGATTAAATTTAATATTTCCAATAAGCAAAATACTTTGCTGTATTTCAAACCAAATTTAAATTGATTGGAAGGAGTTTTTTAAATCGCTAAAATCGGTCATATTAACAAATCTATTTAAATGTTAAAAAATTTAAAATTTACTATAGTTACCGCACTTATTTTCTGATAATGTCGTGCTTAAAAAATCGGTACATTTATGCAAGCATAAAAAAATTAAATATTCTTTTTAAAACATCGCAGGTCGCTGAATTGTAGTAAGCTTTTCCATTTCTGATTAGTAAATATAACTTTTACTTAATAAAAATATCATCTAACTACTATAAATTAATACAGAATTTTAAACGATTTAAAAATTTATAAAATATTACAATTTAAAAAATGATTATACAATTCTTGTAAAAAATCATTATTCATCAAAATATTTTTCTTAACACAATAGTCTCCATAAAATATCTTATTCGCAACTAAAAGATTTTCTAAATAATGTATTAGTTTTATTGCATTTTACTAGTCAGAGCAGATTTTCTGTAAATGGAAGTCCTGTTTAACAAAAAAAAAAAAAAATTGACGATTTCTCTGAGGACAACTGATATAAAGCGCTACAAAAATGAATTTCTCGAAATTTCATAAAATTAAATGAGGTCGGAGAGGAGTGGGGGTAAGTGATGTAAAAAACATTTCTCCCAGAATTTTCTAAAAATATTTCTAAAATAATTTAATTCATTTGTGAATAAATCCTGAAAGATTCATTAAAATCCGACAATTATCTGATTTTTGCAAGAATTTCGAAATCAATTTGTTTTTTCAACACAAAAAGATTTTTCCGTGCTAATTTATGGTTCCTGTTGATGTAAGAAAAACAAAATTTTTAACCAAAATTTCAAAGTTTCTAAAATTAAAAAAAAAATTTTAATAAAAGTCTTTAGGTCTTTCCTCTTAATGAAAAAATTTTGACGATAAAACTTTATTAAATTTTGGGCATTTATTTTCATCATGTATTTTTAGCGAATTTTTGCAACGGTTTGCAAGTTAGCTGGATTAAAACAATCTAAATCATTATTTGATGAAATTACCTGTTTTCTCAAAAATATGAAATCAATAAACTATAAAAGACACTAGCATTGAAAAGTGTTTATATTTCATTTCTCAGCAATATAAAAAATATAAATATTTTAACATTCTAAATTAAACTAGGGATGCTTATTTAAGAATCATTATAAGTATTGATGAATAAGAAAATACCATTTTAGAAACAACACATTCCATTATTAAACAATGATTTGCTCGGACTCTAGTGTACTTATTTTGGTTGTTATTGCCACAACATGCTGACTGGTGTAACTTCTTCAGGTTTCAGTCATAGTTGGTATTATTTTATTGCGTTATATAAATTACGGTGTCCGACTGGAATCAGATGCTCCTACATATTATAAAGCAATCACTAAGTATAAGGTCAAGAGAATCGGGATTAAAGAAAACATTTATTTACCTAGAGGTAGCATGATTTACTGTACAATTATAATTGTAATTAATTGTAAAATACTGAAGGAAGATTTCTTTTGAGAAATGTTTTAGTAATGTTACTTAAAAGTAGGTACCTCCAATAATTCGCTGAAAAAAGAGCATAGCATGACGAAAAAGGTTCCATAAAAACTTTTATCGTCAAAATGTTTATTATTATTAAGAGGAAAGACCAAAAGAATTTTTATTTTATTAATCCTTTCTATCAAGTTTGAAATTTTGGTTAAAACTTGTTTTTCTTGCGTCGGCGGGAGCAGAAAAGATCAGTATAGAAAATTTTAACGTCATTTTTTGCGGTAAAAAAAACATATTCCTTTGGGAATTCTTGCAAAAATCAAATAATTGTCGGATTTTAATGAAACTTTTAGGACTTATTCGCAAATAAAATAAAATTATTTTATAAATTTTTTGTAAATCTTGGTCAAAATATTTTTCTATCTGTTAGCACCCACCTCTCTCATTACTTAATTGATGAAATTTCCAGAAATCAAATTTTGTCCCTCTTCATATTTATATTAGTTAAAAGCGGAGATCTTGTCCAGATTTAGCGAACCCACTCACGACTGGGATTCTTTACAAGAAGATGATTGGGTTCGTTATTCTTTACATTAGAATAATCGGGTTCGCTGAACATATTGGTACAATTAACTTTAAGGTTCAATATCTGTTTCAATTTATTAATTCAGATATCCCGGAACCCTCATATGGATAGATCTACGTTCACGGTGGTTGTGAAGTCATTACTTGGGGTGGATTGTTTACTAGTGATTGATAGGATGAAGAACAAATCACTTCATCGGGATTAAAATGTGTATCATGTAATTTGTAATACATTTTATGAACTAGACAGAGTTTGTGTGGACGGTTTTGTGTGGTTGAACACAGAGACCAAAAAAACATTCCTGCCACTAATCGAAGAAGTGGTGAGACATGAATCAAGTATTCACAGCGATGAATGGCGAGCTTACAGAAATATTAGCTAATAATCCAAAATACCAGCACAGAATCGTCAACGACTCTTTGCAGACAGGCATTCACACACAATATGTAGAATTATAGTAAGCAAAGCATAAGGCTAAAATTAAGAACATCATTTACCGAAAATCTACACTGGATCATAAAATAAAGAATGCAATAAAAGTAAGACATTATTTAATTAGAAAATCTTTAATTGCTTTTAAAAACTTAAGAAAAACATTTTCGATGAATAATGAATTTTTACAAGATTTGTTTTCATTTTGTTTTTTACATTTTAGAATAACTTATTAAATTTTATTTTTTTAAATGTTCATACATGACATTATCATTAAAAGTCACCTGTTTCAACGGTTGTCTCATATATAATTTTTGGGCTGTGACCCATTTTCATTTCTTTTCCGTGTTTTGCCGTGCTTAATTGTCTTTGAAAATCATCTGCTCAAAATTTTATAGCAAGTTTTATTTTTTTTATTCCCATTTCACTGAATATTTTAAATTTATGTATTTATTGTTTTTGTAGTGAGTGGAGTTAGCACACTTACTTTCCTAAAAAAAACGCTAGGGGACGCTCTTTAAGACTATAAATAGGCAGTAACATTCTCTGTCATTCTCTTTTCCCTATTCACCCAGTGACGGTTCATATGTAGATAAGAACCCTGCTGCTGAGGCACGTTCGCTTCCCTTGGTCCTCTGTTGTCTTGAACTTTCTTACACACATGCATATATACACACACGCTTGTTACACTTACTCTTAAACAATCATCTTCACTCGTTTAAATGTCTTCTTTCACATATCATTGTCGTGTCACCCGCAACAGATTGTTGACCACAACGCGATATTTTTTTCTTGGATAGAATAACACACAGAACTGTATAAGCAAACTCATGCATCGTTTAACACTTTTTCAAACTTACAGTTACAAAATTTGTGATTAAACCCAATGGAAAGCGCAAAATCGCAAATTTAAAAACTTTAAAACAAGATGTTCCCCAGGCCAACAAATATTTTCTTTACAACACGTGTGATACCCTAAAAAAAAAAAAGACCCTCACCGCCATTGTAATTACTACTACGATGGTACGGTCAGTAGGCAAACAATACACATCTCATCTCTACTGATTTTTACTTGGCCCTTTCTCTCTCTCGGGCCATTACGCCTGGCTTCTTCAACCGGCAGACATCACAAACATTTTTTTCGCCAAAATGAAAAATACGACTTTTGTCGTACAAGTTTGAGGCACTTAAATCACAGCTTATATTTTCCCAAACTACCATTCAAACACCACATAAGTAAACTCCATTTCAAACTTTAAACGACACTGTTTCTCCTGAGCTCAGCAGATAAACGGTGAAATAATCCCAAAGGCAAAACACTGACCTTTTTCACTCAAAGATGTTAACATGAACAAACTAAGAAATCTGCAAGTACGATTTAATAATACACGGAGAGAGGTGCGTCTCGGTGAAAAATCGGCAATAATATCAGATATCTTCAAAATTTTTCGCAAACATGTATTCGACTTTCGGTAGAAATTTCACCAATATCACCACAACTCGACGCTTCTTCTATTAAAATATTGCGCGCCAACATCATCCACGCACAGCAAACAAACGAGGCTTTCCAAAGAAAATCTATTCAACGTCGAGCATCAAAATTTTAATACCAACCACTGAAGACTCTTTTCCTACAATATCAACATATCTTCCAGTGTGTGCTACGACTCTGACCCACTAGAGAATTATATAGCACCTTCACACAGTACTTCAGACAAATACATTTTCTTCGACATGTTTAAACACGCATCTCAATCACACTGTTTTAATTTTTTCTTTTCAGCCTACGAGGGACAAAACAAATATGCACAAACTTTATGGACATATGGACAAAATAAAATTGTCTCCACCTGGAGGGGAGTATTGTGGAGTTACCCCACTTGCTTTCATAAAAAACCGTCGCTAGCGGACACTCTATAGGCAGTAACATTTTCTATAATGCTCTTCTTCCTTTTCCCTCACAGACGGTAAGATGTGGGTCGAACAAAGGGAAAGCTTTCCCACTGGGGAATACCCACGCGCGTGCACGCACATACGCACCTTCCAATTCATTTTCTTTAGGACTTTCTCCTACACCAAACTATACACACACAAATAATTCACTAGTTTAAATGTTTTCTTCATTCATGTTCATTGTTTTGTAACACGTATTAATATTCTATTGTCTATGTATACCTTTGTTTTGTTAATACATACTTATCGTTTGTTTATATATATAGTTTTGTTGTGGGATAAATATATCAAGAAACGCGTGTTTTTCTACCTAAACACAACCAGCATACGCCCGCAACAAGTGTGAGTCATACTTCAATTATTTTTTTAGTTTCAATTAAGAAAAATAATCAAGACAAGGCCCAATGCTTACTAACTAAAAATTACTTTTTATTTTATAATTTGAATCATTTTCCATTTCAACATTTTATTTGCGTATCACTTTGAAATTTCCTTTAAAATGTATTTTAAATTTTATTAATTATTTTTTCCGAAAGCATCTTAAAATGTAATGCTATAAAGCTACATTACCTAAAATTCAATAAAATATTAAATTGCTGAAAATATTTTAAAAATATCTGAACAGACAAAAAAAAAAAAAAAAAATCAAAAACGAAGCGTTCACTTAGAATTTGTAAATTTGTCACTTCTGCTACTCCTTATTTAACTTTTCCAAATGTCGGACTGTCAATAAATCGATCAACACGTCAGGAAAACAAGTCGCCGTGGTTAAGCAATGCTTTTCTTACTTTTCTACTACGTTTTTATGCTAAAACTAAGTAATATTTGTTTCATTTCGGATTAAATTTTCTAATTTTCCCCAAATAAAGTTTCAGAAATATATTTTTTATTTTTGCAAAATTTTAAAATCGAGAACTAAATTGTTTACAGATGTCACAAAAATGGACGACTTTGTCGATTTTACTGAAAAAGAACAAGATTTTTAACCAAAATTTCAAACGTGCTATAAAAGATAGCTAAATAATAGCTTAATAAAACACACAAAAAATATTCGATCTTTCCTCTTAATAACAACATAAGCATTGTGACGATAAAACTTTGTTTTTATCAAGAATAGTGCCTTTTTTCTTCATCGTATGCTTTTTTTCAGTGAATTATTGGAGTTACCTACTCAAAAGGGAAGCAGGGAGAAAATTTATTTCTTAATAAATTACAGTATATGATTGTTTCGCACTACTCAACCTCCAAATAAATCGATTAGCTTTACCAGCGTTTTATCCATTAGTTTATATTTCTCATTTCAATTCCGTGGTGGAAACTTGGAATCTTGAATCTAATTTTGCTCATCTGCCTCTCGAATATGCGACTTTTACTTTACCCGAACTCTAATTATGTGGATAAAGTTCTGGGTTTTTAGGCCTAATGTTTTCTTTTATTAGTGGCTCCTATTTGATATTCATTTCTATGCAAAGCCTACGTCGGAAGTTATTAGAGCCAAATAAATAAAACACGCTGGAAGATAAGGCGATTGAAAGAATCAACATTCTTTCAATCGTCTTATCTTCCAGCGAGTTTTTAAAAGTTTTTCTGACTCCATTTCACATGAGTTGATGATACTCCTGTTCCCCTCCCCACATGATCCATTCCTCGGGGACCCCACTGTCACGCTGGCGACGATATTACAACACCTTCCATCCTTCCTAGGGCAATGTGGAAGGTGTTGCCGCAGGGTAGGAATCCTCGAGACTAGGTGCCTTCTCCTATCTAAAATGAGGAAAACAGATATCACGCTTTGATCCTGACCACAAGGCCGAGAAACGATCCTTTAGTGGCAAAGTTCTTACAGTCACTTCTTTGAAATATTCAATGTACATATTTGCTGTCACTGGTTGTGACGAAAACAGTCCAAATGGGAAAAATTCCCAGAAAAAAATTAAATTCTTTTAAGTAATGTTTGATTTAATATTTTGAAAACATTGGTTCAAAATGAAAATATATACAATGAATGAGTTGAATTTTGTTGCCGAGTAAGAAAGCTCCATGTTATTATTTTGTCTCTTTTTTTATTTACAGAATAGGTCTGAGAAGAATGGGTGCGGAAAATGACGGCATAGAAATTGGAATCGGTGAGTCGAGCTTAAATTTCGGCCTAGTCTGAAGCGTTCATTTTCGCACTAATGCCATTTTAAAAAGCATGAGCCAATCTCTTCTCCCTTTAAGTATGGGTTAAATAGCAGGCTCTCTAGCTTTGGATGGCTGCCAATCAAAGAAAAGAATGGTAACGAGAAAACACTCCATTATCTTTC
The DNA here is from genome assembly GCA_963932145.1 of Acanthosepion lycidas. Taxonomy (NCBI): domain Eukaryota; kingdom Metazoa; phylum Mollusca; class Cephalopoda; order Sepiida; family Sepiidae; genus Acanthosepion; species Acanthosepion lycidas. The sequence continues at coordinate 73,212,081 of OZ010573.1, forward strand.
AATTACTTTATACTTTAACACATTGACACTTTCTAATGTTTCTATGACTGGAAAAATAAAATAAAATTAGTTGAAATCTACAAACGTACTCGCTTGTCTTTTACACCAAAAGTTGATCAAACGTCTCGTCTTTTGGTAAGTTGGTGTTGTTTCAATGAGTATATAACTATCAAAAATTGATAGCTTTACCCCTGGGTAGGTGACGGATGCAAGATTAACAAATGAAAAGGAAAAATATCGCTTATACAGCTATAAACAGATCAAGAAGCAAAGTTGTACATTTTCCTACAAATTAAATAAGTTAAGGGAATATGATGAAACATTTATTAATAGTTCGAAGACCAAACATTTGAACAGATAGAAGGAGATATCTGGCGTACGGTGTATGGGTGTTCTGTGGCTTTATTTTCCTATTCATTTATCTAGTTTTATTTACTTATTTATTTTTTGCATAGTAATTTATATAACTTTTTGGCTTTTTTTTATTTAAATTTTTCCATACACAAACCTGAATTTCATGTCTTCTACTAACCCCGGTCAGGGAGGTAAGCGTCGAATTTTTAAAGAGAGAAGTTTTTCATTTTTATTTTCTTAACTTAGTTAATTTATAGGAAAGTTTGGAACTTTGTTTCTTGATCTATTTGTAACTGTATGGGCGAATATTTTTCTTTTTCTTTGTTAATGTTATACACGCCACCTACCCACAGGTGAAAGAAGTAAATCTATCAATATTTGATAGACAATTTCTCATTTAAGCGAGTCCAAATTACCAAAAGATGAGACTTTTGACAAAATAGAAAGGGTCGCTGGCATATCTGTTCCCGGTGTTTATTTTCCTATTTATTTTTTTATTATCTTTTTAAAAATATTTTTGCTAGTCTTAAAGTAGTTTGTTTTTCTTCCTTGTAACTTAGTATAAATAAAGCGAAATTAAAGTTAAATCTTAATTAGGTAATTTTGTGCATAATTATTGACTTTAACTAACTCACATGAATGACTTCAATGTTAAATTACCTAATATTCGACTCCAGTTTACACTCATAGAGGTCTTAATAACACTCCCCTGGAAGGGATTATAGAGGTTTTAATACCCTCACCCCACCCCCACCCCCGAAGGGATCTTTACCTTGTTCGGCTACCTTCGTATAGCTGGCTTCTCTCGATAAAAACGATCGGCATTCTGCGCCGTGAAGAAGCTAAGAGAAGTAGATAAGTTCACCTACCACCCGATTCACACTTCTATGCTTAAAATGTGGTTACCGGTTCCATCTTCCGAGGCCTTAATGAAAGTAACTGTTTTAACTTTTTGGTGATATAACTGATGAGTAGCCGCTGGTCTTCATTTTGTGTCTACTGTTGGCTCTGTAAGAGTGTGTTAAAGTATTCAATCCCACCGCTTTCCAATTAATTTGAAGTGCTATCATCTTCTGATAAAGTAGATGCTTTTTTCCGCAAATTCTCTTCCAATTCTACTCACAACTTATCAGGGGTAAACTTACCTGAACTTAAAATTGTGTCTCTGCTAAGTCATATGCATATATAAGTCCATCCATGGTTTTCGCTAGAATCTCAAAACTTGATCCCCACAAAGTATGTGGACTCGATGGCATCTCGTAATTGTCCTTAAGAAATCTGCACATGAACTTATTGCTTCTCGTTTTCTATATTGTTGGAAATTCTCTTTTATATTTCCTTTAAGAACTCTGGTGAACCGTTTGGTCCGCCAAATTATCGACCCGTTAGTTTTCTACCTTTCTTTGCAAAGTACTAGAGGCCACAGTTAACTCTGAATTGGGTAAGCATCTCACCTTGCAGAAATGCGAGAAAAGAAATTATTAGAATACAACTTACAGTTATATCTAGCCATTTCAATAGTAAAACGATGAAATCTAGCTATCAATTTAGTTGTAGGCTTAAGTTCATGCAGTCGATGTAGAAAGGGGGAAAGCTCGTGAAAATATTTCTATAAAAGACAGAAGAAAACCCTATCACGGCAGTGGGAAAGTGACTGCGGTCGAGATTCTAGATCAGGATCGATAACATTATAGACCCTACTTTGGATTTTGTCTAGATATATAGAAGGAACACCAGACCAAATATAGAAGGACGAATGGTAGATTTATAAATGTGCAAGATGATTTATGTATATATCATTATGCAAATGAAACGATACACCTTCGATTTCACTTATTTAAAGGCTGATCTCCAAAATGCACAAAAATAGAGACACTAGAAAAAAGTTAAGAATTATGTGACTTTACTGTATTACCTAATAAGGGATGAAACTTTTCACTAAAGTACACATCAAATTAGATCCACTTTTCTTCCAGATACTTCTCTATTGTCTTGGTAAATGCATTTAAGGATTACCGCCATAGAATTTATGTGCAATATAGAACAATGGGTAAATTGTTCAACCTCAGGAGATTTTCTGCCAAAACAAAGACTTTTGCGACTCTAATAAAAGATCTATTTATGCTGAAGACTATGATTTGGTCACCCCTACAGTCAGTGATATGCAGCACTTAATGATCAAACTAAACGAATCCTGTAACGATTCTGGGTTTCTGATAAGCTTTTGATAAATCGTAATATATAAGCCAGTGTCAACTAGTTTGGTATCATGAGCCGAAGTTCAACCTTAGACAACATGAAAGATATGGACAAATTTCCGTACATTAGAAGCACTTTGAATCATGTTTGTTCTTTGCATGATGAGATCACAATCTGCATCCAAAATGACAGTTATGCTTTTAACAATTTGTTTGAGCATAAAAAGATATGTTCTATTAGTACTAATGTGTGCTCTTTTCTCTTCTTTATTTATGTGAAACTTGGGTACCATACCAAAATTATATCAGGGCCTTGGAAAGATTCCACCAATGCTGCTTACGTGTCATTTTCAAATTTTTTGAAGCTGGCTGATATATTCAGCATTGAATTAGAAATCCATAAGGCTACATTGGATGGGTCATTGGACCAGTGAGGATGATAAAAGCATGCGAAACTCAACTACTGTATGAACAGGCAAAAGGAGCTAAATGGCCACAATATAAAATCCAAAACACGTTTTAACGGTTAAATAGATAAGTTGCTCACAGCATATAAAATCAATTAAAATGAAGCAAATATATTTACGAGGGTATTTTGAAGAAAATAGGCGCAGCCATCCAAGGGTGAAAAGGGCTGCAAAAGTACTATTTGTGTGATACAGGGTGCGATGGATAAATTGCCGCTTAAATTACGCAAAAATAAAAATAACATTGACATCTCATTTGAACAGATATATTTACTAATATTACACAAAAATATCTTGAAATACTAAAGATTAAAATTATTCAATAAAATCGTCATTGGCTTCAAACACGGCCACCAGACAACTTCCGAATCTCCAGCAACTATTTTGGACGGTCTTCAGTTGGTGAATGCCGTCATAATCCTTGCCTTCAGTTCATCTTTGGTGTTACAAGGAGTTTTGTTGTTCTCTCGCTCAACTGCACAATCAAGGTGGATGCAGTTGGAGAGTTAAGTGGCCAGACGTAAGGGTGATGTGGTTGCAGAAATTGTCTAACAGCCATGACTGGGTTCTCCTGGTTGAGTGGCATGGTGCAGAGTTCTGTTGTCAGACATGGGCTTTCCAGCAGCCAGTCTCTTGACTCAGGGCAGCACTACCTACTTGATGTAGGCCTCCGTGTTGAGGCTGAGGCCCTCATCAACAGAACGATCAGAATGACTTTTTTGAGTTGCCGTGCGTTTGTAATCCCCATTAGACTCATCCAACTCTTTCCAAATCCTCTGCACTGTCCTCAGATTGACACCCACATACTCTGAAATGTTCGTATTGGAGCTTCCGACGTGAATGCCAAGCAGTAGAGCATGCCGTTTCCAAATTTCTGGCGGAGTGAATTGCGTCAAGGTGCACTTTTTCTCACAGACGCTGCCCAACTGACCCTATTAGTGATTTTCCAAGCGTAGCTTAGATGTGGCACAAGGCCGAAATTAGGGGTCACCCAGTGAGGATCGAACTCACTACTCAGTCGTAATTGTTCTAGCGAGCCTAGCTTGCTAACCGTTACACCGCCTCGAGGTGCCCCCAACTGACCCTATTATACTGTGCCGTCAACGAAATCGGAAACAAACAACGCGCATGCGCGAAATAAAAAATATAAAATGGCGGCAATTTACCCATCGTACCTTGTATTTATATCCGTTTGCCTCTGGGAAGCTAGTCTAACAAGCCATACGCGTAGCCATACACTAAGACCTCCAACTGACTCAACGCAACTAATTTCTCTAGATTTATCCTTCCCAATTTGTGAATGTAGAAATAGATCCGGATTAGGTGAAATCGTAGAATATCAATGTACAATCCAATAAACAAAGAGAGTTAGTGTTGTATTTGTGGAAAAAAAGAAAATCCCTTGCAAAGCTAAAGAGTCATTGTAGATAATACAATTTATAGGTTACTTGTACATATTTTACTGATTTTTATCTATTTTATTCATTTTTTTTACTAACGTAATAATTCATATTTGTTTTTAGTTTTGTAGCATAATATTTAAATTTGTACATAGTATGTTTTTGTATATAATTTTAATCGCATAAATGTAGGTACCTCCATGAGATTGCTAAAAAAGAGCATAGCATGATGAAAAAGACGTCAAACTTGAAAACAAAATGTTATCGTCTAAATGTTTATGTTATTATTAAGAGGAAAGTACAAAGTATTTTTTAATTATTTAAAAAAAATTTTCCTTCTTTTTAGAACATTCTAACTTTCGATTAAAAAAAACCTTGTTTCTCTTTCTATCAGCGAAACTGCTAACATAGCACTTTTTTGTATGACAGACATTAATTTGGAAAATCTTGCAAAAATAAAAATAATTGTCGGATGTTAATGAAACTTTCAGAAACTATTCACAAATGATGAAAATTATTATAAATATGTTTTCTTCTTTTTAAAGTCATGGCAAAAATATATATTTATATTTATTACCCCACCCCCGCAACTAATTTTATGAAAACTCTAGAAATTCAATACCATTCAATTTTGAGATTATATTAGTTAAAACAAAGGTTTGAGGAAAGCAAATCATGTTTGTTTTTGCTTTTTTTTTTTTTTTTTTTTAATCGGACCTCACTACCTCTGAATTGTAACATACAAAACTCAGTAAAACAAAGATATTATTTAATTTCAAATGCTTTTAGTTGCTTTTAGTTGTTTTTATGAATATGGATAATATTGTCTGAAAGTAAAAAACTTTTTCGATGAAAAATGAATTTTTAAAATAATTACTTGTTATTTCTTAAATTATTTTATTATTTTTACATTAAAGTTAAAATATTCTAAAATTAGTGAAAACGGCATTCAGTTTAGTTAATGGTGTTATTAAATATCTATTTTCTAGCATTATAAGTTGTATAGCTTAAAACAATCAGAAGAGTCGAACGGTATAAAAAAAACTAATTCCACATGGCTTTTGTGTCCATAAAACGGCTGTAATTCAAATGTACGGAAGACCAACAAGAATACAATAAAAAGTCGCGTTATTTGAGTTAAGCGTTGTTCTCGGCTGTTAGGGCCTTTATTTTTGTGAAACACATGTGGAGAAGTTAGTTTGATTTTTCAATTTCAATTGAGAAGTGTACCTACAAGTATCAGTATCATCTTATGAAATTTATATGATCTTATTTTTATATTAATCTCAGTTATGACATTTTTCCATAAATGAAATATCAAGATTAATAATAAAATGAATGGAAATACAAATAACACAGTAAAATGTAATAAATGTACATAAAATTATAGTATTTTATGTACACTTCTGATAAAATTTCATAAGAAAGGTACCTATAAATTAATTAGATACCTTTTGAAATTTAATCTCACTCTCAACAGTCTTATTTTAACTTTTTTATAATATATTTTCCATAAAGCATCGTAAACGTAAAGGTGAAAGCTAAGTACGAAAAAAAATTTAGAGCGCTGAAAGTTTTCTTTAAAAATAACGAGGTAAATAAATTTGTTCACTTAAATCTAAATAATTATGTCACTTCTGTCCTTCCGTACGGTAATTTTGCCTTACGTAAGCTGTCAATACGTGATGAAATCGTCACTCATCACTTGTCAAGTGACACCAAATGTTATGACCTGTTTTGTCTTATTTTTAAACTACATCTTTTCGGCGCAGAAAGTAAGTAATATTTGTTTCAAAATGTTGTAAATAAACTTTATAATTTCTAATTTTCTAATAAATTTGGAAAAAATGATAATTGATTTTTAAAAGAATTTGAAACTGAGATTTTCATTTTTTTTATAAAATGGAAAAGGTTGTCATGATTGATTATCTGTCAATTTTACTGACTCAAAAAAAAAAGATTTTTAACGAAAATTTCAGGCGTGCTAGGAACGATTAAAATATGTAAAACATACCTCCAAAATACATTGATCTTTCCTCTTAATAATAACAAACATTTAGACAATAAAAAAATTACTTTCATCAAGTTTAAGCCCCTTTTATTCATGTAATGCTCTTTTTTTAACGATTTCTCATAATAGGTTGTTGCAAAAATAATGTCGTTTTCTCACATGTGAGAAAACGACATTATTTTTGCAACAACCTAATACCTACTTAAATATATTTTCATGGCGTACATGTACGATTCATTATAAAATTATCAAAAGTAATTTATCAATGCAATAGTTCTCTTGTTAATTAGTCAAAAATAGTCATACTCGATTAATAAGTCGACAAATATCATGTATGTAAAGAGAGGGGCAGAAACTTAGATTGGAAGAAAAAAATCACCGTTTGCATACTTTTATGGTTGAACGTTTAAGTGAGGCCAAAACCAGAATAACCACAATATCTTTTAACAGACTTAAAATAAAATTAAAAAGGAAACATAGAGCGCGCACACGAGAGAGAGAGAGAGAGAGAGAGAGAGAGAGAGAGAGAGAGACAGAGAGAGAGAGAGAAAGAGAGAGAGAGAACGTTTTTCTTGTCGAACTCATCGTTTCTTAGGAAGTAAATGGGAATGTCGTACCCTTCTTTTATGTGCCGTGTCACTTTAGGGTGTAGGCGATCATGGCCCTCCTCTCCTTCGTAGCTCTTAATAAGCTTTGTCTTTTTGTTATTTCTTCCAAAACCTGTCCCACCATCCATTTGCTCAAACACGCTACTTTTCTCTCTCCCTTTCTCCCTCTATCTGTCCTGTGAGTATCAGATTTTCCAAGTCCCATTATGTGCCCCAGAAAGTTCAACTGCTTTTTCCTAATGTTAAGTATGTTTCCTGTTTGTTTCTATTCCAAAACCTCGTCGTTGCTAACATGTTCGGTCCACGGTATCCTCAGCATCCTTCTGTAGAACACATTTCTGTTGCTTCAAGTCTCTTCATCTTTGAGGAGATTGTCTAGCATTCGCTGCCACACAGGAGGACAGATATCATGTAACAGTTCAGTACTCTTTTCTGTGTTTCTAACGAAATTTTTCTGTTTCTTAATACCCGGCTTAGCTTTTGGAATGCAATTCAGCCATCTCAATACGTCTTCGGATCTGACTGTCGTACTTTCTGTCCTCTGTTAGAAAACTACCCAGATATTTAAATTTCTGTACCTGCTTGATTTTAGTATCCCCGACCTGTAATTTGTATTTAGGACTCACCTTTTTGCTGATAACCATGCATTGTGTCTTCTTGTAGTTTATGCTTAGTCCTTTCCTTTTGCTTTCCTTCGCTACCTCCTATAATTTCCTTTCCGTGTCTGCTATCAACACTGTGTCATGTGCAGATCTTATATTGTTAAGAATGTGGCTGCCAGTAATGAATCCTGGTAGGACTTCTAATTTTCTCAGAATTGCCTCGCTGTATAAGTTGAATAAATTCGGTGAGAAGACGCAATACTTGTCTTACAACCCTTTCTATTTTTGTATATCTGCTGAACACATTTTCTGTCCGTATGCAGGCGATTTGCTGCCAGTATAGATTCTTGATTATTCTAATGTCTTTCCCGAATATGTCAAGGTTGCTGAGCAGCTTCAAAATATCTTTGTGGCGTACTTTGTCGAACGCTTTTGTGTAGTCTATAAAATACAGGTATACGAACTTCTGCATTTGTATTGCGCTTTCGGATCACATTCTGAGCATAAATATCGCGCTCCTAGTTCCGGTGTCTTTGACGAACCCGCACTATTCTTTTCCTATCTCCGGCCTGATTCTGCTGCACGCTCTATTCATCAGAATTCGGATGATGAGTTTTGTTATGTAGCTCATTAGGCTGATTGTCCCGTGAAGTTCACGTTTGTTTGCCCCTGGTTTCTTAGTGATATGAAAATAGATCTCCTTAGGTCTTCCGGTATATCACCACTATTGTAGATTTAATTTATTATTTCTATAATTTTTTCTATGCCGATGTCGTCTAAGGCTGCCAGCATATCTATTACAATTTCGTCTGGCCCTGCAGCTTTGTTTCTGTTCAATTTGGCCATTGAAGCTTCCACAATTCGGTTTTTATATTTATATATTAAATAATATTAATATATTATTTTATATTTCTGGTCCGTTGGTATTTCTGTGTGTTGCCGGTTGTTCGCTTTCGTCGTGGAATAGTTCTCCTATATATTCGTTCCATCTCTGAAGTATTTTCTCTTTCTCTAATATCAGCGTTACGTCCTTGGATTTTATGCAGCCTCATGATGAGAATGTCTTTTGTCCTGTTAATTCTCTTAGTTTTATGCATATCTCCTTTATCTGTGATACTCATTCTTTCTATTTCTGCACATTTTTGTTGAGCCATTCTTCTTTAGCCTGTCTGCATTTGTTCCTAATTTCTTTGCATAGTTTTTTGTATTCCGTCCCGTGTCTTGGCATTGATTTCTGTCTCCTTTGCATCATGTCGAGAATTTTATTCATTATCCATTCGTTTTTCCTTATTTGTCCATTTACCTTTGGGATGATCTCTAAGCTTCTCTTAATGTGCCCCACTTCAAGTTTCTATTTCCATTTTGTCCCTCATATATTCTTTTCACACAGTCCATATATTTTCCTTTCAGGTTCGGGTTATTCAGGAGTCTGTTGAATTGCAATTTGTGTGCTGTGTTAGTCTTTTTCAGTTTCATTCTTAGTCGGCACTTTACTTGTGTATATTGTCTCCAGGCATGATTTACTTGTGTATAATTGTCTCCAGGCATGATTTACTTGTGTATATTGTCTCCAGGCATGATTTACTTTACCTGTGTATATTGTCTCCAGGCATGATTTACTTTACCTGTGTATATTGTCTCCAGGCATGATTTACTTTACTTGTGTATAATTGTCTCCAGGCATGATTTACTTTACCTGTGTATATTGTCTCCAGGCATGATTTACTTTACCTGTGTATATTGTCTCCAGGCATGATTTACTTTACTTGTGTATATTGTCTCCAGGCATGATTTACTTGTGTATATTGTCTCCAGGCATGATTTAATTTACTTGTGTATATTGACTCCAGGCATGATTTACTTTACTTGTGTATATTGTCTCCAGGCATAATTTACTTGTGTATATTGTCTCCAGGCATGATTTACTTGTGTATATTGACTCCAGGCATGATTTACTTTACTTGTGTATATTGTCTCCAGGCATAATTTACTTGTGTATATTGTCTCCAGGCATGATTTCATACATACTGGGGAAAGTGCTTTTTGGACTACTTGTTTAATTTCAGTATCTCCAATTTGTAATTTACATTTTCGGTTCTTCATTTTGATTACTACCATGCAAATGATGTTTAGTCCTTTTTTTCTTGCTTTTCTTCACTACCTTCTATAGGAGTTATTATAGTTTCCATTCTGTGTATCCTATCAACACTGTGACATTTGCATATCTTATTAAGGTTGTGACCACCAATAATGAATTCCGGTAGGACTTCTAATTCTCTCAAAATCGCCTCGTTGTATAGGTTGAATAGGTCTGGTGAAAAGACATCTATTTTTCTATATTTACTGAACGCATTTTCTGTCAGTAGGCAGGTGGTTTGCTGTCTGTATAGGTTCTGGGTTATTCTAATATCCTGTGGAAATATGTCAAGGTTACCGAGCAGAACCTTACATAACGACTAAAAATACTTAAACTATTTACATTATTCGGAATGTTGCCATTATTTTTGTTGCCATATTACAATATCTTATCTCAGAAATATAGACAGAGACTGAAAATTCAATAACAAAAAAATTTCCTTTATGTTTTGTCACTAAGAAAATAAATCTTGACGAAGTCCGCGATTACAAGGAAAAGAATGTTTTACTTATTTGACTAATTCAAAGATAAAATTAGTTAAAATAATTTTACAAGTTGACATCATCATGTGGAAGAAAATATATAATAATCATTCTGTATGTAAAATGGGTATTAAAAAAAAGCGTTTACAGAAACATTTAAAAGATGATGAGTTACTACTCATGAAATATAAATATATACGCTGTCACCGGCACTTGTAATATATTTTTATTTGGAGAATTGGGTCTGACTTATGATTAATATTTGCATAATATCATATGATAATTGTGCTTGTCTCCATTTGTTAGTTCGCACGACCGTTACGCCCAGCAGGTACCTCATAAATAATGGACTATTCCGTTTTGATCGTGTCAGAAGATAAAAGATGTATCAAAGATTACCTCAGCAACCCTGAGTTTTCGCTTACCTGGCGATTGATATAGAATGCGTTGCCTCTCAGTGATATGAATTTAAAGGCTGGCTTGACAGAAATGACTGATTGTCATTGGTGTAATCGTTATTTAGAGGAAACGTCTGAGTACGCTTTCTTCCACTGTCCGCTGGTGCCTCCGTTTTGGAATCATGTCGGCAAGTAAACGACTCGTATCGATCTTGATAATCTTGTGTTCATCGATCTCGCGTATGTGTTGACGTCCTGGTCCTGGGTGTAACGGTTGGTGTTTATCACGCTCTTATCTGTGGCAAGAATGATGGTGTGGGTGATGCGAATAGAAGGAATGAAACAAACACTATTCTCATGAGGATCTGATTCAGCTCAAGATAAAGATCAGAAGTGATAGAACACGTTTGCCTTCGGTAGATCTCAGAAAAAGTTGGATGTCAGTTGTGAGCTTGGTGCTCGCGAATCGGTCCACTCCTAATTTCCTTTTTTAAGTCTACAGTCACAATGGGACGGATTTCTGTCGGACCACGCCCCTGGTTAAGCTAGCCTTTTTTTTTTATTCGCCTAGATAATGTAAAGTAAATGTCGGTTCCTGGACTGGTTCCAGCCGTTTTCTTTTGTTAGGGTCCTTATCAAGATTTTCAATCTCCCTAGGTTTTATCCTCGTTTTTTTTGTTTTTATCTTGACGGGATCAGCCTTATATATTTATATATTCTACGGATATTTTATTGACGTAAAAATCGCTATTAACTGAAGAATTAAGATTCATCAGAAATTTTAAATACGAAAACCATGAAAATTTCACAGGTTAAAATTAGTATTAATTATTACTATAAACCATATAGTGTTTAAAGAGATATCCTTGTTTTTGATTTTTTTTTAAACGTAGTAATTGATTTCTACCAGCCTTGCTATTCGAGAGCTTTAATAAAGAAAATGCGCCTTTCGATACCCTTATTTTGGAGAAACCACCTTCGAGGCAGGTGTTCTTCAGACGCCTAAGCTACGAAAGACTTCACTGCAAATAAATTCAGTTTCTCATCTTTCAATGATTCGCACTAATCTTAGTCTTTGCATTTTTTAGACAATTATTATTAGTTAGCTGTCAGTAGCAATTGCCCAGAGAGTCTTCAGGCTTGGGAGGGTATTATAGAGCTTAACCTCCATATGCCAGTGGATCAGAAACAATTACTGAGTACACTACATCCTCATTGGACAAGAAATGTTAAAAACATTTCTAATTTACATTTTCATGTTAGTTATAGATTTTTGTGCAAACTAAATACAATCCAGGCTCCAGACGCAAGTTTTACAACAATTGCTTCTGATTGGCCAATATATCTCAAAGTAATAACAACGCCTACGCACACGTGTTTAAACACAAAATACCGCCCAAAATCTTGAAATGTGTTCGCGAGCCACCCACGTGACCAGGAATGTAAATAAATACGATGCACGAACACAAGATTACCAGTGAGCTTCGCGACGGCCTTGACCTTTTTGTCGTGATTTTGAGGATTGCGGACAGCTAATTTTCGCTCGACTCTTTTTTTGAAATTTACCCGTTTGCATTTTGATCTTCATTTTGGTTAAAGTTTGTTTATTTTAATTTTACATTTTTCTGACTGTATTGAAAAAGTTATTTTGATTTTTCTTTCTTCCCTCCATTTTATTTTTGCCCCCCTCCTACCTTAATTTTTGCACTTTTTCTTTTTATTCCAGTTTTCCTATTTGCTTTTCATTTTTAACACCTTTAATTTTTTGCTCTTTTTGATTTTCATTTTTACCCCTTTAGTCTTTGCAGTTTTTTCTTTTCTTATTTCTACCCCCTTTAATTTGCTCTTTTATTCTAGTCTTCCCTTTTTAATTTTCATTTTCTTTAATTTCTTTAAATCTATCTTCGTTTTCTTTATTCTGTTTTGCTTTATTTTTGATTAATTTATTTATTTAATTGTTTCTTTCCATCCTTTAATTTTTACGTGTTTATTGTTTGTAATCGTTTGTATTGTCCAATTTATTTGTTTGTTTTCGTTTGGTTCGACTCGCGTTTCTTAGGGTCGGCCATTTTTATTTTTGTAACTAGCTTCGGCTATTGTTCTCGTTTTCGTATTTTTTGTTTATTGACATCGCCCATTTTGAATTTTTTTTTTAACTAGCTTCGGCTTTTGTTGAAGTTTTGTATATTCTTTGTTTTCCGTTTTCATTGTCTAACGTTTTTTATTTTATTGTTTATTTTCTTTTACGTGTTTTCTTTAGGCGATATTTGTTTCTTTATTGTTTTTTCAAATTTTTATTGTATTTTTTGAAAATTTGTTTTACGTATAAGTGAACCGTGTTTTTTGTTCTTTTCATCATGTAATTATTTTTGCATTATTGTCTCGCTTTCGAGTTTGTTTATTTTTTTTATTTCATTTATTTAGTTAAATTTTTCTTATAATCTTGTTTAATTATTTCCCACTCCGCTTTTCTTTCACCCCTCCCCTTCTGAAAAAATGGAAAAGAAGGAAAAAAAGGCGCCTTCATTTTTAGCAATTAAAAGGAAACCGAATTTGTCGGACTACAGGAAATCCATAAGGAAACATTTATTCAAGCCCCCCCCCCCCAAAATAACCCCCCAGATAAAGAGAAGTTAGAAGAATACCCAGCCCTTGATTTAACCCCCCCCCCTAGCGAGGATGTCATCGCTGGAAAAAATGAAAATTCAAGTATGGAAGCCAAGAATGGGAAAAAGATAAATGAAAGCTCTACGGAAGCCAATAATGGCAATAAAACCCAAATTCAAAGGGAAGCCAAAAATGGCTCTCAAGACAAAACTGAGGCCGGGGAATCGCCCTCTTGTTGGTCGTCCCCACCGAAATGTATTATCAATCTTGCGGAGTTCTTGGAGCGTGCTAAGAGTTACGCTCACCTTGTCGTAGAAGGTGGACTCTTAGAAGACCCCCAAGAATTGAAGAAGATTGAAAAACGAATTGTATCAGTTTTCGTCGTCGACAAGCGTACGCGCAAAATTTGTCGCTCGACGAAAAACACAGTGTTGAAAACACTGGAGTCCTTGGGTTTTAAGCCCCTAACAATAATTAAGAGTGCAACATTTTTCATGTGGGACGTACTGTTACCCACACCAGAAGACTGTGTAGCAGCGGCGAGCCGTGAGCTCATAACTAAAGTATGAAGGCCGCAGAAGGACCATTGTAACAGTATATGAGGTCCCTCCTCAGGTTATCGCTGCTTTCTTTTCCCAGTACGGCGAAATTCTAGGCGCCTCCTGTGATAGCCTGAGCGGGGAGGTGGAGCTTTGATATCATGTTGAACGAGAAAGCCTTCCGCTCCATCCCCAACTGTCTGGATGTTGGAAGCTTGAAAGACCGATATGCTGGAGGTGTGGAGTGACTGGTCATCTCTCCTCCTCCTGCCCAGAGAAGAAGGCCTCCGGTAGTCAAGCTCTAGTTGACCAAGATCCCTCCTCTGACCGCGTCTGTACCTTCCGCTTCGCCTGTAATGGGCGTACCAGCTTCCGGGACCGGGTCGGTTAATCCACCGGTTGGGGTATTATCAAAGACCACATTCCCCAAAGAGCCTTCGCCCGCTGCTAGTGTAGTTGTGGAGAAGGGAGAGGGGGAATGGCTGGTAGCTGGTAGGGCCAGAGGGAAGCACCGGACAGAGGGTCCTCAGTCCCCTGAAGCCCCGAGGGCTAAAGACACGCACAGTCCCACTCCCTATCGCATCGTTAAGGGCGATGTCCCGGCCGCACAGCTAAACTTCAAGGAACAACAAAAGAAGTACGATCCAGCTTATGAGAAAACGGAAAAACTAAAGGAATTAAAGAAAAAATTGTACAGCGAAAAACCTTCTAATCCCATTCCGTCCACGTCTTCGGCCCGGTCCGCACCTTCTCCCAAGAAAAAACCTTCCCCTCCAACAACCCCGCCCAAATCTCGAGACCCCAGGCCTTATAAACATAGGTCCTTTTATACTCCCTTTCATACTCCCAGCCCTTCCCCTGTTAAACAAGTTTCATCCCGCACCCCTTTGCATACTCCCAGTCCTTCCCCCGTCAAAAAAGCTGAAATGCCTCCTCCCTCTTCTAAACGGGAGAGAAGCCCCACTCAAGCACATAATGAAAAGAGGAGGGAAAAGTACATTTTCAACACAGGGGCAGATATCTGCAGGGTTAACGGAGCTCAGACGGAGGGAGCCCGGGACTGTGGAAATCGGGTTAGGGACCTAAAATATCTTTTGTCCATTAGGCAATATGCCGATCTGGATGTCGAAATACCCCAAAATTTCCCGCACGCCCAAAGGGTCCTAACGGTTATACGGACGGGACCTGGCTCCAAACCAATTTGGAGAATGTTGGGGGCGGGGCCGTTATGTCTTTCAAGATGGCCCTGCCTATCGCCATAGTGCAGAATGAAAACTTAAAGCAGCTGTCAAAACTTTGTGCAGGGAGGGTCCCCGTTTTGGTTCACCCATCCCTGCGTAGAGCACTGGAATTGACTTTCCCCTGGTATGTCGGCGGAGTCTCCCGGGTCGGTACCGTCAGGGATGAGGTGAGCAGTGGGTCTGTGGGAGGGGCTGTCGGTGTCCTCGCCCCGGCCATGTTTGGTTCAGGTGAGCAGCCCTAGTCGGACTTCTCGGTGGCGCTCTGGTTGGCTGCTTTAGGTGTGCGGGCCCTGGGGTCCGAGTCTCACGGGGCGGGGCTCGCTCGTGGCCTTCGGCGCCTCGGGGTGAATGTTTGCTGTGTGCAAGAGACTCGGTTTTCTTCTCATGATCGTGGGGATGTGCTGTCTGGGGGGTTCGCCCTTTGTTCAGCGTGTTTTGATGGTCGTTCGAGGGGTGCCTCTTGGCTGGTGGGCGGGTCTTTGAGGGCTGCATGTGCCCTTGTCTTCGCGGATCCGGCGGGTGGGCTTTGTGTGCTGGATGCTGCCGTGTGGGGGGGGGAATTTGCATCTCATTGGGGTTTGTGCGCCCGGTAGCCGTGCTGAGCGGCCTGCTTTGTTTCGGCGGATCGAGCCGTTTTTGATGACTTCTCGTCGGGTGGTTTTGGTGCCGTCCTTGATCCCGATATGGATCGTGTAGGGCGGAATCCAGGTGCTGATGTGAAGGCATTTCGGGACTTTGTCGGCGGGTTTGATCTTGTCGATGGGTTCCGGAGTGGGCACCCTCGGGAGGTGGCATGGACTTGGACAGGTGGTGGCGGCTCGGCTCCTGGCACGTTTGCTAGCTGCCTGGACTGAGTCTTGGTTGGGAGAGTCGATGTGGGGCTCTTGGGGTGTCCAAGTTTCCATTGTGTGGTTTGTGTGGATTGTGGGCTTGTCCGGGTCTGTGTGGGCTTGGATGGGCCTGGGGTTGGAGTGGCTGGTTGCTGGAGGTTCAACTGTTCATTGTTTGGTGAGCGGGGTTTCCAGGACCGGCTGCTGCTAGTTATTCAGGGGGAGTTGGCGGGGGCGGTTGTGGGGGGTGCCTGGTGGGATGGTTTAAGATGCAGAATTGGAGCGTTTGCTGCCGATTTTGGTCGTCGAATCAGTCTGGGTGGATTGGCGGCGCAAACGGCTTTAGAAGATAAAGTTGATCGGGCCGTGAAATCCCGTGTTAGTGGGGATATAGCCTTAGCTAAGGCAGAGTTGTCCTCCTTGCTTATGAAGAAGGATCAAGCTTTGGTAGTTAGGGCTAGGCTAAAAAGAATGTCTTCTGAGGCGACGAACATGGCTGCTGAACTGCGTGCAGAGGAGAATCGGAACGCGTCTAGGCGACATATAGCGTGCGTCACATTGCCGGATAAGCGGACCGTGACTACAAACGCGGGCATATGCGAGGCCTTTCGAGATTACTTTCAGGATCTTTTCACCAGGGAGCCCGGTCTGAGCCCTGCTCAGTTAGACGCCTATTTGGCTGACTTTCCCTGCCTTGAGGCAGCTGAAGCGGCTAGGTGCGAGGGTCCCATTACAGAGTCGGAAATCTGGGAAGCGCTGAAGCAGGTTGGCCTGGATAAGTCTCCGGGACTAGATGGTCTTCCCTACGAAGTTTACTTGAGGCAGTCGCCCGTTTTTGTTCATTTGCTGGAACTGATTTTCAACCACTGGATGAAGCAGGGGTCTATACCTCAACTCTTCACCAGGGGTGTGATCAAGTTGCTGTGTAAGGACGAGAACGGTGGGGATGGGTTAGGGAACTTTCGCCCTTTAACCATGTTAAAGATCTTAGCCAACCGTTTGCAGCTTGTCCTGTCTCGTCTGATTGGCCCCGAACAGACTTGTGCTGTGAAGGGCAGGACTATTCAGGATAACCTTCATATGGTACGCTTGATCTTAGAACAAGTCGACAGTGAAGCCGCGCTGATCAATTTAGATCAGTCCAAGGCCTTCGATAGGGTTAACCATCGGTTTCTGGAAGCTGTCCTTTCGGCGGCCGGTTTCGGAGCTGACTTTCGCTCCTGGATCCGACTTTTGTATGCGACCCCCGGTGCGCTGGTGGAAGTGAATGGGGTAAGATCGGAGCCTTTCGTATTGTCTCGCTCCATTCGTCAAGGTTGTCCGCTATCGCCTTTTCTTTACGTTCTTGCGTTGGAACCTTTCATTCGCAAGTTAAAGGCGAATCCGGTCCTGCGCGGAATTTCCCTGCCTTGGGCTACCACCTCAGCCAGGTATTCTGCCTATGCTGACGCCGTTTCGGTTCTTGTGTCGAGCAGAGCCGAGATTGACGAAGTCAGCAAAGAGATCAGTGGGTATGAGATGGTGACAGGGGCCAAGATCAACCGCGATAAGTCTGTGGGCTTGCGGTTGGGTGCGTGGAAGGGAGTTTCTCTTCCAGGACCTTTCCTCTGGACGGATGGGCCGATCAAGATACTCGGCGTCTGGTTCGGTCCTGATCTTCAGTTGGAAATGAATTGGTCAGAGGTGCAAGGGAAGGCCGAGATCGCGGTTAATCTGTGGGCTCGGAGGAGACTTTACCTGAAGGGAAGGGCGGAAGTGTGTGTTTCACACATCTATCCGATACTCTTGTTCTCTTTCTTGCGGAGAGACAAGGTCCCTATGGCATCTCGGGAGATCTGTTGCCTTCATCCCTCTGAGGGTGGCCTGGGTATGACTAGCATTGAGATTCGTCAACATATGCTTCGCATCACCTTTCTAGACCGAATGTGTCGCGGATCGGATGAGGAGGGTGCCTTTTGGAAAGAAGACGTCCGCAAACATTTCCCGTCCCTGAGAAATGTGCACTTTTGCGAGGAGGAGGCCCGCCGTACACCCCGAGCCGAGTGCTCCTTCTATCGCGAATGTCGTCGTGCTCTGAAGCTCCTCTTACGGGCTTCGGATGGCCTCTACAACGCCCAGGCGTTGTCTCGTAAGGCATTGTATCAAGTGTTAGTTAGGGGGGCCGTTCAAGATGATCTGATTGGCGAGCTCGGCCTTACGAAGCAGGAGGCTCGCTCGATATGGCCTTGGGTGCCTGTGTTGAAATGCCTCAATAACGATGAGGCATCACTCACCTGGCTGGTGATTCGTGAAGCCCTCTGGGTCGGCAAGAGACTTTGTTCAGCAGGCTTGGAGAAATATCCAAACTGTCGTCGCTGAACGGGGGAAGTCGAGACCATTGGTCACGCCTTCTTTCAGTGCTGGGCGGTAGTGCCGTTGTGCAGGTTTGTTGAAGGCCTCATGGTTCGCATGTTGCGGGGAAATTTTTTTGTCCTTGAAGCCAGTTCTGTTTGTAGCAATGTGGTGCTGCAGATGACGAAGGCTGAACATTATGTGTTCTGTTGCTTACTAGGGGTTATGAGAGTCGTGATTTGGACGACGCGTCAGAAGGAATTCTATGAGGGCGAGAGTTCACTTCTTCCCAACTGATCTTGTTCTTTAAGCATCAGCTTAAAGTCAAGATTAGGACGGAAAGGCGGCGGCTCACCTCATCAGAATTTGGCAAAAGGTGGGTGAATCTTGCGCGTATGTGCCGAGTAAAAGGGGCTGACCTTGATGCCGGTTAGGCATTAGGATATTGTTTTTCCTGGGTTGAACTTGGGCAACCCATCCCTGGTTTTAGGCTAGAGTAGGTTTTTGGTTTTTTGACTTTTTAGTTTCTCTTCTTTTTCTGTAAACTTATGTAGGGTGTGTTTGCTCATTGGTCCCCCTTTTATTTCTGCCCCCCTTTTTTTCCTTTAGTTTAACTCCCCATCCCCTCCCTCGTTTAGGTGGTCAGTGATGTCAGTTCTCTGGTGGATGCGGGGCGCCTTTCGTTTCGCGTGTGTGTTTTTCGTATTTGTTGTTCTGTATGAATGAGTGTGTGCCTGTGTGAATGCTTGGGAGGAATGAATGTGTTCTTTATTTTCATAGTTCCGCATCGATTTCGTCCGGTTAACTGATATTTCTGCCACATTTAAAGTTTGTGGTTTTTTTTATTACTAACACCTTTTTGTTTAGTTTCTTGTAAATATTTTATGTATCATATTGTATATATTCATTGGGGTTCTTTTTAAATATTGTTGTTTTATGCCCCTCCTCCCACAGTCGATATTTGTAAATAAGAGGAGTATTTAGGATTTTCATTGAGTCAAAGAGGTATTTTCGTGGATGTAGTAAGAAAGGTATGGATAAATGTGTTGTTTTGGTGAAAGGAATATTATTCTGTATGATAGGGTCAGTGGTTGTGGCTAGCTAAGTTTTATATTAAGACAAATGATGACCGTCCTTTTCTCCAACCGCGCTTTTTGGCCTTGTGCCGCATTTATTGTATATTTACAATAATAAATATTGTGAGCTTCGTGACGGATAACCAACTGCCAAACAACTCCACGTCATCGAACTTCAGAGGCTAGCAGAAATAGCTGATAAGATCGTTGATAATCAGCCATCTAATACTATTTTTAATACTGATTCGTCACCCTCCGTAGCATCTATCAACCAGTCACACGAAGTAAAAGAGTTAAAAGAAAAAATATCGGAACTCACCTTACAACTACAAGGGCTACAGAAAGCCGTATTTTATAACGACCGTTCCAGACATTCGTCGCGTCAACACGGATATAGACGCAGATCGAACTCGGCACCCAGACATAGGCAACAGCTGCAACACTATGATACTTGCTGGTATCACTTCAAATTTGATAAACAGGCACGGAAATGTATCCGACCGTGCAAGTACAGTGCAAACCTTACAAAACAACTGTCCTCAACGACAGGCGGGAAACGACAATCCTGGCAGCACGTGAGGACGGCGTCTGCTGTTGGGGAAATAATGCAAAACCGCCTATTTTACATTAGTGATAAGAATTCTGGATACCTTTTCCTGATTGACACCGGAGCCCAAGTCAGTGTCATACCACCCAAGCCAGGCATGACAGCCAAACAAGCTAACTTACAAGCCGCGAATGGATCTGCCATCGAAACTTTCGGTGAAACTTCACTAACGTTAGATCTTGGCTTACGTAGATCGTTCTCTTGGCTTTGTACTATTGCGCAAGTTAATACGCCTATTCTAGGGGCAGACTTCTTGTCTCATTTCAACTTAAGTGTTGACATGGCATCTCGATCTCTCACAGATAGAACT
Organism: Acanthosepion lycidas; assembly: GCA_963932145.1. Lineage (NCBI taxonomy): Eukaryota > Metazoa > Mollusca > Cephalopoda > Sepiida > Sepiidae > Acanthosepion > Acanthosepion lycidas. Next base: position 73,232,279 of record OZ010573.1, read on the forward strand.
ACAGATTTTTCAGTTAAAGGAATAACGTCAAAATTCACAACTACAGGCATTAGTAAAGCCTTGCCTGCCGCTAATGGCTTACAGAATCTGTTTATGAAGTATCCAGAAATCACAACACCCTTTACATACACAGAGCCAATTAGACACAGCGCGGAACACAAAATTCAGACGACTGGACCTCCTGTATTTTCGAAGCCACGCCGACTACACCCAGAAAAATACAAACTGGCGAAAGCTGAATTTCAGCATATGTTGAATTTAGGGATTATTCGCCCTTCATCTAGCCCATATGCGTCCCCGTTACATATGGTATCTAAAAATCAAGCAGTATCTTGGAGACCGTGTGGAGATTTTAGGAGACTTAATTCTCATACAATTCCGGATAAATATCCTGTGCCCCACCTGCAAGACTTCGTTGTTACTTTGGAAGGGGCAAAAATCTTCACCAAGTTAGACTCGAGAAAGGCCTTTTACCAGATTCCAGTGGCTAAAGAGGACATCCACAAAACGGCTATCACTACACCGTTCGGATTGTTCGAATTTGCCAGAATGCCTTTCGGATTAAGAAATGCGGCACAGTCCTTTCAACGCCTGATTGATGAAGTTTTACGTGGACTACATTTTACTTTCGCCTACATAGACGATGTTTTGATCGCTAGCAAGAACGCAGCGGATCACGTAGAACAGGTTTTCCAGCGTTTAAAGTACTTTGGACTGAAAATCAATCCTGAAAAGTGTGTATTTGCAGTTTCTAAACTTACATTTCTCGGTCATGAAGTTGACGAGAACGGAATAACACCAATCCCTGAAAAGATTAATGCAATTAAAAATTTTCCGCAACCAACAACTCTCCGTCAGTTACGCAGATTTCTCGGTTTGATTAACTATTACAGACAAATTATTCCATTTAACGAACGTATTGCGGAGCCAACAAAAAAAGAATGCAAAAATTACCTTAACTGGTGATACTTTGACAGCATTTATAAACGCAAAGGAAGCTCTTGTGAATTTTACTAAATTATCATACATCTCTAGCGACGAAGAAGCTGTATTAACTCTGACTACAGACGCTTCAGCAGACTCTATAGGAGCTGTTCTACATCAAGAATATGGTGATTTTAAAAGACCCCTTTCCTTTTCAATTAAATTAAATTCCGCACAACGGAAATACAGTACTTTCTCTCGCGAATTACTCGCGATCTATTTATCAATCCGTCATTTCCGACACCTGTTGGAAGGTCGGAATTTCGTAGTCTACACAGACCACAAGCCACTAATCTACGCTTTGCATTCTAGAACGGACAAATACAACCCACGGGATATAAGGCAGCTAGATTACATATCTCAATATATGTCTGATATCCGTCACATTCAAGGAGAAGATAATACTGTTGAAGACACCTTGTCTAGATCAACTTTAAACTCTGTTCGTTCACAATCATTGGACTTGGAGTGTTTAGCCAGGGAACAAAAGAACGATGTAACACTTGAGAAAGTAAAGCAGGACATGTCACTACGAATTGAGCAACGACCTCTTCCTTTCAGCGCAACACAACCTTTCTCCAGTTCAACTCAAAATCTTATCCCTCAACAGACACAAACACAGCCCAAGGAAGTTACTACAAGAGCTGGGAGGCACGTTCATTGGCCTACCAAGTTAAAAAAATATTATACATTTTGGAAAAATCTTTTAAATTTTTTACAATCTGCGGGAGGGTATTATAGAGCTTAACCTCCATATGCCAGTGGATCAGAACCAATTACTGAGTGAACTACATCCTCATTGGACAAGAAATGTTAAAAACATTTCTAATTTACATTTTCATGTTAGTTATAGATTTTTGTGCAAGCTAAACACAATCCAGGATCCAGACGCAAGTTTTACAACAATTGCTTCTGATTGGCCAATATATCTCAAAGTAATAACAACGCCTACGCACACGTGTTTAAACACAAAATACCGCCCAAAATCTTGAAATGTGTTCGCGAGCCACCCACGTGACCAGGAATGTAAATAAATACGATGCACGAACACAAGTTTACCAGTGAGCTTCGTGACGGATAACCAACTGCCAAACAACTCCACGTCACTCATACTTTTGAAGTTACAAAGTTAAATTTATTTAACACGAAACAACTCCAATACACTCACTCACCAACCTCTGAAATCACTCCTGAACTTTTACCAATTTTAGAACTCACATTCCAAACTTTATTCTTCTGAATTACAAGTTCAATATTACAGTAAAAGGTAAATTACTTCTTAAGAACTTTCTGTTTAAAAAAACACTTAATATTAACAACTTTAATATCAACATTAACGAACGATTACAAGAAAGACATTCTGAAACGTAAAACATCTTACACATTTGCCAACATAACATATACCAAATATTCTGCTTGTACATTGTTTTGAATGTTTTATTAGTTTCTAATTAAATATGTCTTGTTCGTAATATGAACTCTGGTACAAATATTTCCAAATCAAAGGGACACGACTCTGTCCTACCTTTTCTTTGTATGTTGTACACCAACCTAAATAAATCTAATTGTTACGTTTTAAAACAATTCAGTTGAATTTTGTATTTTATTTTGATGTTAGTGGAAATAGTTAATTGACACGCAACTTATTCTCCAGAAATATTACCACATAATTAACCCATCCACTACAGTGTATTTGTAATACTGTTTGTTTCATCAAATACGCACCAGATATCTTATAATCTTGGAAGTTTGTAGTTTAAGCCAACTTCCCTTTAAGAAATGAATCAAAAAGAGAAAACCGAACATGTTTTGTTTGTGTAGTTAAGCGTAATAATTTAGAAAGACCTGTTTATTTAAAATTCTGTTCACGTTGTTTATATCTTAATTCACGCAATTCACTTAACGTTAATGAGTAGAATTCTAATCGAGTCTACATTAGACTATAGTTCTGATACTTAAGATTCCATAAAAAAAGTATTCAATTTAATGTAAATGTACCCAGGTTACTGGTAGCTTTGCGTGATTTTTGGGGTATAAGAAAAATCGGAAAAGTGGAAGTAGGCAGCAGCAGTTCACCTTCAGCACCAACAAACAAATAACATTTTAATAAAAATCTACCGCTTTTTTTACTTTCCTAGATTTTTTTATTGGTATTATTTCTTGCATCTGTTACCGTCTTCCTACAAATAATTTCGAATCTTCCTTTTTTTGGAGTCTGTCAATATTTCCTTTTTTTTAAACAAAACTATTCCAATTTCACTTACTTTCTTTTGTGTCTGTCTCTTTACTTTTGATAAGTTTGTGATTATTTATGTTTCATTCAAATAAATTGTCTGTAATTAATCTGTCATGATAATTCTCCATCTGCTCTGATCGGCTAACTGTCCATGGAAGTACTAAATAGCATGAATTCGCTATCTGGAGAAAGCTGTAATTGTTGGCGGATGTAGTGTGTTGCTCTTCAGCTGGGACTACTTACAAATGGGGCAGCCGATATGTAAGTGATACGCCTTGTTAGAATTGTGCGAGAGTGGCAGGAACTACACATTGCTGAGCAAACTGAATATTGGGGTAAGAGACTCTCATAGCTCCCTAGGGCATCTCCTCTCTTTTACTCTTATGTTCATCTTTGGATATCTTTTGTCAAAATTTTCACCATTCACATGTTCTTTCTTAATTCAACATAATCTTCACAAAATTACTTTCTTTTCGGTATATTCTCCATGTTTTGGTTTTCATTGCTATTTACTTTTTGTTTTCAATTCTGTATTTAACATTTTTTTTCTCTTTAAATTTACAATATTTTATTTTACTTGATTTTATCCGGATATTGTACGACATAGAAATAAAATGTACGTAGTTTCTGCAACAACAAGCAACAGGAGAACATTGCATTTATTAAAATTAAATCATATTATTATATTTCAAACACTTTGGTCAGTAACAGTGTAACCCGGATATAAGAGAGTTGTCGGGACCGGAGAAGAAGTCTCTTATACCCGAGTTTCTCTTATATCCGGGTTTGGTCTATTTTGTATGTAAGTATGGCTCTAATTTGGGACCAGAGAAAATCTCCCTTATATCCGGGTTTCTTTTATATCAGGGTCTCTTATATCCGGGTTACACTGTATTTAAAAAACTGAAATTCAGTAAAACTCAGCCCAAACCCGCCACGACGTTAAAAACGCCCCAATTCCCACTGTTAGATTAAAGAATAAAGAATATTAAAATTAATGTTTTGTTTTTTTACATGATACATTGTTATGATAAAACTATGATTGCTTAACTTAAAACTAAAGTTATTTGCCTATTTTCTTTTCTTGATATGCAGATCGAAATAAATAAATCAAAGCTTGTCGAAGCGAATGCTTTAAGATTTTTAATTTTAATTAATAAACATCATTTTTGGCACAATAAGTATCAAAAATAAATGCTTTCACTTCAAAGTAATAACTTTAAAGTGAAAGCATTTATTTTTTATTATAAATTGTTAGCTTTCAAGCATAATTACTACATTTTATTTTTTAAGTATTGCAAACATTTCAGCAAGGCTGTTCATAACAAATATAGACTGCAAACAAACGTAAAAATGTTTACTACTATTTTTCTTGGATTGCCATTTCATTTTAGTAGGTACCTTCATGAGAACGAGTAAAATAACAAATTTTTAGCACGTTTTTTTTTTTCTTTTTTTTGTATGAGAGACATTAATTTGGAAAATCTTGCAAAAATAAAAATAATTGTCGGGTGTTAATGAAACTCTCAGAAACTATTCACAAATGATGGAAATTCTTATAAATATGTTTTGTTTTTTTAAAGTCATGGAAAAAATATTTTTTTTTATATTTATTACTCCGACCCTAACTAACTTTATGAAAACTCTAGAAATTCAGTCGCATTCAGTTTAGTGATTATATTAGTTAAAAACACAAGGCTTTGAGAAAAGCAATTCATGTATTTTTTTTTAATTTGAACCCTTCTACCTGAAAATCAGCTCTGGATTGTAACATAAAACAAAGATATTATTTAATTTCAAATTCTTTTATTTGCTTTTAGTTGTTTTTTATGAAGATGGACAATATTTTCTGAAAGCAAAAAATTTTTTCGATGAAAAATGAATTCTTAATACAATTATTTGTTATTTCTTTAATTATAACAGATTTTGACATTTAAGTTGTTAAAAAATTATAAAATTAGTTAAAAGCCGCATTCAGTTTCGTAAATATCCTTTTGAGATAGATCTTTTTTTAGTGCGTTGTAAATTGTATCTTTTGACTAATCAGAAGATCCGCAGTAATTAAGAAATCTAATTTTGTGTTTATAATAGAGCTGTAATTATAAAATACGGAAGACCAATCAGAATACAATTAAGTTGCGTTATTTGAGTTAAGCATTGTTCTCCGCTGTTAAGGCCTTTACTTTTGAAAAACATGTGTGGAGAAGTTAATTTGATTTTTCAATTTCAACTGAGAATGGTACCTGCAAATATCAATATCATCTTATGAAATTTATATGATCTTATTTACATTATTCGGACTATTGTCCTCATCTTTGTCGCCATATTTATCACAACGTTTCGGCCGTTGTACGCTCCGGGTTCTTCAGGTGGTTGGAATTTCGAACTGAACCCTTTATTTCGCTCACTGGGGTAGACTGTTCTAGTTCCATGTGTCATAGGTCTTCCGGGTATGTCAGTTTCACCAACATGTTCGAAACTCCGTCCACATCGTGGAAATAATTAAAGATGCCCCCATCCAATCCAACCAGATAGTGAACCTGAACGTGGCGAGTTTGTTCACCAAAGTACCCATGGAGGAGGCACTGTCGGTAGCCAGAGATAGACTGTCCTCGGACTTATGCCTAGGAGAACGTACCAATAGATAACCTGATAGAGATATTGACTTTCTATGCACAAACAACACACTTCGGGATAGGATCAGACATATATTGGCAGGATGAAGATTTAGCAATGGGTTCGCCATTATCATCATCAATGTCTAACATATACAAGGAATACTTCGAGGAAATGGCATTATCATCAACATCACTAAATCCAACTCTATGGATATACGTAGATGATACCTTCATACCCTGGCCACAGCGGGAAACGTTCCAGCTACTACTGGACCATGTGAACTCAATAAGATCATCGATATAGTTCGCAATGGAGAGAGAAAACAACAACAAACTAGTATTCATGGATGTCCTAATATCCCGAACAGTGCATAGAAAGGTGCAAGAGGATAACAACACCCAGAAAAACAGCCTTCGGTCTGCCCTACTCTTTGTGAAGAGATTATCGGAGAAAAATACAAAAGAACTATGGTCTACATAACATCAGGACGACCTTCAAAAGTGGTTCAACACTTCTCAGACACCTCTTCCAAGTAAGACACCCCCCATAGAGGAGAACATGACTGTGTGTACGCCATCCTGTGCAGCTGTGGTAAGAAATATGAAGGAGAAACAGGCCGCCTCATTGAGATAAGACTGCAGAAACACCATAAAGCTTTAACATGATGGGAAATAAAAAAATCAGGCTTAACTGAAAATCTCCTAAGCCAGACAATCATAGAAATGGATACAATATGGGAGCCAGTAATACGGAGTGCTAGAGAAAAACAATAATAACAAACAAATTATAATATAAGCTCTGGTAAAAAAAATAGTTACTGAAACCGTAGTTTTATAAATCCCCAAAATTCATACACCTGGACCAATAGATAAAAGAGTTGGTTGAAGTAATCAGGTGATTTGACCTAAAAGAGATGTGAATTCAATACCTGGCCATAGTAGAGCTGAACAAAAACTCGGAGAGTTGAATTACGAAAGGGAAATAATTGAAACTGAGATATCTGGAAGGGGCGTGGAACTAAAAAATACCCCGGTGGGCGAAATAAAGGGTTCGTTCTGAAATTCCAATCATCTGAAGAAGGCCGGAGCGCACAGTGGTCGAAACGCCGTGAATATGACAACAAAAATGTAAGCGATCTGGGATTGCAAAGGAAATATTTGTCGCAGATGACTTCCACAACGCAGAGAATAAATCATTGTAAGTTCAGATTCGAAAATCGGGGGGCAGAAAGAAATGCCGAAAACTCGATTCGCAGGTACTATCTTAACACGGGGATGTTTTTATGAATTTTTAACACAGGTGTGTTTTTATGAATTGTTTACAACTCTCCCGACAGGTTTATGCTTGGAGATCTTTTGTAAGGGAGACATAACTAACAATTACTTGACTAATATAACTTGAACATCTCTTTTATTTCATTTTTTTTAATTACCCAGTAATCGTAAAAATTTAAGAAACTATTCTAAGCAATTTAATGCTGAATATTAGGTAGTTTGACATAATATTCATACTTACGAAGACGCTTGTTGACGAAATGTTAGAAAATCGCCAATAAATGTTGACTTTAATATAGTTACAGTTCTTATTTTCTGATAATGTCACATTTGGACATCTGTATTTACAAAAATCGACACGTTTATACATACATAAAATAAAGACAACACATTGGGTATCGTAGAATTGTAGCGAGTTTTCCATTTATGATTAGTTTTAATTTAATAACAACATCATTTGACCGCTACAAATTAATACAGAATTTTAAAAGATTCAAACATTTATAAATTATTCTAATTAAAATTTAAAAAAATGAAAACAATTCATTATTCATCGGATGTTTCTTTTATTAAGACACTATTATGCATAATATATTTTATTCATAAAAGCAATTAAAAGTTTTTCTAATTAAATAATGTTTTCTTTACATTTTTTTATTCTACAATTCAGAGATTTTCTGTAACTGGGGATCCTGTTTGGCCAAAAATATTTCAAGATTTAAATTCTCCGAAGACATGCCCTTATAACTAGTATAAACTTTAAGCGCTACAAAAAATAATTTTTCTATAAATTTCATAAAATTAAATAAGTGAGGTTTAACAGATGTAAAAAAAAAATTATTTTCCTAAACATTTTCTAAAAAAAAGAAACATTTAAAAAATAATTTAATTCATTTTTTAATAAGTCCTGAAAGTTTCATTAAAATTCAAGAATCATCTGATTTTTGTAAGAAATTCCAAATCAGTGTTTTTTTTTTTACTACAAAAGACACTAAAATTTTTCATACTAATTTATTGACACCGGAGAAATATGATTTTTACCAAAATTTCGAAGGTTTTAAAAAGGATTAAAAAATAATTTCGACGATTTATTGTTTCGTTTTATTTCTTTCTCATGTATGGTCAATTTTAGCGAATCTTTGGAGGTATACGCACGCGCGCGCGCACACACACACACAGACACACACACACACACACACAATGCTTGATTGTAGATTTTCGAAAGTTCTAATGTCTGGTCAGCTTAATATTGGAAGACCTTCCTCTTCTGAGATGTATAGATAACTTTAAAAGTCATTTAAAACCAATTGGAGTGCGGCTATCATCCGAAGTAGTCAAAACGGAAAAAATCTTACAATCCTGGAATCAATCAGTAAGAGAAATGTAGAACGGGACATCCGAGTCAACTAAGGCAAGTTCACGCAATCAATTATTTTTTTATGTTTTCACTATTTTTTATTTTTACTCTTTTGTGCGTCCGTTATAAAGACTAGCGACTACTAAATCTTTCATACGTAAAATGATTGTTTAGTCACTTCTAGACTTCGTCAATTAATGTCCGTGTGTGGTTTGAGGGACTTTATTCGAAAGTTGATCTGGTAAGGTTATAAAAGTATCTGGCTTTTCCCTCTCGGATGAGACGTTTATACAACATCCGGTTGTCTCGCGTTGTCACTTCCTAAGCGCAGTTGTGTCAACCACCTGTTTATATAGAGGGTCAGCATTTTTGAGGCCCTGATTCTGTATATTTCAGGTTAACTTCTTTTGATGCTTCGGTGTGACACTGAGTGCAAATGCTACTTCGGTATCTCTTATGGTGAGCCGAGTACATATTGTGGTTACCACAGATCAACTCCTCTTAGAACAAAGGTCTCCTTATTGACATTAAATTCGATTCAGACTTCTGGTATTTCCTGACGTAAATCACATACTACATTCCGATCACAATTTTTGTTTAATTTTTATCTTTTATATATTTCACAAAGATGATCTTTTCTTTACATTATTCATTCGAATACATCATCATTACAAAGGAAATAATTAGTTTTTATCTACTTTTCAGTGATGACATTAAAAGTCGGTTATTACAGACAAAAATATGCAAATACACTTGTGTATAGTAAGATAATTATAATTAAGATCCATTACAAATTATATGTACGAATATATATGAAAGCCACAATATACAGGGTGCAATGGATAAATTGTCTAAATTACGCAAAAGTGAAAATGACACTGACATCTCATTGTAACAGATATATTTACCAAAATTACACAAAAATATCTGGAAATACTAAAGAGTAAATTTATTCAATAAAATAACCATTGGCTTCAACTATGGCTCCTAGACGAATTCGGAATCTCCTGCAACTCTTCTAGTGGTCCCCTTGTTTAGTTGGTGAACGCTGACATAATCCTTGCTTTCAGTTCAACATTTGGTATTACAAAGAGTTTTGTTGGTTTCTCGCTCAACTGTGTCCCACACATAATAATCAAGGGGTTTGCATCGGAGGAGTTAAGCGGCCAGATGTAAACGGTGATGTGGTCGCAGAAATTGTCTGAAAGTCTTGACTGGGTTATTCTGCTTTTGTGGCATGAGAAACTGCTTCTGTTACCCTGTGTCTGTTAGCAGACACAGGGTCTTTCAGCAGTAAGTCTCTTGACCCAGGGCAGCACTACTTCCTCAAGGCACTTGATGTAGGACTCCTACGTGTTGAGTCTGAGGCCCTCACCAACAAATTTGATAGTTCTTATCAGAACGATCAGAGTGACTTTTTCGAGCTGACGTATCTTCGTAATCACCATTAGACCCATACAACTTTTTCCGAATCCTCTACACTGTCCTTCGATTGACACCCAAACATGCTGAAATGTTCATGTTGGAGCTTCCGGCGCAAATGCCAAGCAGTAGAGCATGCCGTTTCCAAATTTCTGGCGGAGTGAATTGCGTCATGGTGCACTTTTTCTTACAGACGGTGTCCAACTGTGCAGTCAATAAATCCAAAACAAACAATGTACATGCGCGAAATTAAAATATAAAATGGCGACAATTTATCATCGGACACACTATACGCGTGTATAGATATTCTATTTATACGTTATTTTTATAGATGAACAGAAAATATATTAAAATATTTGTTGGATTTAATACATTTCATGCACACACACACATACATACATACATACATACATACATACATACATATATATATATATATATATATATATATAAATGTGTGTATGTATATACATGTACATTGCAGAAACAAAAATCTTATATACACATAAATATACAGACTCATTTGTCTCTCTTGAGATTCTGTCATCGACCAATGACTTATTAGTCCCACATTGTGAGTTTGATTCTTATCCGATATATCTATATAGCTGATAATTTTTAATCAAAAGAAATCTAGCAAATACCTATATTACTTATTTCGCAAGTGAAACAAGTGATAGTTTAAAGAAAAAAGGCCACGTGTGGAAGAACTCGTTTACTTGGATACATTTTTAAAATGGAAATGGGCCACCAGAAAAAACAACGGTCAAGTTCCTTTGCTCCTTCAATTTTTTTCCTTCCAATGTGTCATTCAAACCAGTCAATAGCTCACTGTAATGTAGTTTGCAATAAAGAATTGTTTGAATAATAAAGAATCCCCATTTCAATTCTGCCAAACAAAGAAAACAGTTTCTCAATACATATCGTTTAAGTTAAGATGTTGAAAACTTTTCGGGATCTAGCCACGATTTTCTTCATTTGCCATTCTCATAATAAACCCATTTTTAATCGCCATTGGCCCATTTGGAAGGAAATAATCTTTTGTGTTGCAGAAGAAAAGTGTTGTAACACCGATTTCTTTCTTTTTCGTGTTGAACATTTATGCTAAGAATTTGGTTATTTGCTTGCTTTTTTAAAAAATTATTTTTAATCTTAATTTCTGATTTTTTTTTCCTAAGATTTGTAAGCGATGGGCTACATTTGAATGATTTTCACAAGTAATAAAACTGTATTAAACTTCAAACTAGGATTTCCTTAAAATTGTGCGAAAAATACCATTAGAAAGTTTTGCATCAATCGAATATTATCGAAGAAATAATAATTTGAAGTAAGAGACCAGTAAAATTATTTGATCAATTAAAGTATTCAGGAAATTACGGAGTATGTTATACTGCACAACAATTTAATAAAATTGCGGCAACTTTGAAGTTATGGAAAATATACAAAAAAACATGTAAAACTATTATTATAAGGAATTCAACTAAAATAAAATAAATCTGTAATCGGTATATCAACCTCTGTGCGTTATTTAATGCCGAAATCAAAATATTTTGAACTTAATTTATGGCTTTGGTTGAAAATCTACTTTGGTTGAAAATCTATTTTTTTTTTAGGTCAGCGATCGTGTAATATTTAGCATTAGTTATTTTTCGCGCTTTTTTTCAGTTGAAAAACACATTAATTTGGAAATTCTTGCAAAAATCAAATAATTGTCGGATTTTAATGAAACTTTCAGAACTTATTAAGAAATGAATTAAATTATTTTAGAAATGTTTGCTTTTTAACAATTCATGGTAATTTTTTTGCATCTCTAACCTCCCCGCATTTACTTAATTTTATGAAAACTTGAAAAACTCAAACTGTAAGTCTTTGTATTTGTTTTTATTAAATGCAGAAGACTTTGAAAAATATAAATCAGCGATTGTTTTTTGTAAATAGAATAACTGTTCTACCCAAACTTTAGCCCTGAATTGTCAAATGCAAAACTTAATAAAACTAAGAAATTATTTAATTAAAAAAGCTTTTAATGGCTTTTCTGAATAATACATATTAAGGATATTTTTTCGATGAAAAATGAATTTTTACAAGAATTGTTTTCTTTTTTTTAAATTTTAAATGCAAAATGTGATAAAGTTGCTAAATATTTTAAAATTAAGTTTGAAATCATGTGTCTCAGAACATGCTTTTATTGAAAGATCTACTTTTTACAGATCTTAAATTTGAAAGCTTATTATAATCTGCGAAACGGTGTATTTTTACAATAATTTTTTAATATACGAAAAAATGTATTAAAAATGCTCCGGTGAAACTATGGAAGCACGTTTCTGAAATAATGTGTGCTTGCGTTGTTTCTCCTGATAGCGTATCAAATTATCTCACTGACCGACCATCATCGTCGCATTTTCAAAATTTTAAATTTTCTTTCTTTTTTTTTTTTAACATATTTCACTAAATATTTTCTTTTCATTTTTTTAAATATAGTTTTTTTTCTTTTTCAGTGAAAGATATACTACAATTATTATTATTTTTTAAATTCAGTTTTAGGGACGGAAACAATTCAAGCTTTAGACATATCTTCGTTAAAAAAGTACCTAAGAGAAATCAATAAATACTAGACTTTTGACAGTATTTAATTTTTAAGAATTACTTTATAAAATAATACTGTTACTTCTGTCCTTCCGTCCGATAAATTGCCCTAACATTGTCGATACATTGACGTAAACGTTAATTCAAACCTCCAAAACCTATTGCCCCTGTTAGACATGTTTGTCATTTCCAACTAAATTTTTTCTACTAAAAAATTCAATAATGTTTGTTTCAAATTACATTAAGTGCACTTTAAATTTTCTAATTTTCTTAAAATAACTTTTGAAAAAAGTATAATTGAACTTTACAAGATTTTTAAACGGAAAAATTCCCTTTTGTTTACAAAACTGTCAATAATGGCTGATATGATTGATTTTACGTCAGTTTTGATGACTCAAAAAACAAGATTTTTAGCTAAAATTTCGGACGTGCTAGAAAGGATTAAAATTTTTTTTAAAATATTCAAAAATACTTTGGTCTTTCCTCTTAATTATTGTTATTATTATAACATAAACATTTAGACGATACAAAATGTTTAATCAAGTCCGCCAAAGTTTTCGCAAATCTCTGTCGTAAAAAGAGAACATTCATTTATTTATTTACTTTTTTCTTGTTGTCAAATACCTGTAGGTTTTTCGGTAGCAAATTTTTGTGATGTCAACGGACACTCGTTGCCATTTTTTAAATCCAACAAATACCCGTTGTCACTTGCGTAATGCTCGTTGTAGGAGAGACTTTGTAATCGCAGATACAACTATAGTACGTCATTGAACAATACTGGTGTCAGACGCCTTCGAATCTCACTCGCACTAATAGTACTTATTCGATAATACTCGCTCGAATAGTAATCCGTATAGTGATCCGAATAGAGAATAGAGAATAGCGGTCCGTATAGTAATAGAGGATAGAGTAGAAATGGTGATCCGAATAGTAATAGAGGATAGAATAGAAATAGCAGAACCGTATAGTATAGAGGGTAGACTAGAAATAACGAGCAATTGGACGTCACGCTACTTCCCACTTATTAGTTTCCTCTATGGTCACGTGGTCTAATTAATTCAAGAATGGGATCACCTGTGTTTGCTCACTGGAGATTTATGTTCAAACTCAAATGTCGGCAGTGACACTTTATTTCTATATAACACAAATGTGACTAAAATGAAATATTAAAAGGTTTTAAATAATTACTACAATATTTTACGATATCAAATTAATGTTTCCATTTTTAACAAGATACTCGCAATTTTGGACATATTAAAATTTTTCGAACTTTTTAAACAAAAATTATAAACAAATTTATTTTAACTTTTTATATAAATTTCGTATATTTTTCATATGAAACAAACTATCTGTAAAAATTTTATTTTACCTGTGGGATCATACTGAAAGACACTTTTTGACTACTAATATGAGGATGGAACTCAATGGAGATGAGACAGCAAAGGAATTTAGTGATCTTAAAAATTGGAAATGGAGACATTTTACATGATGAAGATGGACAAATCAGCTTTCCTGAAGGTTTCGGCACTCTGGTCGACAGCATTGAGGAATTCATTTTTAAAGTATACCTCAATATAGCAGATAATTTCCCCAATACAGATTGGTTTTGTGAGAGAGCAATTTTGACTGCCAGAAATAAAACAGTACAGATCATCAATCAGAAGATTCGGCAAGATATCACAAGAGAAGAACATAACTATGGATCCAGACAAAGCAGTTAACTTCCCTATTGAATTTTTGAATTCTCTTTGGATCTTCCAGGAATGCCATCACACAAGTTGGTATTAAAACAAAGAGTACCATTAATGTTGCTAAGAAATCTTGATCTTTCAAAGTTATGTAATGGTACACGTCTTATTGTGAAGAAAATGTTATCTCACTTATTGGAAGCCCTTATTATGACTGGTCAAGGGAAAGGAGAGACTGTAATAATTCCAAGAATTTAATTGATTCTAACAGATATGCTTTTTAATTTTAAAGTCAGAGTAAGTTTTGTAGTGACTATTAATAAATCACAAGATCAATCAATGAAAGTTACTGGACTTCACCTTATGCAACCCTGCTTTTCTCATGGTCAGTTATATCTTGCCTGTTCAAGAGTTGAAAATGGAAGGAATTTATTTATATTTGCTCCAAATAAAAAAACAAAAAAGGTAGTTTATCCTGCTTCATTACAGTAAGAATTATTTAAGAAAAAAACTTCATTTTGATTTCAATTTTTTAATTCATGCAAATACATGCATTTTATTTCTATCAACACCTGTTAAATATTATTCAGCTTCACCATGTTTCATTTGTTTAAAAATGGCAAAAATTCTAATGTTTAGTTATCTATTTAATACACACACACACACACACACACACACACACACACACACACACACACACATATATATATATATATATATATATATATATATATAATAAATGCTAATGTCAGTGTGTCACTGTCACGCTTTTTTTTTTCAATTTTAGTCCTAGAGGTCGTAGCCCAACATAACATACCATTTTGGAATCAGGCCGACTCCGTAAACAAATTAAAATATTCCGGTCCGAATCCAGAACAGCAATCCTGAAATTTTAGTTTCCAAAGTTTTCATTACTGCGATTGTTTTTCGGCGAATTTTTACGTGA
This sequence comes from Acanthosepion lycidas, assembly GCA_963932145.1. NCBI lineage: Eukaryota > Metazoa > Mollusca > Cephalopoda > Sepiida > Sepiidae > Acanthosepion > Acanthosepion lycidas. Next base: position 73,247,391 of record OZ010573.1, read on the forward strand.
TTTTTGCGACGAATATTTTTGTTCGATAACAATTTTTATAACTTGGAAACAAATTTGGGAATAATCGAAATTAATTACGAAATCGAGCGAAAGTCACCCATGAAATAGAAATAATTGTTTGTACGGAACGTAAGGACCTACGTAAATCAAATTTTCTTTAAATTAAGTGGCGTCAGAAGAATTTTCGTTGAATATTTAAAAGGTATTCTTAAATATTAATACAATAGTTAAGCGCAGCGATCAATTTTCTGTTCTTCTGTAGTTTATTGTTGCTTGTTGCATCTACTCCTCCCTACCGATTGCGATGAAAGTCCAGTCAAGAGCTCTTGGCAGGAGCTCGTTAAATGCTGCCCAATAGGCCAGCTTGTAAGTATATATATATATATATATATATATATATATATATATATATATATATATATATATATATATATATATGTACCAGCAATAAATTATATATATATATATATAATATAAATTTATTGCTGGTACATTTACTATAAAAATGTATTTTTATACTTTCATATTTTTGTGGGGGAGGGGGTTACTATTTGGCCATACCCGGGACCCTAACAGGTACTATTACCCCGGTCAGGGTGAGCCTGAAAACAAAACCTATTTAGAGGTGTTCCCACGCTCCTCCATTACACCACATGCACATCCCAGTGAGAGAGTGTAAAAATAAATATTTTACGAATGTCTATTAAAAATGGAATTAAACAGATAAAACATCTTGCGATAACAAAACCAAACAATATAGGTTCGAGCATTGTTATCACAATGCTGTTTAGGCTGGTAGTATATATTTTTGTATCTTTTGTTAACCGCTGGCTGTCTGTATAAGGATAAATGATGGGATTCTTGAAAATTCATTTTTACCAAAGATTTCAAAATGTTGATTAGAAAAAACATTTAAGAAGATTTGGTATTTGAACCATTTAAAAAAATCTTGGGAGAACCACTACCTACCAGCGATAAAGATGATAAGCTGCAAGTAAAGTTTATTTTACGAAATGTTGAATAGTAAAACCATGAAAAAGGTTTCATATTGAAAATCTTTCAACCATTACCTTTTTACCACTACCAGATATGTGTTAGAACGATTGCAAAGCTCCGAGGACAACACATTCTTTTTTATTACTAAGCTAAAAAGAGAAAGCATGAAAATAGATTCATATTGAAACTATTTACTGCTTCTTGATTTAAATACTGCCTGGTGTGTATTAAAAACACTACTTACTCTACTTGAAACGCATTTTGGGAAAACTTTCTGAATATTGAATAGAAAAAACTTGAAACAAGATCTCGGATTGAATATATTTAAACAATCTGCTTTTAACCACAAAGTGATATGGATGAGGATGCTGACTAAATTGCTCAGTCCATTGCTTCTGAAGGATTTCCAAATGTTGCAAAGAAAAACCTGGAACAAGATTTTGGATTGAATATATATATATAAACCATCTGCTTTTAAGCACAGACTAATACGGATGAAGATTTTGGATAAGTTGATTTCAGTATATTCCTTATTCATTTTTAACGTTCAAAACACACGCACACACACACACACACACACATACAGAGAGAGAGAGAGAGAGAGAGAGATTTTGGATTGAATATATTTAAACCATCTACTCTTAACTAGAAATGGGCGGTTTTTTCGGTTTCATCTTCACATTGTAAAACTGCATCGAAAATTTTACGAAACCGAAATAGTTCGGTTGTTTAAAGTGCTATTGTGCGAACATACATATATACATACAAATACAAATCACATACAACGCCAAGCATTCATTCTACATTATTATAGACAATTTACAAATCGCAGCAATGCGGCAATTTTGTAATCGCCCTATTTTTATGTAGACAGTTTTGTGCACTTTTGGGAGAAACGGATCACAGAAGATTTCTTAAGTCTCCCCAAAGCTCGATCGCTGATTGGTCTATGCCAACCAATCACATCGTCTGCACGTGAAGAATAATTTTTCCCGCACAGCTATCTGGAGCCTATGGTCACTTATTTAAGCAAGAATTTTTCTTAGCTAATTAGTGAGAATTCAGCTGCCAAACGAATCCACGACAGTTGAAACCATGCGCCAACCTTCTCACTCACACACACACCACTCACATGCTGAACATACCTTGTATATAATCACATAATCTTTTCTAACACGGCAAATCTTTTAAGAACAGTCATTATAAGAAACTCTCATGAACATTATTCCAGTGAACTTTGAAATACTAAAATAACAGTTAAAGAGAGACAACTCTTGTTTATTTCAACCTTTTCTTACTTAAATGCATGCTTTCTTTCACATCGTTGTTTGCTATTGTACATCTTATTAAATACATATTTTATTCTACGTCAACCCTGTTTCCTAAGTTAAATTAATGTGGTGAAGTCCGCCACACTATCACTAAGTGACCATATCCAAACAAACAGTATTGAAAAAGACTTTCAGATGTTAAATTAAGTTTTATCAACATTTATACCGTTATTGTAAGAGAGAAAGATTGAACAAAGATATGTTCAAAATATTTAATTGGCTAGTTTTAGGAAATAAATGTGAAATCTATTTGTTTACAAAAAAAAAAAAAAAAAAAAAAAAGAAGAAAAAATGATGTCTGAAATTAGGTACGAAATCTACGAAATCGCTAAAAAAGAGCATAGCATGATGAAAAAGACGCCAAACTTGACGAAAACAAAATTTTATCGTCTAAATGCTTATGTTATTATTAAGAGAAAAGACCAAAGTTTTTTTTTAAATTATTTTTAAAAATTTTTCCCTTTTTTAGGACATTCTAAATTTTGATTAAAAAAAACCTTGTTTCTCTTTGTATCACCGGAACTAGTAAAATAACATAGACAATTTTTAGCACGTTTTCTTTGTACGACAGACATTAATTTGGAAAATCTTGCAAAAATAAAAATAATTGTCGGATGTTAATGAAACTTTCAGAAACTATTCACAGATGATCGAAATTATTATAAAGTCATGGCAGAAATATTTTTTTTATATTTATTACCCCCTTCCCATAACTAATTTTATGAAAACACTAGAAATTCGATCGCATCGGGTTTAGTGATTACAACAGTTAAAAGCACAAGGCTTTGAGGAATGCAAATCATGTTTTTTTTTTAATTGAACCCTCCTACCTGAAAATCAGCTCTGAATTGTAACATACAAAACTCAATAAAACAAAGATATTATTTAATTTCAAATGCTTTTATTTGCTTTTAGTTGTTTTTATGAATATGGACAATATTTTCAGAAAGCAAAAAAAAATTTCGATGAAAAATGAATTTTTAATACAATTATTTGTTATTTCTTTAATTATAACAGATTTTGACATTTAAGTTGTTAAAAAATTATAAAATTAGTTAAAAGCCGCATTCAGTTTCGTAAATATCCTTTTGAGATAGATCTTTTTTTAGTGCGTTGTATCTTTTGACTAATCAGAAGACACGCAGTAATTAAGAAATCTAATTTTGTGTTTATAATAGAACTGTAATTATAAAGTACGGAAGACCAACCAGAATACAATTAAGTTGCGTTATTTGAGTTAAGCATTGTTCTCCGCTGTTAAGGCCTTTACTTTTGCAAAACATGTGTGGAGAAGTTAATTTGATTTTTCAATTTCAACTGAGAAGTTTACCTACAAGTATCATCTTATGAAATTTATATGATCTAATTTTTATATTAATCTCAGTTATGACATTTTTCCATAAATGAAATATCAAAATTAATAATAAAATGAGTGGAAATACAAATAACACAGTAAAATGTAGTAAATGTACATAAAATTATAGTATTTTATTCTGATAAAATTTCATAAGAAAGGTACCTATAAATTAATTAGATACCTTTCTTATGAAATATGAAATTTAATCTCACTCTTATTTTAATTTCTTTATAGTATATTTTCCATAAAGCATCGTAAACGTAAAGGTGAAAGCTAAGTACAAAAAAGTGCTGAAAGTTTTCCTTAAAAATAACGAGGTAAATAATTTGTTCACTTAAATCTAAATAACTTCACTTTTCACCTTCCGTAGAACAAATTATGATCACGTAAATCCGTCAATACGTCATTCAACACCTGTCAAGTTTTATTTTCAAATTACATCTTTTCGGCGCAGAAGCTAAGTCAACCATTTTAAATAAACATTATAATTTCTGATTTTATTAAAATAAGTTTTGAAAAAATGATAATTGATTTGTAAAAGAATTTCAAAGTGAGATTGTAATCTTTTTTATAAAATAGAAAAAAATGGATACCATAATCGATTATCTGTCAATTTTGCTGACTCAAAAAAAACAAAAAAAAAAAAACAAGATTTTTAATGAAAATTTCGGACGTGCTCGGAACGATTAAAAAATGTAAAAAAATACCCCCCAAATACTTTGATCTTTCCTCTTAATAATAACATGAACATTTAGACAATAAAATTTTGTTTTCGTCGAGTTTGGCGTCTTTTTCATCATGCTATGCTCTTTTTTAACGATCTCATGGATGTACTTATCTGAAATCTATTTGTTTCAGTTTAAAAAAAAAAATATTTGTAGTAAGATTAAGTTAACAAAAAAATAGCTAGTAAAAATAAAAAAAGTAGTTGCCAGTTTCGTCTTAATGTTAAATTTTATGAAGTCAGGGTTTTTGTAAGGGTTTTCTCGTAAGCCAGTAATACACCAATCACGAAAAAGTTGTTGTAAGCAAGAAAAAAAATGAAGATTTTTTTTTATAAATAATTTTTTTTTTTTTTATCTAGGGAATGCACCTAAATTAGATATTAAGAATTACGAATTAAAATAGTTCTTAATTTCACTTTATAATTTGTATATTTCCGGATATGCGGGTATCTAGTGTAAAATTAAAATTAAAAGTAAAATTGTTTGTTTTCTAGAATTAAAATGATGTTTCTATCTAGCGAATAAACCTAAAATTAAATATTAAAAAAAGAATAAAGTAAGTTTTAATCTCAGGTTTAAAATGTGTATATTTTCAAAACTGAAAGTCATTTTTCTTAAACCAAAAGTAAAAATTATTTGTTTTTAGTCACTATCGTTCAGTGGGTGTGAGCATCGGATTAGGCAGCGCTTCCCAAACATCAAACAACATGGGGAGTAATTTTTATATCTACGGTTTTCTACTCCCTCTAGCCAGGGAGTACTTGAACAAGTCGTTCCACCGGCATGGGGGCCTGGATCAAAGTGTAGTACGCTACCTATGTGAGCTTCCGGTGCTTTGTCGAGAGAATACTCTTCGGCGTAATCCCGTTTCCGCAGTCGATCCGCCCTGGAAGACATATCACCTCTCTGACTCCAGCTTCGTCAAGTGTTACACTTCGGCGCGATCCCGTCTCCGCGGTTGATCCGTTCTGGAAGTCTTATCATTATTCTGACTCGGCCCTGTTTAGGGACTCCGCCTTTGTCAAGTGCTACACTTCAGCGCGACCCCGTCTGCGCGGTTGATCCGCCCTGGAAGTCGTATCAGTATTCTGACTAGGCCCTGTTTAGGGACTTTGCCTTCGTCAAGTGTTACACTTCGGCGCGATCCCGCCTACGTGGTTGACCCGCCCTGGAAGTCGTATCACGACTCGGCCCTGTTTAGAGACTTCGTCAAGTGCTACGCTTCGGCGCGATAGTCGTATCACTACACCGACTTGACCCTGTTTAGGGACTCGACTTGACCGACCCGACGAATCTTCGTTCGTCACCAATCAACCAGCTGCTGTCCCCGACAATTCTCCCATCCGGCTGCGGACCAGCTACCGCCGCCGATCTACTCTACACTCGTTTCGCCGATACAACCGAATCAACTTCCCCTGAAGGAAACCAGTCATACCGGACCCGACACCGATACAAACATATTCATCCAGGGTACACTCTTGTATATTTTGGATAAATAAAATCAACGTTTATTGTTTCAAAAACCTCTGCCTTTGTCCCGTCATTGCCTTAGCTGTTCACACCTTTCTTCCAAAAGCTTGCGGGGGCGACATCCTTATCGGCCTCGCAACAGGTGTTCTGCCTATAAAATTCTTCTAAAGAAGGGAAATTAATTCATTTTATTTTTATTTTTATTTTTACAAATATCTTTATGGTTTTATCTAGCGAATACACTTAAGTAAGATTAGATTAAAATGATTGAAATAGTTTTTAATTTCAGTTTTAAAACGTGTATCTAAAAAAATGTGATACACGCAGATTTGGAAATCTACACATTCTAAAAATGAAATGAAATATTTTAATTATTTTTGTGTATTCGCTAGATAAACATAAATTTATTTTTATGTGAAAAAATAACTCATTGATTTTCCTTGTTTGGAAGAAATTTATTTGCAAAACCCCAATAACAGTTGACTGGCGTACCAAAAAAGAATTGCCATATTTTTAAAAACATGAGGGGTTTTTTTTTTTTGGCTTTTTAAAAGCCATATCATAAACTAATTTCTTCGGAGCTATAGCATTTTCTCTCTCAAATGTGTTGTCCAAAGACACAAAAATATAAATAGTTATGCGACGATTTCTTTTGTATTTTACAATTTGTTAATAAATATGGTAGTTATTTATAGTTGACAAAAGTTTAATAAATAAACTTTAATTGAAAACAAGTGTCTGTCGATGTCACACTTTTTTTTTTTTTTTGCTTACTTTATAATTTTAGAAGGAATTCGCTTCCACGGGTCAGAGAAGAAATGAACATCTTCCCGGTTGTAGTTTAATTAATGTGTCTTCTTGAGTGTACAATTTCAAGATTGGTCACTTTGATTTTGCAAATCAAAGTAAGTGTAAAATCTAGTCTCCCGGTGGGGGGATCATATTTCGTATTTTCGGCTATTCAAAAGAAAATAGTCGCCGTAAAGAAGAATAATTCAACGAATAAAAGCACAAACAATTTATATATTGAGAAAGATTATTTCCTTTCCAGCCATATCAATATTTTTCAGATTGGACCAGAAATACATGATAATTTGTGAGTTGAACAGACTAAGTTGAAAATTTATCAATCTCAAACGAAATCAGATATATAAACTGTAAATTCTATCATTACACAAGGAAATGAATGGTTTCCTTAAAAAGCAAAAATACTATTAGGTTGGTGCAAAAATAATGACGTAATAATATCGTTTTTTGACGTATTTTTTAACGTCAAAAACGACATTATTACGTCATTATTTTTGCACCAACCTAATAAATTAAAAAACCGAAACCGCAGTATCAAGAAAAAACTGATACCGATACCGAAATATAAATTGCCAAATCGCCCAACTCTACTGTTGACCACAGAATTGATATGCATGAGTTTGATGCTATATTCACAAGCTCAAAGATATCCTAGGGAATAAAATTTATATTATTGTGTGGGTCCTTGAAACATAGATGAATCACTCAATCCAGAAGACCAAATCTAGTTTTAGAAAACAGAAATATTTGCCAGATTTCTCTGTTCTAGGTAACCAAATCAATTTATACTAAAAACTATCTGAACCTTATCAGAAAACTAAAAATTGTGAAATTGGGAGGTGATCTTGAATTTTATTATTAGATAAAGTATTCTTAGTTATTATTAATTTTTTCTCTGATATTTGTTCATCTTAATTTAAGATGTATTTCATTGTAACTACTCATATCGTTATTCTTTGATCATTAGCTAAAACGGCGGATCGGAAAAATCAAGCTACGATGAATCTCGGACACACATTCCCGTTAAAACAGACTCAAATCATAATGGATGTGGTTCAAGTTACATCAAAAGATTATTCTTTATTCCAATCCCCTACAGATCTGGCAGTCCAGATGTTGGTTTTCATCGCATCTAGATGTGATGAAAAACAACTAGGACTAAGATAAAAGAATTATTAGCCAAAAATTAATATTATAAAATAGTTGTAAATTCGGTTCATCTTTGCATAGATAAATTATAAAATCACTTACATTCTGAATTTAAAAACTTTAAAATAACGTATAATATCGTTTTTTGCCAACGTTTTCGTTTTAGTTGTTAAATTATATGCAGAAAAAATATTAGCGTGAATATTGTTAGAGAAATTTTCAAACAAAATTTTTCGTATAAAACAATAAATTTAACTTTTTCATTTACTTAGGTTTAAAATAGTTATTCCACGATAACATAAAAATGCTATGTTATGATTAGTAAAGCAAAAAAGAAGAAATTAATATTGTGCCGGAATAATTTGCAAACAAGTTTTTGCTCTCATTAAGGAGCGGAGTCGGTGATCAGGTGATTAGATTGCTGATTTCAGATTTCATATGAAAGATTTATACAAATAAGCAAAATTTTCAAGACAAAAGTAGTTATATCCATTGTGATACCCGTAGTATGGAAACTATTATTACTTCTATTACATCATATACTTGCATAATTGGTATACGCCATCTGTATTGAAACTCCCTAAGGAGTGCAATATTTTTGTAGCATTTTAACCAAAACGTAGCAACGCCATTTTTCACAATTCAGTCGGGAAAACATTAAATTAACTATTTCTCTGACTACGTATTTTATTTTTTGAAAAAAAGAAAATAATTCTAGATTAAAAAGCCATTTTAAAAGTGACCCCATAGTGATATAAAGATTTACTTTTCAGATAGTCAATTCCCAGTTTGAACTGAAGGAAATATTTTTATAAAATAACTACTTTTATCACTAACAGAAACAAAAATTTTAAGTAAATTCTAAATGATTGCCATATGTTTTTGTTTGTTACTTAAAAATGGAGTAACGTTTAATGTCATATTCTCTGGGTATATCCATTTTAACATATCCGAAATTAAATAATGTATTCTTTGCCGGGGACAGCACACAGTTTTAGTCTATGAATAACTTGCTTTCAGACAGTTTACAAAAGAATCATTTTCAATGGGGAAGGCTAGAGATATTTTAAAATACCACTCACTTTACGTCCTACTTCGTTGTTATGAATATTCATGAGGTTTCGTGTATCCCTTTTCGCGTTGACATCAGGAGCATCAACAAACATCTTGCAGAACCATGTTCCATAATGAATATTATCGCTGCATCCTCCCCATTCCCAGCCTTCGATGTCCAATTCGCCATAGTGATTCATGTCGCAACTGCAATCTGTTAAGTTACCTGCACTGCATGATTGGGTCACTGCGTGCACAACACCAGCGCTTAAAATGGAATAGATGAATGCCGTCTCTTTGCTTCCTATAAACAGAAAAGAAATAGACATTATCAAAATTTCTACTAGTTTAATATGTTGTCCATGTGTGTGTAAGCACACATGTGCATATACGCGAATAGATTTAGGGCTGTTTAGCACTTACTGAAAACATGTTAGGATCCATGATTTTCAAATATTTATTCTGTCAAATTCAAAGCAACCTAAAAAAATTTTTAGAAAAAAAAAATGCTCACAATGCCGTTGTTTAGAGTAATTGTTTAATGTTCTATCTAACAATTTACATATACGTCTTGACCAGTATATTTAACAGGTTGCAGAAAACTGAAGACTTATTAGCGAGATGAGATGTGAACAATGACTAGCAAATGATTGTAAGTACAAATAACTTCTTAGTTCTAGGAAAACATTACATTATCCCCGGTGTGAAAAACTACGTAACAAATGTTACTGATAGGTTTTCTTCATGTAGTTTTTACATATTTATTCACTGATAGTGTATTGAGAGGCTAGCAACTTTTCGCCTGTGGGAAAGGGGTTGAATCATTATTCATCACTCACAAGGCCGCGTAAATGCTTTTGAACTCTTTTAAAGCTAGAAAGTGTGGACTGGGTAGATACAGTTCAGATATGACAGCAATATAGCACTTTTAGTCGAATTCAATAGAACATATCAGGAAAAGTGGGGCATTTTATGGAGCGATAAAAAAGAACTGACCTTTTTTCCAGCATCTGTATTTGCGGTGGATTGTATATATGACTTCTACAATGTATAGAGTGATTTTGAGTCCCTAAAGAGACTCATTGAAAATACAGTCGTTCATCAGGATTGGAAAAAATATATAAAATAATATTTTGGTTTTGGAGGTATTGAGTCATCTCCCTCACCTTGGTTATCTAGATTTTTGGATGTAGACCCATAGACTGTGGTATTGTCTGCATATATATATACTAATGATCTGAGAGTGTTCTTAGTCCGATCGGTAATATAAAGCAGAAAGATTTAAAAAAAAATATATATTTTAATCTTTTATATCAGCCTTTTATTTGTGTCACAATGTAATTTCACAAAGGCAAAAATTAAGGAGAAAGGATTTATAATTAAAAAACGCATAACAGACAAACTGCTTCAACTTGTTTCCAGTCTGATGCAGTATTTATTTGTCAGTTTTATTTTCTTTGTGAACAAAGAAAATGATAAAAGTGAAATGATATTGAGAAATTAGCGTTCAAATATGCGTAATTTGATATTGAAGAGTTGGCAAATATTTTTCCTTTTTGATTTTCGAGGTATAAATTTTTCAAAGAAAATATTTTTATAATGTTATCGTATTTTATTGGTTCCTTGTTGTTACAATATCCTTCAATCTTTTAAAAATTATTTCTATGTGCACACACATTATAGTTATATTTTGGTTTTGAGGTAACGGGTAAAATTAAGCAAGTCTTGATATAAGGTTCATGGGGGCTGGAAATTTCTCATCGTTTGTTCACATATCAATTACAAGAAACATAGGGCTGTCTTCTCAAACACGTGTATTCACTAAATATAACGTTTACAGTAATAAGAAATTATGTCGGATTATAAATAAAATCCATTAATTTATTAGAAATTAATTTTCAGATTCAGATGCAAAAATAAAGTTAGCAGATATTGGCTTCGAAAGGGAGAAGATGAATATTTGTTCAAAAGAGTAATCCGAGCTTGCTTTTCTGTGTAGTCTTTCGTGGTTGAGAGGTTCAAAGTGCATATATCTTAGCGGTGGTTTCTTGAATACAAACTGGGTACAATTTCGAACCTTGCCGAATGGCACAAATTTTTAGCCTGGTAGACACCAATTACACTGTTTAAAAGAAAACGGGGATGTCTATTCAAACACATGTATCACTAAATATAAGGTTTATTTCAATACTAGCAGCATGGCCCGGCGTTGTCCGTGCTTGATTCAAAAATCGTACGACTCATACAGCAATCGCTATCACTTGACTTAAAGTATTTTTGCCCTTCCTTGCCTTTAAAGGAGTGCTCTTTGCCGTGCTGATGTTGCTACATGCCTTACTTCTCACACTGCGAATTTTTTCTAAGCTCTGTACTAAACATTAAATCTGTTACGAAAAAAGAACTAAACAAAATGAACACAAAACGATCAGCTTTAAAAAAGGACTCGTGACTGGAAAAAACCGAATGAAAAAAGAATGTTAACAACAAATACTTTTTCACACCCAACTCAGTTCTGCGGAATCAGAATCAACGTTGAGTTTAAGCAAGCGAATGAGCCAATTGGAGTAAAGTGCCATGCAGATTTAAATTTTTCCGGCTTGTGACGAATGCAGCTATCGATTTTTTTTGCATGCTAGCATGCTAGTTAACATTCGTGTCAGTCAGCTGTTGGCTCTCACGCTGACCAATAGAATCTTCCTGTCTATTCGTGATAGCCAGCTATAAGCTCTCACTCTGGTCAGTAGAAAATGGCCGCAAATTACATGAAAACTGCTGTAGAAGCATGAAAAAATCGATTATTTCCACTATCGATGGAAGTTGGGAAATGCAAAGTCGGTCTTGGCCCTCCCGCTAACTTGGAGCCTGTGCATGTAAATTTTGGTGCAAATCCGTCGAAAATTGCGGCCGTGCATTCGTTACGCACACACATCCTGCCTTTTATAGATAGAAATGAATTATCAATGTATATTAGAAACGCCGTCAAGAAATAAGTATATTTGCAGAAAAAAGCTCCAGTATGTGAATTAATTTTAAGTTATACCAAATTTCTAACGAAATGCTAAATACAAAACAGCTTCGAAAAATATTGTGTGATTTTTTCAGTTGTCATGCAGTAATCTTATTTTGAATCGGTCAAAAAGTTATGCCAGTTCTACTTTAATTTCCCTCTTTTTTTTTTTTTTTTTTTTTTTTTTTTTAGCTGTAAACCATAAAGTGTTGAGAGGTCCATGGGGAAATTCATTGAGTTGCTTTCTCTTTTCTTATCCATAATTTTCCTTCAAAATGGCTAACCTTCTGGACATTTAGAAAACAAAAAGGTGTCATAGTATTTCTGTTTTGGGGAGAATTATATTGCAGTAGGTTAATGAACATTTATGGAATGTCTTCACTATGTAGGAACAGTAAGCAGATGGATCTGTAGAGTTAATGGCAATTCCAAAGAGAATGTAGAAACTGATCTTAGTGAGAAAACCTGCAATGGTAGGTCATCTTTTGCTGTGAATGAAGATAAGGCCTGGGAAGAAAATGGCTCTTCATTCAGATTGCTCTAACGCAGCGCTTCTTAGATTATGGGTCGCGAAGCGAAATGCTGGGGTCGCGAAAATTAAATTCAAAGACTTGAATTTCAGTTTCTATGTTTTTTCACAAAGTCACAATATTTAACCTGATGCGTCAGGCCAGACAAGCGCTGCAGTAATAAAACGTGCGTGCGGTGCCCTTGCGACTAATGCAGTGACAACAGATGTATTTTCAGTGTAGTTGGTTAATATCTGGGGTCGCGAAAAATCACGTGATGAAAAATGGAGTCATAAATGAAAAAGTTTAAGAAGCGCTGCTCTAATGTACGTTAGTAATTATTCATAGTAATAATTATTATAAAAATAGTCTTATTATTTGAAATGTTCGTAGAAATAGACATGCATTTGACATAGAGAAAGTTCATGCATTTTAGCAAATGTCATTACAAGCAATTTACTTAAGAGAAAAGGAAATATAAATGCATTGATTGATTGCCACGTAGTTACAACTGTCCCATTAGTCTTTAATCTCGAACCGTTGTTATATCCCAAACTCTCGGGATGAACAGAAAAAGAATGAAAATAAAAATAAACAAGTATATTTTAACACATAATATAACAACTTTCATTCATTTACAGTCTGAGAACAGCAAAGATTTTCGATTGAAACCATGAATTTCACGTGCGTGTCAGCTAGACACCATATTTAATTTAGAAGTTCCGTACTCGACTTCCAGACAAGAGAAGCAACTCAATTGTATTTTGAGTTATCGTCCTTTGTAGGGAAAGTAAATTAGCTTCCCCTAACATCTTTGTGTAATGGGAGTCACTTGGCATAGATTTTTTTTATTACTTACCTCAACCTGTTGCAATGTCTTGTATTTATCTATTTTAGAGGCCATAAGCTAAAATTGTATTTTAGATTTAATTTTTTCTGTAGTTTGTCATATATATATATATATATATATATATATATATATATATATATGATGGACTCTCCCGTCGTTTTCGACGTATGAGTGTCAAGCAACTCAGTTCTTAGAAACCGACAGCCAGATACCCCACATATGACTTGGTGTAGGTTTTGTGCAGAACCAACCACACTTTTTGAAGAGCCGAATGCAGGAACCTGTAGCATCGTGTGCCACAAGGTCCCCAAACGACCCTCCGCAGGTTTTGAGTTCAGAGTTGTCCTTCTCCTAGACCAGTTGCTATCCAAGGCTATAGATATGGTGGAATAATGGATAACGGCTTGAATTGAGGAATCGGAGAGCCGAGTTCGAATTCCTGTCGAATCCATTACACTTACGTGATATATATATATATATATATATATATATATATATATATATATATATAAATTCCCAGGAGGAGAGAATCCAGGTAGAACTCAATGTCCAGGACAGAGTAAGAATTTTTGAATTTATACGTCTGATGAATTGGATCGTGATTATGATTCCAATGTAATAAATTATAACCATGGAATATTAGTGTTTGAGCCTTATAAATAAATATATATATATATATATATATATATATATATATATATATATATATATATATATATATATATATATATATATATATATATATATATATATATATATATATATATAATTGTGTGTACTTGTGTCGTTAATCCTCTTTGTGTGTGTTCTGAAATTTTTATACGCTATTATTTCAATTATTATATTTTGAATATTACTATAAGCACGTCGTAGAAACATTATTTTCCAGATTACAAAAATATCTCATAGAAAGAATAGGCAAAGAGTAAAAGAATAATATTGCTTGTTCTTTTACATTAAAGGATACAAGTTCAGCACCAGTTTTCTTCCATGAAAAGAATATGATTTAATTTTTCCTTTTAAATAGCGAACTGGCAATTATTAAATTGTTTTTATATTTATGTTGACATAATGTGAATCCAACTCTATCGATTATGCGTCATGTTGATTCAAATATTTTTCCTAATCAATATATTTACTCAAAATATTACAGGACCCTCTGTCCAATTTATTACAAAGATAAAAGGTTTTCTTTGTTCTTTAATCTTAAAAAGAAGGAATAAAACAAAAGAAATTTGAAAGGCGAATTCTGGAATTAGCTATCAGTGGCAAAGATTAAATAATAGCAAATAAAAGCAAAAACTGTAATTAAAACCTCTTGAAATTCACCACAATTATCAATGTACGTTTGACTCAAAGTGAAATTAATGTTTTAAAATATATGAGGTTACTCGCGTATATTGCTAATGTTATTTTTATTTTCAAATCAAATCACTAAATTTACAATTCAGGCATATTAATGACATGGAAAAGTTGCTACTACGTCTTTGTCTGCGTCCCAATAACAATGACATGCGAGCAATAAGAAAACCAATACGTAAAGGAAGATATATGAGCAACGAACACATAAAATCAATAAAATCAACATAGCTATAGTAAAATAGTAGTTAGTACTTTGATATACTATTTTATTGCAAAAGAAACTGAAACAATAACAGAAACAGAAGTTGTGCACCTATGATTGTTAGATAACTGAAAATAATACAGACAAAAAATAATAAAATTAAAAATATTTCCTTAAAATTTAATATGCCACTCTTCTTAAAACTTAGTTTATGAAATGTAAAATATTTAAGAAAAGTTCATCTTAGTGAGAATTTACCTATGTGATTTTGATTGCTGCATTTTTATTGTAAATTAAACTTTAAAACTATTATCCACCAATTCTTAACGGACTGTTTAAATTTAATATATTCAACCACAGTTTTGGATTAGTGTGTTCAGAGAATGCTTTTGTTTAGTTTTATTGTAAATATTTAAGTCATATCGTAAATATTCATTTGGGGATCTTTTAAAAGTTGTTATTTTATTGACCCTCCCCCCACGAACAATATTTGTACATAAGGGGACTAGTTAGAACTTCATAGAGAATTTGAGGTATTATGGTGGACGTAGTAAGAAAGGTAGGAGTGAATGTGTTGTTTTGGTGATTCGGACATTGTTGGTGTGTTTGGGTCCATGTCTGAGACTAGCTAAGTTTAGATGTAAGACAGAAGAAGACCGTCATTCCCCAACCCCCTTTTTAGTGCCACATTTTATACATTTTTGTATGAATAAATATTATTCAGAGAATACGTCAGTAACATATATTGAATGAGGGCAAAGCATTTAATAGCGTGACTTATGTGCAAGTAATGGTTGCATAATTTTTACCATAAAGGCTATAAAGTAACCAATAACTCATTATAGCTAAGTCTTGAAACATTAACACTGAAGATCAAGTGTATTAAACGCGCGGTACACAAACGTATTGTAGTCCATCAAGCGATTTTAAATGAAGAAAATTTGGCCTTTGTCGCTTATTCAGCCAAGCTGACATGAAATAAGAGTTTCTCATACTTTGTTTTACCTCTTTTTTCTCTTCCTCCTACATCCAAATAAAGCAAGAGTTATCAACCATAATTACAGATGTTGTGTTCTCTTTTTCTACTCCTAACAAACAGGAAGATTATTACTGGTCGTGTCATGATCCGTTTCATATCAATCTCTATCTTTCATATCATTAAAATCGAATGGAAGATGAGATACAGCAGTAATATAAATGAAAAGAAAATTATTCAGTGCAATGTGTGCATATAAATTTATGCATGAAAGAAAGTAAAAGCTGGTGTCTATACGCGTGCACATGTGTGATAGCGTGTTTACTTGAAGATCTTAATTAGTATTTACTGAAAATACTTTTTCAATTATATCATAATGAAATAAAAGATATTTTAAAAAATAATTATTTATCTAATTTAGAGATAGGCGGTTTAACTGAAAAACGGACTTTTTTCGGTTTCATTTTCACGCCGTGATGTGAGAAATTCTGCAATTGAAGCTAAGCTCCTATTGGCTAATTTATGCCACACCGCATTTTTGTACCGACCAATCTCATTGGTTGAATTTTCCTTTGCTTTTCGCGGGCATTTCAACGGCCCGTGCCTTTTTTTTTTCAGTTGCTGCAAAATCTTCGAGATGACAGGACTCATATTTCTCTCACATTGCAGGGCCTTTAGCGCCCAAAATTAAGCCTAAAAATGACTAGGCAATTATTCTTCTTGTCTCATATTCTAGAGACTTTTTAAGGCTGAATAATTCAGTCGGTTTATTGACTGTCGTCACATTATGTACTTTTACATGAATAACTTTTCTGCATGCTCTCGACAAATAGCCGAGTTTTTATTTCAGCAACCAAATTGGTAATGCTCCAGTTCGACGACCGTCAAGTTCCTGCTTCTTCGAATCTGCATAGAGACCAGTTGAGTCCTACAGAGAAGAAAAATACTACCACTTCTTTGAAGTAACTACCCCACCCTATTCACAGGGGCGCAAAAGGGCATAATCTTTTTTGCAAAGACGAAATAAAATTTGTATTGAATTTTAAGGTAGGCTTTGTTTTAATTGTGTGTCTTTTCTTGTCTCTGCCAGGGTTAAACCGTGTGAGAAGAAATTCTCACAGTGAAACCGCATCGAAATTTTTTTTGCAAAACCGAAATCGTTCGGTTTTTTTTAAGTGCTATCACTACTGAGAAGAAACACTATTGAAGAAGACTTTCAGATGTTAATAAAATTAAATTTTACCAACATTTATAACATTGTAAGAACAAAAATATATTAAAAACATTTAATTGACTAGTTTTAGGACATACATGTGAAATCTATTTGTTTACATTTTTACAAAAGAAATGAAGAAGAAGAAAAAAAAAGGAAATACGACATGATGTCTGAAATCTATTTTGTTTCAGGTTTAAAAAATAACTTTTTGTGGTAAAATTAAGTTAACAACAGAATAGCGAGTAAAAATAAAAAAAAAATATTTGCCAGTTTCGTCTTAATGCTAAATTTTATGAAGTCGGATTTTTATAAGGGTCGTCGTACGTAATTGTTTTCTAGTACGAAGCCATTACGCTAATTACGAAATAAAGTTGTTGTAAACAAGAAAAATGAATGAAGGCTTTATTTAATAAATAAATTTGTTTTTTTATCTAAGGAATGAACCTAAATTAGATATGATGAATAGTTAAAATAGTTCTTAATTTCACTTTTAAAATGTGTATATTTTCAGATATGCGAGACTCTGTAAAAGTAAAATTGTTTTCTATAAATAAAATGATGTTTCTATCTAGCGAATACACCTTAAATTAGATACTAAAAACAAATAAAGTAAGTTTTAATCCCAGTTTTAAATGTGTATATTTTCAAAACTGCAAGTCATTTTTTTAAACCCAAAGTAAAAATTGTCTTTTTTAGCCACTAGTATTGGGTGTGTGTTCTTCAAAACATGGAAATTTTTTTTAATTTCAGTTTTAAAATGTGTATCTAAAAAGAACAGGTGATACTCGCAGATTTGAAAATCTACACATTCTAAAAATGAAATTAAAAGCTTTTTAATTATTTTTAATATTTAATTTTATTCGCTAGATAAAAAGATATAAATTTATTTTTAGAGGAAAAAAATAACTCATTGATTTTCCTTGTTTATTTGCAAAACCGCCCAATAAAAGTTGACTGGCGTACCAGAAAAGAATTGCCATATTTTTAATTATTTTAAAAATGAGGGTTTCATTTTTTGGCTTTTTAAAAGCCACATCATAAACTAATTTCTGGAGAGCTATAGCATTTTCTCTCTCAAAAATGTGTTGTCCAAAGACACAAATATAGATATTTTATGCGACCATTTTTTTCGTATTTTACCAATTTGTTAATAAATATGGTAATTATTTAATTTATAGTTGACAATTTATTCGAAAATTTAATAAACTTTAATCTATGTCATGAATTCTATGACAATTACCTTTAAAGCCTAAAAACTGACTTTAGGTGAAGAATACCCACGCCGATTCACATTTTTCGGGCTTTCAATTCCAGTGGTCTTTAACACATGTCTATAAATTTGTATTACCCTTGCTTAAAACCAAATATTGACCCCTTACGCACCAGTTAACAGACTTCCGCAATGACAGACGTTTCAAAAAACAACACTTGATAGTCGAAAGTATATGGGGTGTTTATTTTTACGCGACAAGACAGTAGTTTTAATAATTTGAAAGTTCTTTTACCACACATACTATCAGTTAACCTTTTTTTCATTTTTTTTTCTACTTACTTCATAATTTTTTAAGGAATTCGCTTCCACGAGTCAGAGAAGAAATGAACATCTTTCTGGTTGTAGTTTAAGGTGTCTTCTAATTGAGTGTGCAATTTCAATAATATAACCAAGCCGTACAGGTGTTACTACTAATTACACTGATATTTCTGCGTCTTTCATTAACATTAATAAAGGAAAAGGGAATTATTATTATTTCTATTTTATTATTTACCAGATTTTACAACAAAAATGTCTTCCAGAATAAAATGATATTACCTGTTCTGAAAGACGTTTTCATTGTACAATCTGGTAAACAATAAAATAGAAATAATTAAGTGAAAAGAATATACCAGTAAATTAATTTTTTGTAGTGTAATCTGTTAATAATTCCCTACTGTGTGAACCTTAATATAGCTCATGTTATCCCAAGTATCATTTTTGTTCTCAGAAATTTATTTCGTTGATAAAAGTATTCAAATATCATGAAAAGTGAATTGAATCTGATTTAAAACTGTACCTGTATTTTATGCGTTTGTAGACAAACTGAATTATCACTAGTTTTAAACTGTAAATTCCAAAAAAAGTAAAAATCACACATTTCAATGAAACAATGAATATTGTACGAAATTTTCGTCATGAATAAAATTAAGCGATAAGTGTTATCTTTTCCTCATTCTATCCATTCATTTCGAAATTAATTTTGTGTTAATATTTAGTACATTCAACAGACACGCATATCTTAGAGTATAGTACACAATTCTATCATAATTCTGTTTGTACCTTTATTTTCTAGTTTCACTCAAGAGCACTAATTACTCGAAAGAATCTAATTTCCTCCATAAGACATTAAATTGACCATAGCTATCTCAGAACGGTCGCTTGTCATTAAGATGTCTATTTTTTTTTAAATGAGTGAACATTTTAAAATTTCTACTTATTTTGAAATCAACAACCCTGAAAACTTTGTACACTCATCTGAAGCGATTTAAATATATACAGTAACCCATACATGTACATAATGTCTAAAATATGCTTACATGCACATGCTTTTACATATAAATTACATTTTTTTAAAGTTGAATTTATTGAAAACTTGATCACCCAAGGTTACTTGTTATATTGGGGTCGCTGATATTTCTGCACAACACAGAATACACACGCACGCGCGCGCACACACACACACATATGCAGTAACATGTGTAGTATAAAATTATACATGTTCAGGAAAAATTATGGCAGTAAGGAAAGTAGAGAGATAAGGACTGGTAACCTAATTCATTACGTGTACTCGACTATGTGCAGGGGCTACAATACCTCACACATTTATTGTCATGTTATAAACAAATGCGATATCTCGAAAGTTGTGAGAAAAATAACATCATCAGGTTAGGAGTGCAGAGATATTTCACTGAAACGGGTTGCTTAAGTGAGATTGTAACACAATTGAAGGGAACGAATATCGGTATATACTACAGTACACATAATCCCTTTGGTTGTTCGTACGAGCCACCAGTTTAGATAAACTAATGACACCGGACATTTCAGCTGAAGTTCCCTCTTATTACTCAGCATCTTGACATTCTCAACTGGTCATTTAATATAAATTATATTTCTTGTCATAGAGAAATAGTCTATACAGTAAGGATTAAATAAAAATGTGAGTAATGTTTGAATTCTTTTGGTATTAGGGACAAGCAATATAATATGAGTATGATACGAAAAGATTCAGCTAAGAGTAGGTTTTAGTCATCATGAGAAAAACTTCTGAAATTCCCATACTGTGACGGAAAGTCAACAAAGTCTGGTGATATCGTAAAGTACTGTTTGGTAGCTCTGAGTTAATGATAATGATGCTTCGGCACCGAAACTATGCCAAACCCCAGAACCACCATCTGGTGAAGACGGATTATTTCTTTCAACGGCGTGTACATGAAATATATATAGATAGTCTTACTTTTGCATAACGAAAAATCTAGTATTAAAGCCCTTCAGAAACAAGTAACTGTGTGTTATATATGGTAGTATTGTGCAATAAAATTTCCCAAGAAAAACAGAAGTATTTCTACCATTTTATATGCTAATAAACATTTTGTTTTGCACAGGTCGAGAAGAGAGGCTTTACCTTCCCGGTTGAAGGCAAAACGAGTAGGGAAGTTAACTATCTGTGTGAGGGAATGGGAGATTGAAAAATTGAGCGTTTGAATGCCAGCGTGGTCAGTAGTAGCATTCTTAAGCCACAAGGTGTGATGGGTGCCAAACACAAAAATGTGAGCAAACGGGTGGAGGGAGAGAGCTTTGTCAATGCTGTCAGAAATGCAATCGAGTATCTCACAGTCTTGAGAGGATGGAGAGCGGTAAAGGAAGAAGAGGTAGCTTACCGCATTGAGGAGAGAAAGTCGGAGACATGTATGACTGGTCTGGCGATTCGAGAGAGGAGTCTCTGGCCAGAGGGAGATGTTCCTTGACGTAGACACCAAGACCGTGCATGTGGGTTAGAGAGTCTTTTCTGAGGAGAGGAAGATAACCGGGGATTGAGAGATCGGAAGAGGGGATAGACGAGACAAGGTTTGTCTCACAGAGAGCCAGTATATCCGGGCCGTTAACAGTGAGGAAGGATTCCAGACTGCAGAAGTTTGTCCTAATGCCCCGGATGTTTGAGAACGAAATGTTGAGGGGTTTAGGTGGTTTTTGAGAGGCTGGTTTAGGGTCAATCTTTCGGTTTTTGAAATGTTGAATTTTGTTTGTAAGATGAGAAGGCCCGAAGTAAAAGAAACAGACAGTTTCAACCGTGACGCGGGCAGAGAGGAGTTGGCAAAATCTGCATCATTATGTGGCCTCAGGGCTGCCCACCGGAGGTGACTGCAGGGACACCTAACCATGCGCGACCTGGCACTACAAACACCCCGGTATTATACAACTGTTGATCAGAGCGGCCGCTCAAGACGCTTACGCAAGAGTTAGGGCTCCTAACTACCAGTCGGAAACAGCAACCAGAGAACTGTCAGCCGTGTACCCTCAAAATGAAGAGGTGATGCCACAGACTGCACACATCACGGGAGAAACAGAGCTGCACTAATACAGAGGCCGGAAAGAGAAAGAGTACCGGGAACCCCTTCCTAGACAAGAAACATCTATCCACTACCCTCATCCTTTCTTCTATCACTCCTATCTGACCTTGCTCTAAATTTTCTGTAACCCCTTGCGTCCTAGTGGCTTCCCGCCTTGCTTGGGGTGAAATGCTTAAAAAAAAAAAATATTGTGTTTTTGTGTTAATCAAAATTTATTTTATATTTTCACAATCGCTGTCTTTATTATACATATTTAAATGTTAACTTTTGTTTGTATAACATTTTCAAAAAAATAGACGCATAAAAAAATTATAATACATCACTTAAGACAATTAATATAGATAAATTGAAGAGCTGATGACTGTCAATATTTTAAAAGAATATAAGGAAGCTGATTTGAAAACGTTATGTTAAACTTAATAAAATTTTGATTTGGTGAAACATATTTTTGCATTTTTTTCCAGAACAATGAATAAAGTGAAGTGAAATAGAATAAATTATTTCAAGCACTACCTTTGGAAAGTATCTGACCAAATACTGAATGGTTAGGTTGTGTGGTACAGTTCCATCTCTCATAACGAAACTGTTGCTTGCACTCAAGAATCCCACGCCTTGCTCCTTCACTAATGCAGAACAAAGACTGTGGATTGTTTCTGCAGACCTCCACTTGACGCCAAACCAATCCAGGTACTTCATTACACGTGTCTCCGTGAAGAGCACTCAAAGATGACACCCCAAGATACCTGCAAAGAAGCAACATTCAAACTCATAAGTTAGTAAATTACTAAGTGTCACAAGTGTTTCAATATTTATAAATATAATTTCTAGTAGAATAACGATCCAAAATAAAATTTTGAGACAAACTTGAAAGCCTCTTGGTTCGAGCAAAAGCCCTTCTATAAAATTAAAAAAAGAAAAATTTATTGTTTGGCAATTTTGTCGTAACTTGGTCCGGATAAGAAATTTTCAGCACCTTCTTGTACAGAAGACAAATGTAAAAATAATTTAGAATTATTGAATTAATGGCAGTTCTGGTCCAGACACTTCATAATATAATTGCATACATCAAGAATTACTACGTTTAGGCGCATTCTCCTTCAATGGCTGTTTTGATTTCATTGATTGTTACCGATTTTACACGATAAATATCACTGATGCGCCTCCATAATAAATGTACAGTGGTGTGAAAGCATACACTGATTTTGGAATAAAGTTTTTCCAATGAGCGAACTTCAAAATGCAGTTGATACTAAGTTTTGAAATGCTTATTTTACAAACCGCTTACCGAACATCATATGATAGATCACGTTGGTAAGTCTACTTGAAACTTCATTCTAAACTGTCCTTGCACTTCAGTTACATTCTCGCATTTTTTGTAGCACATTATGATAAGAAACCAAATCAAACAAAGTACGAAGAAAAACGTGTAAATTAAAATTTCTTAAATCCTATTTATATTAGCATAAAATTTGTTTTCAGTTCTTGAGTATTGATACTAAATAGATATTCTCAAATCAAAATTGAGGATTATATGCATAAAATTAGTTTTCCAAATTTATTTATCTCCCCTTTCCCTATCTCTATCCATCTCCCCCACTCTGTCTCTGTTTCTCAGTAGAAATCATTACGAAAAGGAAACAAACGCGATTAATATAATCGGAAGAAACACAGATCAAAGAGAATCTCTACGATAAGAATTATAATGGCGATGCATTCAGCTCCGCCATTTTTATCCATTGCATTTTTTTTTTTGCAGTTTACGCAGTTTTGATGAGAGGAATAAATGATTGTTTTTTTTCTTTGTTTTGTTAAGATTACAAATCTTTTTCATAGTTATTCCATATCAAAAGATCTTCAAAAAATACTTTCTAATTTTATTATATTAATGTGCCATTATTAGTGGAATAATCTTTACAACAGTGTTACATTCTACTTAAAGCAACTCGCTTAAACGTTATAGTGTTTGGAGAATATATATATATATATATATATACAATTTAAATTAGTTTTGAAATACAGCAAAGTATTTTGTTTATTGGAAATATTAGATTTAATCTATTAGCTTGAATTAAAAACTAAAATAAAAGCTTCAAGAAAGAGTCTTCATTTTTTTAAAATTCATCTTAAACTTTAAGTATCACGAATCGTTGGGGGTACACGTACACACACACACACGCACACACACACGCACATACATATATATAATATATTTGGGCAGCAACCTTTCTTTCAAACATGTTTCATTGAATATGGCAGACAAAAGAAATTTGATGATTTTTTTTTATTTATTTTGTCTAATATTCTTATATTTTTTTGTTTCGTGTGGATAAGGGAGTGTAAAAATTGTCCCTACTGTCGATTGTCCCAAGCGTTTTCGTCCACATTTTTTATCCATTTTCAAGGAGTTTTTGTTAGGTGTTGGTAATTTCTTTTCATGATTGCCTGTTTAAGATGTAGTTGTGTGATGTCTATATAGTAGCAACGTTTATTCCGAGCCCCGCAACAGGATCATGGCTAAAACCCGAGTTGGCGTCATAAAAAAATGAACAAATTATTTCCGTTACTAAATAAGGTGAGATTAATACTGGGTGTCAGATATTTTATGTAGAGGACTTTTCTGACAGCGAAATGCTTTCGGTTACGGGATTTATGAAGGATGATCGTGTTATTTTTCCTTATGGGTTCTTGTACATTCTGGGTGGCTAAATGCCTTCTTATGGCATATCGGCCAGATAAGTGACACGTGAAGCGCCTGCTGATGGAGGTAGTGGTATGACCGATATAGCTAATTGATTTTATGACAAGAAACACAGTTTTGTACTAGGTAGTAAATAAGTTAATATGATACACTATATATATATATATATATATATATATATATATATAGGGCGTGATGTTATTGATCATTGTTATTTTCATTTTTTGCGTCTAAATTACGCAAAAATGAAAATAACAATGATATCTCATTTTAACAAAAGATACCAAAATTATACAAAAATATCTTGAAATACTAAAGAGTAAATTTATTCAATAAAATGACCATTGGTTCAACCACAGTTTCCAGACGACTTCGGAATCTTCTGCAACTTTTCTGGACGGTCCCCTTATTTATTTTGGTGATTGTTGCCATAATCCTTTCCTTCACTTCATCTTTGCTGTTACAAGGAGTTTTGTTGGTCTCCTGCTCAACTGCGCTCCACACATAATAATCAAGGGAGTAGCAGTATGGAGAGTTAGGTGGTCAGATGTAAGGGATTATGTGGTTGCAGAAATTGTCCGACAGCTATGACTAGGTTCTCTTGTTTGTGTGGCATAGTGCAGAGTCCTGTTTTCCAGCAACCAGTCTCTTCTCTCAGGTCAGTACTACCTCCTCAAGTCACTTGATGTAGGCCTCCGTACTGTCTGAAGCCCCAATAAAAAATTCGGTTCTTTTTTTTTTAATCAAAACAGAGTGAGTTTTCCGAGCTGCTGTACCTTTGTAATCACCATTAGACTCATCTAACTCTTTCTGAATCATCTGCACTGTCCTCAGATCGACACTCAAACACTGTGAAATATTCGTCGCGAATGCCAAGCAGTACAGCATATTATTTCCAAATTTCTGGATGAGTGAGCTGTGCCATGGTGCTCTTTTTCTCACAGACGGTGCCCAACTAACACTACTATACTGTGCAATAGACAAAATAAAAAACGAACAACGCGCATGCGCGAAATTAAAATATGAAATAGCGTCAATTTACCCATCGCACCCAATATATAATATTAAAATAAAGAGAAAGAACAGTAAGATTTATAATCCGGTGTTCTTATTAATTATTTCTATTTTTAAAAAACAGTGCTCAATACAATTCTGCAAAATACAATTTACTAGTTTCAAAATATGGTCCCATCGCTACACAGGAATTACCATGTTTCAAAAACAGAAACTAAAAAGTTCAAATTTAATTATAGAATTAAATTAAAATCCCTAGTACTGTTTCACCTTCAAGTGAATTTTGGAATAACTTATTTTGAAATTTACTGAGTTTTATAAGCACATACAATGTATGTGCTTATAAAACTCAGTTAATTTTTAATATTCTTAATATTAGTTGCTAAGGATACAGCGAAATTCAATCATTTTGACAAGGGGTGGTAGGATATTCATTTTCACTGACAACTATTGCATCAAAATATGAGTTACTTTCGAAATGAGGTTAAGTTAAGGTAGGGTAGGGGTGCCTGTTCAACAAATGATGACATCCGTTAAATTTGTAATTGTACACATAAAGATTTTTTCAAAAGGTTTGTTTGAATATGAGTACGTCGTATCGAAATACAATTTTAAAATATTATTCCTAATTCTAATTACTAATAGACTATACTACTTTTAAAACAAAAATTTTATTAGAATTACTTTATATATATATATATATTTATTAAAGACATTTTTTTATGTTTAGCGTTATAGATACAAGTATTTAAGTAAATGCTCTGTTTATAATAAACAGTATTAAATAACATTTACCGGCCTGAATGTCCGAGAAATTTTCATAGAAAATATTCGTTCTTTGACAGGATTCGAACCTGCATCCTATACGGAACCGTCATTTACGCTGACGTGCCTTACCGTTAGGCTACAAAGAAGCGTTCGGTAGACAAGGTCGAATTTACTGCTTATAAACTCAATCTTCCATGAATCTCGAATATTCATAACTGCTCATGGCGTATCAAATGTAAACAAATGACGTCATATATTACGAAATGGACAAAGTCCGACAATTTATTTATTAAAGACATTTTTTTTATGTTTAGCGTTATAACGGTAAGGCACGTCAGGGTAAATGACGGTTCCGTATAGGATGCAGGTTCGAATCCTGTCAAAGAACGAATATTTTCTATGAAAATTTCTCGGACATTCAGGCCGGTAAATGTTATTTAATACTGTTTATTATAAACAGAGCATTTACTTAAATACTTGTATCTATAACGCTAAACATAAAAAAAAAAATGTCTTTAATAAATAAATTGTCGGACTTTGTCCATTTCGTAATATATATATATATATATATATACACCAACCAAGAGCAGGGTCACCATGACACTTGACTGAAGTTGTTTGGTGTTGAAGACGTTGGGAAAACAGTGAACAAACTGGCGAAATTAAAATGAAAACTAAAAGTCACGCAGAACAGAGGGAAAAGAAAAGGAATCAGGAGCAGCTAGAACGAACCGGAATCAAAAATGAACAAAACCGATTAAGTGGCCAAAAATCTCACGTGGTTTTATTGACCATCATTAGAATTGAAGTTAGTGGTAGGGAAAGATCAAACGATTTTTTTATGTATTTTTTTTTTCACCTTTGTAGATTGTAGGAAATTTGGGTTAAAATTCTTGCTTTTTGGCATCAACGCGGAATCTTAAATTTGTACGGGAAATTTAAGCGTTTGAGCCTGAAAAACACATTGATTTGTAAATTCTTGCAATTATCAGATAATTGTCGAATTTTAATTAAGATTTCAAGATATTCCGAAATTATTTTTGAAACGTTTTTAGAAATTGTTTTTAGACTAGAAACTAGAACAGGTTTTCTCGTCTTGAGCCAATGTATTTTAATAATATAGTTACCTGTATGGACTTTCTAAAAAAAGATTAAAACGTGTTTTAAATAATTTAAATCTCTTCTTTGAAGTTAAAATTTGGTTTTATTTGAAATAATAATTTAATCTATAAAAAAAGAAAAATAGTTTTACGTCTTTAAATAAGATTTTAGATATTTTGACAACAAAAAAGTACAAACAAACTGATTTCCGCCCACTTTGATTAGCTGATTTGATCGATACTGACAAAAGACTACAATACTACAAATTTCTTAAAACTCCAATATCTGTCTCAAATATTTATTTAAACGAAAAAAGGTAAATTTATGGATTAATTAACTAGTTTTCGTAAAAATACTACTTTTTCCTTAAAAATATAACGAAAATACAACAGGGTATATTATATCCTTGATTGTCAACATGTTCAAAGGTCAAATTAATTTTAAACCTATTTTCAAAAATTTGCGCCATAAATTTTCGATATGCTCACAGTCGATATTTATTTATTTTTTAATGAGGATTTAGCTTTCTTCTTTATGTATTGTGTCTCCCCAGGCGTTGACAATCATGGCTCTTCACGATTTCCTGTCTTTTGTAACTCTTAATAAGTTTTGTTTTTTGTTATTTATCCTAACACCTTCCCACCATCTACTTACTTAGGCTCATCAAGTATGTTATGCGCTGTCCCTCTTGCCCTCAAACTGTCCTGTGAGTATCAGATTTTCTAAGCTTTCCTTCCTTTTTATGTGTCCCTGAAATTTCAACTGCCTCTTCCTGATGTTAAATATAAGTTTCCTTTTTGTTTCCATTTTTTATAAAACTTCGTCGTTGGTCTCCTCAGCATCCTTCTGTAGAACCATATTTCTGTTGCTTCAAGTCTCTTTTTGAGAAGATATTGAGGATATTGTCCAGCATTCACTGCCATATAGAAGGACATATATCACGTAACAGTACTCTTTGTTTCTAATGAAGTTTTTCTGTCTAGCTTTATAGAAATGTAAAAATTAGGAACATCCAATATTCACTGGTACGGATTAGCCACGAGTTAAGTAAAGGTGTAGTATAACTGACCTTTAAAAATCTTTCACAAAACTTTAAAAAAAAAAAAAAAAATTATATATAAAGTACAGTGTATGTTTGTGCGTGTCCAAGCAACTCCTCCGCTCCCACTGGTCCGATTTCAATGATTCACAACTCATTCAAAAGCTCTAGAAAAGTTAGGCGCAGAGAACGATTTCCGTTGAGATCAGATACAGGGTTGCGAAGTTAAAAATATATATTAGTATATAATATTAGCCATTATTGTTGCTTTCATAGTTCAAGGGGAGTAACTCTTATTTTCCTTTTGTATCCAAAATTGCAGCTAGCTTAAAATTTTAAGCTAGCTTAAAATCGCCCGATCGGGCGGCATTTAAGCAAGCTCCTGTGGTGGAGTCTAGGATTAGCCATCATCATAATAGCTATGGAGGAGTAGATACAATAGGCTAAAACTAAAGAAGAACTTAAAATTGATTGCTGCATTTAAGTATTGAATTAATGTTTAAGCTTACCTTTTAAAAGTTCAACGATAATTCTTCTGCTGCCACTTAATTTAAAGACGATTTGAAGTACGTAGAGTCTTATTTTCCATATAAACAATTATTTTTATTTCATGGGTGGCAGAACAGGGGACAATTTATAACATAAAATTAATATAGTGTAAAGATGAGAAAATAGAAATTAGAGTTAGAGAAAACATAATAGCTAATTAAAACATATATTATGGAATCTATATGAATGAATGTGAAAGTGGAGCTAAATTCTCCTACGAATTCTTAGATTAAAAAGCCCTAGCGCTACTTTATAGTAATTTGGTATTTACTCTCAACCAAAGTCGCGTTGTGACACAAAATCAGTTTAATATAGGGATCCTAAGCGCGTACACATGGACTAGTAGCAAAATTTTTTTTGAATACACACACATACACACACACACACACATAACATTACTCTTAGTTTATAGAATGTTCTTGCTTAGATTTGTACTTTTATCACATGTAAAGTAGTGTAAAGCTCAATTCATTCCCATTAAACAAATTATAAGTGTAAATAACATGAAATGTGCGGTTGCCATGAATTCCTTATTAACATACTATTTATTATACGAATTATTCCAGTCCATAACTATAAGGTGTGCTTCCTTACATAAGATAAGTGTCTTACCGGTCGAGAAGTCTTTGAGGCTTTTTCTGCATTTTTGTAGAGTAAAAACCTTAATTATCTACTCTTGACTCAATTATAATTTATGCACATTTCAAAGGGTAAGACATGTGTTACGCAACAGTCTAAATAGAAACGCGAAAGTTGCTTGGTCAGTTGGAAGCAATTAATCAGAATGATCGAAGGTCTACTCAAAAACTCCATTTTCTATCGCCATTTATCCCCGAGGAAACATCAAAGACGCAATACATGACCAAGTCAAGGCTTTAATTCGTTTTCTTTTTCTATATCTGCTAATGTCTATTTGGTTCGTTGCATGAACAAACTATTGTCTAATTCTAGTTTTTGTAAATATGTAGCTACAGTGTTTTCTGTCAAATGTGATTACACATGTCTTTTTTATTCACCAGTGAAGAAAGTGTTGCTATATTTCAAGTATGGTAATGCTTAGGTTGGAATCGTAAGGTAAATTTATTTCCAAAGCCATTCCAATACGTCTTTCCGGGACCACGTCAGAGAATCAAGATCACGTATTTATGACGCATCGCTTGACTAGATTAATATCTATATAATTGGGGACAATTGGTGTCATTGATCAACATAGTTTTATATTTTTACAACATTAGAATTTTTTTGTAACACGCGTCAGTGTGTTGAATTCCTCACAATATTTAGTATTGTTGAAGTAATCGCTAACATTTTTGTCGAAATTTACAAACTCTACGACTCGTTCAATTTCGCAAACCAATCGATGACATTTGAATAAGCTGATTTGTTTGGAAAAACCTTTAATTCGCAGTTTAATAATTTCAGGTGGACACCATCTGTGAGAAAAAGAGCACCATGACTCAATTCACTCCTCTAGAAATTTAGAAACGGCATGCTGTACTGCTAAGCATTCTCGCCGGAAGCTCCAATACAAACATTTCAGAGCGTTTGGATGACAATCTGAGGACAGTGCAGGGGATTCGGAAAGAGTTGGATGAATCTAATGGTAATTAGGAAAGTACGACAGCTCAGAAAACTCACTCTGATCGTTCTCATAAGAAAAGAACTCCCGAATTTGTTGGTGATATCCAGGCCATGAAAACGGTCCCTCCAAGTCCATCAGGTCCATAGCCAGGGAAGGAGTGCTGCACTGGGTCAAGAGATTGGCTGCTGGAAGACCCTATATCTGGCAACAGGACTCTGCACCATTGCACACAAACAGGAGGACCCAGTCATGGCTGTCAGACAATTTCTGCGACCAGATCACCCCTTACGTCTGGCCACCTAAATCTCCAGATTGCGACCGTCTTGATTATTATGTGTGGGGCACAGTTGAGCGAGAAACGAACAAAACTCCTTGTAACACAATGTAACATGAACTGTAGGCAAGGATTATGGCAACATTCATCAACTTAAACAAGGAGACAGTCCAGAAGAGTTGCAGGAGATTCCGAAATCGTCTGGAGGCCGTGGTTGAAAAAATTTTCTTTTTAGCATTTCAAGATATTTTCTTTTTGGTAAATATATCTATTAAAATAAGATGTCAATGTCATTTTCATTTTTGCGTAATTTAGACGACAATTTATCCATCGCACTCTGTACAACTGGCCATGCGCAGTTATTTCTTTCTGTGGCCAAATTACAAATTTTTGAAGGGTTTGATTTGTTTATAGTTCTCGCTAACGCAGGACGAACTGGAAAATGGATTCTTGTATATAGAAACTTAAAGAAAAGATATGCAAGAAACAATATTTTGTTCACCTTTTCTTTTCGCTTTTCTCAGCTTTCTTACTTATCCTTTTCTTTTCATTCTTCATACTTTATGCCTCCTTCCACTTTTGGTTTTCCAATTTCTGTTGTTGTAGGAAAATGAACATAAAGTTGATGGCTATATAGTTTTATGTACAACACGTTTCACAAAGTACACATACTAACACTCTGATCCTTGGTACCGGAAAGTGACACTTTGATTCTAGGCAGAGTGTACTGAGATTCTGATTCAAAGTATACGTCCCGATCCATACGTTAATAATCCTATCATTAAGGATCATTATTAATTAATATTTATTTTAACAGATTAAAATTAATAGCTGCAATAAAATACATTCAAAGGTTTAATAATTTTCTCATAACCATGTCTCCTATATTCGTGCTATAAATCAAATATAAATAGAGAAGACCATCTACTTGAACCTAATAATAAGCTTCTATTAATACACAAACTGTTCGCTCTATATAAATAGTTACGGTATAGGCCGGAATTGTAAATGGCAATTTGTTGGTACAAAATTTGATAGATTTTCAGTCATGTCACTCATTTTGAATACACAGCATCACATCGTGTATTGATCATAATAGCGTCCTGTTTTCATTCGCTTTTATAAATATGGAAAGAGATCTGTCCTGTCTCTGGATATACCAATTTGACTTTAATGGTGATGTCTTTTAGATTTTCAAATCCTAATCGATTTTTTGTTTTCCTTGTCGATTAATATTGTTGTTTTCGTTCTGTTCTGCCGAGAGAAAGTGAATTATTGATCTAAATTCAGAGTCAGAACACTGGCGCACACTATACGATACTTGCATGTTTCACGAGTAAATCTACAATACTAAATAAATATTTGTTATAAGTTCTATCACTGTTATTTTACATGTTATTGTAATAAATTGTATTCCAAAACAGAATCCTGGTAATAATTAATAAACGTTGACTTAAATTTAAAAATATTTTTCATAATTTAAGAAAATATAAATCTGAATACCAATCATTAAACGAAAATACTGACAAGAATGCACAAAAGAATTTCAAGTCAAAAGTAGTGAATATCAGAAGGAAATCTCTTTCAAAATTAAGAGAGAAAATGCTTTATTATCATTTTAAAAATGGGTCGATTAAAAGGAAATAAACGTAATTCAAACGATACATTGTTCGATAAAATAAACATAAAAATATCCAGTTTTTTTTAAGAAACTTGAAAATGAGCAACGAGGAAATTTAGTAGTTTTATTCAATAACATTTCAAATAGCAAACACAATTTTTAGAATCCAAATTGGTGGCTTTAGAATTTATAACTGAAGCAAAATTCTCTTTGTGCGGTATTAATAAATTTCGGAAAGAATCACGATAAAAAAAACTTTCTACAGATGTGTTGATAACGACAAAAAAGAAAATGAAGACAATTTGCCTCTACATTTTAAAGACAGCGATATTTTTCACTATAGCTGAACTTCGGCCAATGAGTATTGCTGGTGTAAGTGTTTTCATTCTACTGGTGAAGCATTGCTTCAGTGAACTGCAAGTAACAAAGGATATAAGAATAAGAACTAAGAAATAACGCTAAAATCTGACATTTCCATAATTTCCTCCTATAAATCCCACCGTCTACAAATCTTCAATCAAATTGACTAATTATATTTTCATTCATAATAGATTAATTAAAACTTAGAAAGTGTAGACTTTAAAAAATTAATTTAAAATTTACATTAGATTGTGTGCTTTAGATTTAAAATAAAACAAATAAACATAAAAACATACATAGTTCAATTTTATCTTCAATATAAGCATTTTTAAAGTCCTTATTTCCTGTATTTAGACTCATGTAATTACCACAAAATACATGTGACTTAAGAACCAATTGAGATCTGTTTATTCTTTTAGGCCAAGTTTATAACAGCCGTGATTTATTTTAATTGAATATTAAAAAAATAAGACAATCATCAAATAATTCAACTCATTAATATTTTAAGGACCACTAAAATTACTCAGAGAAAAATGCAGTTTGCAAATAAAATATTTCACTAAGAATAAAACATTAATTCTTAAACTATAATACTTGTTCATTCCTTGTAAGCCTTTACAACAAATCTCATTTAGTAATCCTTTACCATGGGCTATTGTATTGGATGAATAATAGTAAAAATATTCATCATTCATTTGTTAATTGAAGCACAGATTCCATAAACGAGCCTAATAATTAAAAAAATACAGTAAAACTTCCTTAAATCCGAACATAGCATAATCTAGACTTCCTCGAATTAGACTTCTTCAAATTTGAACTCATCTTCAAATCCGAATTTTTGTATTGACATAAATATGAAGCCTTTACTTCCTCGAATCAGAAAAGTACCTTCAATACCATACATCTGAGATGTTCGGTTTACAGGAGTTGTACTGTATATCCTTATTTTTGACTTCCTTTAAAGTTTGTAATTGTTTCTGAATGAGATATTTTTTGTCTATAATGTCATTAAGTTCAAAAAGGAAGAAAATTACGCTGCCTTTTGTGCAAAAAAGTGACAATTTTTGAAAATATAGGTAAAGGAATAAGTAACTTGGTTCTAATGAAAGAATGTAATATTGGAAGAAGCACACTTTTCTATATTAAAAAACAGAGAGAACACTTTACAAGCTGTTTCGTCCTGTGAAAATAAAAGGAGAAATGCTTTACGAAAAACTTTTCATGGACCAAAAGAACGTCAATTTGACCAAACTCTATAAGAGTGGTTTTCCTCAAAACGATTAGAAGGTTTGGCAATATTAGGTCTGAGGCTAATTGTCAAAGCAAAGACTCTTTAATGCCGAAAAGAACATGAAAACAATCGTGAAATTTAGTGAAGCTTGGCTTGGAATGTTCGGTTTAGAGGAGTTGGATTGTAATTTTATTGTGAATGTTCAATGAAATAGTGTTTTATTTCAACTTAAACATTCTTGTACTCCACAAAAATATAACAGAATTTCTTTTATATCCTTAGAAGCTTCAATTTAATTCATCAATAGTCGAGTAACATTGCCCTATTGCAAGCAGAAAATTGGCTTTTTTTTGGAGACATTTGTGTATCAGCAATTTCTTTAATCAATACGTATTTTAAATGTTCTCAAAGTTTAATTGAAATGATTTTCTTTTTATCTAGTCATTTTTCTACCTTACATCCAAAATAAAACGTTAAAAATTAATTTATTTACAAAATCTGATCTATGAACGCTTGAAGATACAGACATTAGAAATATTAAAAATTGCATAATAAAATTTTACACCCCTTCTGTAGTAGACAACCTATATCATGCCTTTGTATCATTGTTCAAATATTATGTATTTGCTACAATGACGTAAACTACTATTCATCGGAACTTTCATTTTACTAGAGGTAATATAATAAATTGAACTATTTTTAATATTATTTGTGCACCCTGTATCTAATCCCTCGTCTCTAATCTTTTCAATTGTTCTTATTCATTTTGCGTCTTAATATAGAATTCGATGACCAGAAAAATATCACGAAATGATGCAAAGTTCAAAAACTAGGTACCTTCACGGGCTTTTTAAAAAAAAATGAATTTTAAATAATTTTAAAATTATCTTCTTTTTTAAATTGTCTTCTTTGAAGTTAAATTTTGGTTTTATTTGAAAGAAAATATGCCAAAGTTAATCCGTAAAAAATAGTTTTACGTCCTTTAAATAAAGATTTTAGACATTTTTTACAACAAAAAAGTAAAAACAATCTCACTTCCGCCCAGTTCTATTGGTGATTTTGATCGATGCTGACAAAAAATTTTAAAAATCTCTTAGATATCCAATATCTGTTCCAGACATTTGTTTAAAATAATTATGGACTAATTAACTAGTTTTTGTAAAAATATTACTTACTTTTTCCTTAAAATAAAATGAAAGTACATTTTCCCCAATTTTCCTCAATTGTCAATACATTCAAAGGTTTAATAATTTTCTCATAACCATGTCTCCTATATTCGTGCTATAAATCAAATATAAATAGAGAAGACCATCTACTTGAACCTAAGTGGAAATATTTTTTAGGTCATTTACAACCCATAATAAAATGATTGCTTTATCTTTATTTTATTTCTAAAAAATGACGTAATAATATCGTTTTTTGACGTATTTTTTAACGTCAAAAAACGACATTATTACGTCATTATTTTTGCACCAACCTAATAACATTACTGTGACAACAAATCTTTA
Organism: Acanthosepion lycidas; assembly: GCA_963932145.1. Lineage (NCBI taxonomy): Eukaryota > Metazoa > Mollusca > Cephalopoda > Sepiida > Sepiidae > Acanthosepion > Acanthosepion lycidas. The sequence goes on from OZ010573.1 coordinate 73,282,748, forward strand.
TTAAACAGAAAAAGTCAAAACTTTCAATAGTTTTAGTGGCCCTGAAAAGGGCAGTTATTTTTTTATATCGCCGAACATAATTCACAATTTTATTTTTTATTTTCATTTTTAATCTTCGAAAAATAAAAAATTAAACAATAGTAAAATAAAAAAATAAGTAAAGTAAAATTATTTAAAAATTTTCAAACTGTATAATGACATTTAACATTAGATTCTTGAAACACCTCTTTATTTTATATTAAGTTTATAGCAACGACCGATATCTGAATACAAAATACATTTCATTTTTCGCATCAAAGATATTTCCTGTGCAAACAAAAAATATATAGTATATTTTATTAAAATTAGGAATCAATCAAAAAATAATTTTTGAGTTTATTTTTTTATTATTTTTGAGTTATAATGATATAACACTTTCGAGGATTTAACTTTAGAAATGTAAAAATTAGGACCATCCATAATTCAATACTACGAATTAGCCACCGACCTGTAAAAATACTTCCATAAAATTTAAAAACAAAAATAAATAATGAATAAATGGTAAAAATTTCAATAAAATTGGGTAATTCTCTGATTTTTGGTAAATTTTTAAAAAACAAGGCTTTATTATTTTTAAGTGTTGAAAGTGCACATCATTTTGGAGAAAACAGTAAACAAATAATTTATTTTTGTAAATTATTTTAAAATTTTGTGTGTTTTAATATGATTTCTCAAAGACGTCATAAAGAAAATTAAGAAAGACAGAAGAAATCTAATTACTATAGTTTTTCAAAAAACTTACATTTATAAGTTATTGTATCTAATAATAGCTGTAAACCCGGTATAAAATGAAACACTACTTGAAAAGACAGATGTCAAGCCATTTGTAATGTCAAACGATTCCAAAGTAATTAAGAAAAAGTAAATATTCAGAATTGTAAATATTTATCAAGAAACATCTCGATGACAAAATCATCAAACATTTCAAGTATATCCCTAAAATTTTTCAAGAACCTTGACTTGATTACGATATAAATAATAATAATAATAATAATGTAAGCTTTAAATATTAAGCATAAATATCTCTTTATGAGTAAGGAAAACTGAAATATTTTTCTCAAAACAACCGAAAAAGAGTAAAAAAAAAAAAAATATTGGTAAAAGTATAAATTAGATTCGGTGACAAAAATTCCCTTTTTTATCCGTTTTTGGAGTATGAATTTAAATCCAAATTGCGATATAAAATTGCAATCTCGGATAATTCTGATTCAGAATAGTATTTGAGAAAATCGCGCATGCGCGCGCACATACACACGCACATACACGCACAGACATTTTTTTTAATTATTTCACCTCGAGCAAGGCAACAAGGCCACTAAGATGTAGGGTGTTACACATGGTGAAAGAATATAAGAAAAAGAAAACATTTAAAAGAACAGAAATTAAAAAGATAGAAGATGATTCACATTGCATTTAAATTTTTGAAGATCAAACTTGTCTGGAAAGTAAGAAGCCGAAAGAGAGTTCCACAAGCGTGAAATGCGATAAAAGAAACTGTTAGCATAGAACTTGCGGTTACATTCATCCATTTCAGCTGTAAAATGATGAGATCTTGCTGCCAATTTAGTACTGCACTGAAATTCATAAAGTCTAGGTACCATAGAGGAAAGTTCATCAGAACAATTACCAAGTCATACAAACAACTCATGAGTTACATTAACCGAATAAAAAAAGTTGCTGTCACGGATATTTCGATAATTTACATTGAAAAGGTGGAAAACAAACACTTGACCTAATATTTTCCTGAAATAAATCATTGAAAACTTTAATTCTAATTCTAATTTAATAAAAGTTTTCAAACCTGATGTTCCATTTTAAGATTTGCTTGCGTTCGACATACAGTGATTTCCAATCAAAATGTTTTAATTTTGATTAAAATTGATCTAATTACATTACCCAATTACGACATATATCTGTTAATTATTCCAAAAAAATCTGACTTTAGTTCGAAATTAACATTGAGACTTTTAATGATGTTGAAAATATACAATGGATGCTTACTGATACACAATCAAAGAACCGTATTTAATTTTATAAAGATGGTTGAAATGTCGAACTCTCTAATGCAGAGAGGAACTCGGACGAAGCTTTGCCGAAGGGCAAGGTTTCCTTCGGGGAGGTAGACAGGACCTGAACCCGTCTAGGCGTGTTCAAAGGTCATATTTTTGGCCGAGCCTACGGGCTCGCGGGCTACCCACATTAAACCAGCCTTGTGCCACATTTAATCCTCGTGGGTGGATTAATAAATACCAAGATGGTTGAAATATTCTTCTAGAGTTTGACTATCTTAGTTACCATGGAATATTTTTTTCATTTGACTTGTTTATGTCTACTTTTGTCTTTTCATAAAAAAAAACAAAACAAAAAGTATACACGTGTTGTTAGTTGACAGTTAAATTCGTCATTGTTACGGAATGATGAGATTTGAAAACGTCCTTGTCTATCTATATGTATAAGTCTAAATAAATGGTATATAAAACATTCTCTAGATGATGTTGATTCAAAACATATATAGTTTTAGAGATCTAATTACTATAGTTTTTCAAAAAACTTACATTTATAATATAGACTATCTTTATTTTGCAATGAATTATATGACCGAATTGAAAGTATTCAAAATAGCCATCAAAAAGCCTGGTCACTCAAATAGATTACTGACATTTACTAAGCTTAGAACAAAGTCATATCAAGTAGGAAGATTATGTTGCGCCAGCCATCCAAGTTTTCCTATCTAGAAAATCATCATACAAAATCCCACAAACGCATCCTCAAATACCATCCTTTAGCACCAATGAAAAATATATTTATGTCAGCATGGAGGCAATCACCAAGAGTTTGAAGTAATCAAAACGTTTGTGTGGTTAAGTAAAAAAATACTTTTACACTCTAAAGAAATGTTGTAAGAAGTAAAAGTTAACATTTTCATTTGATGATACAACAATGTTTTATTTGTTTGTTTGTTTGTTTGTTTGGGTTTTATGGCATATCAACCATTGTGGGTTATTTAATGCCAAATCCAGTTTATATGAATTTTAAATGCCTATTTTGTATGGAATAAAAAATGTATAGCTGGCAACATTATTGTTTAAAAAAACAAAAACAAAAAAAAAAAACGTATACCTGGCAACATTACTTTTTTACAAAAAAACGTATAGCTGACAACATTATTGTCTAAAAAACTTAGAGCTGGCAACATTATTTTTCTGAAAACATTATCTGAGACCTTGCTGTTGGATGCAGTTTATCGCCGTACCCAGGACGCGGATGTAGTTTACTGTCATACCCAGGACGTGAGTAAGACTTGGAAAACTAGGAGTTCACTATTTGCCCATAGCTGGGACTCTAACAGGTGCTACCACCCCGGGTCAAGGTGGACCTGGGAACACCAGCAATTAAGAGGTGGTTCCACGCTCCTCAAAACCTCCTGATCAGAGGCCTTGCTGTTGGATGCAGTTTAACGTCATACCCAGGACGACAATGTTATGTAGGAAACACTGGTAAAAGAACATAATTGGTATTAAGTAAATTCAGGAATAATTGACTTTTGGGGAATTTCAGGTAATTAAAGTTTCAGATTCAAAAATCAATAATCTGAGAGTGAGCATGTAATTTAAGACGGTATTTTTATGGAAAGCTCGTGTAAAGCAAATAAAATAGGATTGCCCAATATTTAAATAAGACGGAATTTGCAAAAATGAAATGACATGAAACAAAACGTATAATATATTAAGCGAAGATTTTCTACGATTTTCTTATATTAATTATATATTTAAATTCATAATTAATAAAATACTTTATGTAAGAGCTGAAATGAAGAATACAAATGAGCTTTTTAGTTATTTTCATTTTATTCATTTATTTAGAGACTAATCTTAATTAAACACCTAAAAATGAAGTAGTTCAGGTGAAACGAAACTAATGTTTTTTTTTTCCATTTAACAATTAATGTATAAATTTAGCTAAATTTCTAATTTGAAAGACGGCAGCAGAAAGATGTTTTGGTGCATTATTGGGTACTTAATTCGGACATTACACTAAAGAATGTCTATCTCCATTTTTTTCTAAAAGTTTGATATACATTTAACAAATATATTTTAATACATTGATCCGTAAAATACAACGAAGCGAGATTCTGCATAACCTAAGGTTACTGAAGGTTAATTTGAGAAAATATGCATGATTTTGTTTTAACCTTTGTAAATATCAGTAAACTAGAGTGACCAGTTTTTTTTTCATGGATATTTCGAATGTTTTAAGTTCAGCTTCTGCATTCATTGAAAATAAGGATAAGTTGTTTTTTTAAACTATAATAATTAGGCATGTAAAACTATATATATTATGAATTAGCATCGTCTGGAAGTTTTATATGCCAATTATTTAGACTTACACGCGTATATGGGCGTAGTACCTTTTCACATTTAAGCATGAGGATAATTTGATCTTAAAATTCGAAATGTCCTTTACAACTTATTCTTAGAGACAACTTCAAAATAATAAGAACATTTACGCAGATGCAATATGTGCATTATCTATTAGATTTTTTCTTATTTTGTTGTATTGACTTAATGTCATTAAAATTGACAAACAAAAAGCGTAAAAAGGTAAAAAGATGAATTTTACATTTGTTGTTCCGCGATGTTAAGGTTAGTTGTCAGAATTTTGTTTTTTTCTTCTTTAAGAGTACACTTTAATGTTTCACTAGCCGAGTACTGCTCTTTTCGTATTTACACATTAAAGCCTCACTAGCCGAGTACTACTTTTTCGTTTTTAAGATTACTCTTTAACGTGCCTCACTAGCTGAATACTGCTTTTTACTCCAAGAGTATACATTAACATGTCTCACTGGCCGAGTACTGCTTACGAAACTTCAGATAGACAATTTATTTATTATCGTGTTCTGCTGGTAAATGGAGTTAAATTTAATTGTCATTAAAATTCATGAAATATTCTACAGAAGAAAGTTGGTGATATTTCAGGAAATTATGAATTGAAGTAGTGTTTTTTTTCATTACACAAAAATACTTATGTGTGCTTATACGGTAACACTCACTAGTTCAACAAAGAATTATCGTATTCACCAATTGGTTTTGTTTTTTGGAAACTAATTTACTTCTCGTATTGAAAAATACTGAAATCATCTTATTTCCAGTTTGACGAAATACACTTGGACTTTTAGAGAGAAATCGTGTGTTTTCATTGCTCTGACTAATGCTTTCATGGTCATTTAACAAATAGGTTAGTTGTTGATATTCTATTGCTATTTACCCATTCTAAAAAAAAAAGAAAAAAACTGCCAATGTCGGTCCCAAGCTCACGTGTGAAAGAAGAAGGAGGGCCTGACGTGGGGTCAGCACTTCCATCTCGTAAAAAATTTCTTCGCTACAAAAACAACGACAAGAGATTAACAAAACAACTCTGGGAGGAGTTGAGTATTATTCGTCAAAGATTCGTGTTGAAAGCCGGAAGTATCTGGAATTCACAAAGTCAACTGCCTTTCTCTCGACTAAGACAATCATATTGAGACATGGAATATCAAGACAATGTATAAAACGGTGAAAACAGCACAAGTGGCAGCAGAGACGAGAAATTAGAAACTTGCTCTCTGTTTGGTAACAGACAAATAAGCTCCCTATAGAGCATGAGATTATGAAGCATGAATTGGACAGACCCTACGAAAGTCACTACAAGCAGACCCTGATCTGAAATCACTTATATCGCTTTTTTTTGGCAAGAACGTTCAAAAAATGTGGCAAAAGTTATGATACACTTGGATCCAGTTATGAGATTACTTGTCGACGGCTTGTAACTCAAGTGCAGTAGAAGGTGTTAAAAACTTCCTTTTTGTTGCATTGTAACTGACCAATGATTATTTTCATATCTGATTGAATTTAGGTACTTATTTTTCCCAATATCACTGTTCTGGTACCATAGCTTCATGTATTTCATATACAAATGTGCACGTATGAGGTATCATATTCTCTTCAGTGATTGCATTGTTTTGTATTCATTGTTTATTGATCAAAATCAGTGCTGCAACAAGAAAGAGTTCGTCAGATCATTTCATGTTTCAAATAAATATCGTCACGCAATCTATTTTCATCATTATTTGTAATTAAGATTTTAATCAAAATTTGATTATTTTTCTGTTCTTTTTATCTATTTTGTAGCCTCATTTAGGTTGAAAAGACTCTGTGAATTAAAAATCACTACATTAGCTTTTTACTGACTTTAAAATATTGTCACAATAATAATTCCATTGGTTGTGTAAATGCATATTTGAATATCAAATATTTTTCGATTAAATATTTGTTTTGATTTTTACTTTAATTTATCTCGATATAAAGTGTATATTTCATTCTATTCTATTTTATACACTTTATGTACTTTTCACACACACACACACATACACACACACATATATATATAAATGATATGATATGCTACTCAAAAATTCAAAGAATAGGAACAGCGTGAGCGAACCAAATGTAACAAGAATTCTCGCAAAAATCCTCAGATCGCCGATGTCCAATGGAACTACTTCAAAGAATATGGTAGAAACTAGGTGTTGTTAGATAAGTAATTTAAATCAGTTTTCATGATCAGTTTCACCGAAGTTAACAATATATATTATACTTAAAATCTTTAGTTGTTTATATATCGATACTGTTAATATTCGCTCCAATCTTTTGTTTCATCTGAGATGTAGCTTTGTTATTTGACCTTTAATATTTATTTCAGCATGGAGTGTATTTGAAAAAAATAGAAGCGGTTCCATCTTAATTTTCTAACTTAGAGTAATTTGAGAAATGTAACTCGTATGTTTGGATGAATAATTACAATATTTTAAAGAATGTAAAAATCAAACACAAAAACTATAGGTAGAATTAACTTTGTTCAAAATGAAAAGATTTAATGATGAAATAACCAATATATAAATTGATTTGAAAAGCAAAACAAAAACAAAAAAACAAAAACAAAAAAACAAAAACAAAAAAAAAACACATGAGTTTTGCATAATTTGTAGCATTTTGTCTTCTATGTGGCATATTTACATTATCTTTACATATTTAATCATTATGGGTTTTACAGGAATATGTCTAGTCATCTGGCTATTTACTCAATGCGTTTTTGAAGCAGTTTATCATTTGACTTAATTTTGTTGGCCCATCCTATCCACTATATATTGTCAATTATTGTTTGCAGCAGAAATTTTTAAAAAAACAACTTAGACTAGGCTGAAATGTTGAGAAAAATCAATGTACTAGGTGCCATATCTTATGTAGAGATTTATACGCATTTGAGGCTATTTTTATAAAATAATATGGAATAACTTTTATACAGACAAAAAAAAAACAAACATTTGATTTGAAATTCTCTTTTAAATTTTGTTTTAAAAGTTATTTAAGTTGAAACAAAATTAAAACGTAAATAAACATTTACAGACATTAAATAGGTCGTAGAAACGTTTTAAAAAATTACGTTTACGTTTCATGCAGCACTAAAATATAAAATATTTGTTAATTTAGTTGTCATAGGTAAAAAGGCATCGGATATATCTAATATTCAGAGGTTAAAATATCATTTATACTGAAATCAAATTATAAAACGCATTGTAATAACTTATTTTAAATATTTATTTATCGCTTCATTAAAGCCTTTACATGTTTGATCAAGAATAGTCAATTCATCTGATATTATTTTTTGTTATATGAATTACTTGCAAAAAATTGTCAAAAAATTGTTTTCTGATACACTGATTGAACTCTTTTCATTATTCAATTTATTTTGGGGGTCATTATCTTTATCTTGTGGCCTTGTAACACATGTAAACTACGCTTAGAAAATCACAATTATCTTTATCTTTGTTATTTTTGGTTAAAATATTCTTTATAGATTTTATCAAATTCCTTACATGTACGTTGCATCAGGTTTTTAGAAATCGTTTAATATGTTTTATTTTCACTCTCCTTTTTACTTCTCCAACGAAAATATCACAGATTCACAGGACTGAGTATTAAGGTTTCGTGTCATCAGTATTAATGTTAATAAAGAGACAGCATAGCCTACTTTTATCAAAGAATTTATGCTCTTGTTGATCCCTTCTGTAAGGACCTTTACATTGGTGGAACTGAAGTCTTTCAGTTAGTTCTGCGTTGGTGATTTTCATATAGCATTATCGAACTCTGGTGACTATAAAGAGTTAATATACACTAGGTTTACTCATAAATTCATTTTTTGACAAATATATATAGTACTGCTTTTATTTTAAAGAATTTCTATTGTTCTGTGGCTATTTCTTTGATTGCTTCTTTCCTTCATGTAAGCCGAGGCAAGACAATTAAAGACAATCGTTCGAAAAAATATAGGGGACAAAAGAATTGCTATCCTTTTTCTCTGTGAATTAAGAATCATTTAAATCTTCAATATAGTTAAGAAGATTTATGCTTATGTATTTATACGGTTAGATCGCTGTAAATAACTCTAGCAACACCGTTCAAGAAGCGTTCACCTCATCAAAATACATTCCATAAGAAAATTAAGTGTTAGAAAATATTTTCTTATCTCTATAAATATTTAGAAAAAATCCTAAAAGAATTGAACCTACAAATGACAACAATTCTATGCATTCATCATTTACCCTACACATAATTCTTATAAAAGTATATATTTCTTTCTTTAAAAAGGAAAATATCATTGCATCAAATACATCCATTCAACATTATCGTTACTAACCCAAAATCTGTTTGAACTTGCAAAATTTATGCAGGGAATGGGATAGATTTCTTTTAGAAATATTCCTTTGGGGTTATTTAATACAGAGTAAATTCCTCTCCCAGTAATATGACGAGTCACCTAAAAATTTTAAGCAGACACTTAGAAACCCCGTTCTCACCTAATTCAGTTGGACATTTTCATCGATTTTCCAGATAGTTCCAGCGGAAACAAGATTATCAAGAGGGAAATTCTGGTCGCAACAAGAGGAAACATCTAACGTTCATAACACACACACACACACGGATCAAACATTACTGGAGAAAAATATACAGCTGAAAATATGATGTAAAAATAGTGAGCAAGTTTTCAACTTGACTCTTTATTTATAGTTGAAATAATTTGTGTTCAACATTCAATCTTTTGCTACTTAATTGCCATAACTCGTTTAGATCTTAACATTTTGCTTGTCTGTTTCAAAATTTGAATTTATTTTATACATTCATATCATAAATATCTTATTTATCTCTTGGTTTGAATTTGGGGAAATTGATCTAATAATTATTTTACTTTTAGAGCATTACATTAAGATTACAGGTAACGACTTTTGAGATCTTCATGATTTTATTCTACAATAAGTAATGCAGAATCATATCTTTAATCATATACATTTGATCAAATGACATTTTATTATTTACCGCTTTTCGTGAATCACTTGATACTTAATACGTAATGTGATGATTTCAATTATAACATTTTGCTTGCCTGTTTCCCAATTTGAATTTATTTGATATATTTTTACATCATTTTCTCTTCCCAGCTACATTTGTTTACTTAAAGACATGCAAATGACAGATCAAAGCTTCCCAGCTAACTTTAAAACGCTAAGCAATTTTAGAATTATTCTATGGTATGTGAGTTCTAACCTTTCGTAATCCATGTGTCATTTTTTTCTACGCACGATTTCAGATGCGCCATACAAATAACACATTCTCTTGTATGTAGATTCACTTTCGCAAGTTACATAAAAATGTCGGGACCAAAGTTTTTATTTATTTATGCTCTTATACATTCACATTTATATGCAAATATCAGCTCGATACTGATTATGTAGGCAGAACAGGTTGGAATCACGGATCAGCCAACACATATCAACCAATATTAGCAAGAGAAAGGTGGACAATTTACACAGGTTCGTCAATAGCTGAACATTTTATTAAAAACTAGCAGTGTGCTCGGTCTCTTATACCTCGGGCATGTTCTCAGTACTGAGTAGGGCTAATACCGGTTATCACTTGAAATTTGGGGAATTAGTGTACATTAAGTTCTACCAACAATCTCTCTGTAAGCAGAAGGAGTTTTTGTGGGCTTAAAGGTAATTAGCCTTTAATGATATATATTTTTTTGTTTAACACATTAGTACCGATTGTATATTTTTTTAGACGTGAACTTTTTTTGTCCTGGATTTTTGCTATGGATTAGCTTTTTTTTGCTATGGATTAGCTTTTTTTAATCGTTGTTATATTTCGATATTACCATTTTACGGCAATATATTTTGTTACTCTTCTTTTTTGTTATGAATTGTTTCTTTTTTTATGAATTGCTTTTTAATATGACTGCTTTTATTTATTTTATTTATTTTTATCATCCCCCCCCCCCATACACCGAGTAAGGCGATAAAACCACTGAGAGGCCAAGGGTTGCTGTGCGTAGAAGAGAACGAGAAGACTTTAGTGAGGAGAAGGGACAATAAAAAACAGGTTTCAGAACGACAAAAAATGTGAGAATCGTGAAAAAAGAAACTATTAGAATAGAATTTACGGTTACATCTGGCTATTTCAATAGTAAAACAATAAATCAAATTTGCCAATCGCTTATAATTAACTAAAACTAAACTACGCTTATAATTCACGCGATCGATGTAGGAGGAGAGCTCTTTAGAACAACTGCCATGAAAATATTTATAGAAAATACAGAGGGAAGCCACGCCACAACGGTGGGAAAGTGACTGAAGTCGAAATGATAACATTACAGACCCTTCTATGGATTTTGTCGAGTATCTCGAAATATATATCTAAAGCACCAGACCAGATATGGTAGTAACAGTCAATGCACGGATAGATAGTAGATTTATAAATGTGCATGTTGCATTCTGACGAGAAAGATGGTCTGACATGGCAACTTTCTTAACAGTAGACCTAGCAATTGATTCAATATGGTCATTCCACTTCATGTCAGTAGAAAACGTTATTACCAAGAAGGCGCAATGAGTTGCTTCCCTGGGGGTTAACCTCAGCCATGCCGATGGAGGACAAAAATGGCTCCTTATGAACATTAAAGGATATTAGTTTCATTTTGGAGGCATTAAAATTTTCAAGCTCTTTTTGCCCAAGTTAATAACTGAACGGAGATGTCAGTTTTACTTTGTCGAACCGATCAAACTTACTATTAAGACAGAAGTAAATAGTTGTGTCATCAGCATAAATATCTAGTTGGGAACTGATGATATCAAGAATGTCGTTGATGAAGATAAGAAACCATGTAGGTCCAAGGATATAGGGGAGCATTAATGTGAAATGATCTGGAAGTGTGGCCGTTCAACGCAATATTCATTACCCAATTTGTTAAGAACCATTGGATTAAATCAAATATCCGACCAAAGTAACCGTAACCTTTGAACTTGTGGAGAAGGCCAGTATGTTAAACCCTGCCAAATGCCTTCAAGATATATAAAAACTTGCCTTACTTATCTAAAGCTTGATAGACAAATTCAATGAGAGCCGTTAACATATCGGATGGTTGGCCGAGAGAAAACGAAATCCATATTGTTTATCTGTAAGAAGGCCGTGTACTTAACTAATTCAAAGTTGATTAGAGATTCTAGTATTTTACTAAAGAGAGGTAAAAGACTAATAGTACGATAATTTGAGGGATCAGAAGGTTCACCACTGTTCTTAAAGACAGGAACTAAAGAAGAAACTTTTTCAACAAAATAGTAAGCAAGAAACAGCAAAATATTGGTTTCTTTGGATGTTGTATAGTTTGGAGCGAACAGGGACCAATTTAGAAACACAGTTCCTTAGGATAATAGTAGAGATGTCGTCAAGTCTGTGAATCTAGCTTAGAGATGACAGCAGAAACCATGAATGGAGTTATGTTCATATATACTCTATAGAAATTCCGTTACAGGGGAAAAGATGCAACGATTGGGAAGCTAATCTCCCTAATTGAATTTTAAACACTAGTCACAATTTTTGGTCATGTACAATTATTTAGATCTTCTTTCTCTTTTAAGCACACAGTTTTAATTAAAAGTTTACACGTAGTCAAGTAAATGAGCAGCAGGTTTACGAGAAAAGTATTAATAATATCAAAAATTATAAAAAATATTTACTTCAGAAATGTTTTTTCTTGTATACTTCCTTTATCTGAGATAAATATTTAGCTTTTCATATTTTAATGAACTCATATGAAATGAAATGACTCATTTAAAATATGAAAACATTTGTCCAAACTGGAAAAATCATGTAGCTATTTTGCTGCGCTGTCTCTGTTAATGTTGTAGGATCTTTTTGCTACGTACTTTCAAAGTCTACGATAGTCACATGCTATTAGTATAAAGTTTCAGTTGATTCTTTAGGACACCTATAATTCAAATGAACACATTTTGACTTGTTAGTTAATAAAGCAATCAGTATATCAAAGTTTTTATGTCAAGAGCCAATTTACTGAAGGTGCGATAATTATTTTGCTTTTTTCATTTTTTTACTTTAAAATAAAAATGCAATCATTTTTCTGTGCCTTCTAATTTCTTTTGTGGAATATGTAAAAGTTAATGAACATGATAGAATTCGCAATGGTTCCATTTAACAATAAAACAAATAGTTGAAGTATTGGTCAAGTTTATTATTTATTATTAAACTGCGCAGCTTTAAATATACAATTGCGTTGACAAATAAAGAAATATGATAAAATAATTCATTAGAAAGGAAATTTATTTCATATCTTTTTGTTTTCACATCTATTCGCAGTTCCATAAATGCAAATATCTAATATCTATGAATCTACGAGAAATTAAAAATACAGCTGTATTTTTACGCAAATTTAAAATTAAATTGGTTTTTCAAATAATGCAACAATACATATGGCAGAAATCATTGAGTATTTTCTGTTTATCAGATGATTTCAGAGTGCATTTTCTTTTAGAAGAATACAAGAAAGCCTTGATGTTGTCTGTATGCAAGAGGTATGTCGACTTGATTGTGACTACATTGCATATCAGAAGACTGATGACTGTTGACATTGATGTTCATAGCTGTAAGATCCAAGTGATATCAGCTTATACCTTAACTGAAAAAAGCGCTGCCTCGGAAAAAGAGAAATTCTACAAAGGACTGAGTAAAATTTCTATATTTTTTAAACGCCGCTGTTCCTTTGATGGTAAGAAGACCTCACTCTTTCAAATGGAAGCCTCAAACAGCAAAAAGAGCTCTTGCTAAACTTTTGTTACTCAAAAACATACTCTATCATTACACATGGTTTGATCATCCCATGAATTATCATGGCATAGCTCAGATAATGCAATAAAAAGATTATTGACTTCAGCATTTCATACTCTTGGATTAGGTAGTTTGTGACAGATGTGAGAGTATGAACTACTACTTTAAATCAGATCACAAATTACTTGTGAATAACTGACAACACCAGCCAACAAAAGATCTCGCTTCCGCTTACATAAACAAAAAACACCGAGGTATAACATTTAAAGCCCTTAAAATGAAAGGGTGAATTTAGAATTCAGTAATAAACTAGAGTCGAAACACAGCAGAATCAAATAATGTTATCATATCGTCATTGGTGAAGCACTTGAAATCATTTCAAGAATACCTAGAAGGAGAAAGACACATCCATGTGACGAAAAAATTGATATAAGAAAGAACAAACATAAGAGAGAAAAATGAAAGGTAAAATACCAAAGAAAATAAAAAGAAAACTAATTATTTTTTTAGAAACCAGAAAATTTTCTTAGAAACCGGAAAATTGGAAATTAAATTAATGAATGTGTTAAAATGTAGAGAAAAAATGAAAAATCACAATAATATCATACAATAAAAATCTCCACAGAAGAAATGTCCTGGCCTAAAAAAAAACACTTTGAATCATGTTGTGTAGAAAGACGACCGACCTTCTCTACACTAATTGTTGAACATAGACTCGTCAATTCACATAGTGTAGGACCTCTTCTCATAGGAACAGGGGCTGCAGTGTGGATCGCAAGGTGTAGCGTTGAGTCGTACGCATTGCCGCACTGAACTACGGTATTCGATATGTTATATTATTAATCCATGTTCCTCTGGTGATTAGATCTTTTCTTCACTAATCTTTTGTTCCGGTGTTTTCTTACAATATTATAACCAGAAACTACGAGCTTATTCGAACTATAACAAATCACATTTCACCCTAACTAAACTTAAGATTCCCACAGAAATAGAACATATACCAATATTCATCCAATCATTACAAAGTTCGTCACCAAACATAAGCAATAATGTAGCTATTAAAAAACTAAGGAATAATAAAGCATCACTCAGCTTTACTTGAGTTTGAGTTTCCTCTTCAATAAAATTTTCGTTATTTTATGAAATAATTCTAGAATCAGAAATGCATCACCCAAAATAGGATGTATCACACATTAATTCATAATAGAAATATAAAGGTGGCTTTCAAGACCCTCACACATATTGGATACATCATGGTGAAAGTATTAATGAACATAATATTAACTAGGCTCTCATTGTTTTATGAAAGTCAACTCCTCACGGTCCAGTTTGCTTTTCGTTCTGGTAAGGGATGTAATGATGGTATATATGTCATCAAACAACTCCAATAAAGTGCTTACCTCTCTAATAGAAAACTGTATACCTGCTTTGTCGACCTTACAGCAGCATATGACCTCATCGATAGAGACATCCTCTTATCCATTAGAAACCATCTTCCGAACTTCGAATTCACTGAATGCATCGATCTAATACAGGAACTGTATCGATCTATAAAATCTTACATGTCTGGTGAAGACCACAATACAGAAACATTTCAAACCTAAGCAATACAACGAAGATCCCAATTGATTTAATCTTTACCTAGATTATGCTCTGCACATTACAAACACAGATGTGATGAGATGGGTACTGATCATTTAAGTATTCCATACCACATCCCAAACGAATCTACCAATAGAAAATAACGATCTTACTTCCCCTCCCCAGGCCAATGTACTGATGATGAGGGGGAGGCTATCCTGGTGCCATAAATGTTTATAATTGGGATAAGAATGATCTTGAATAAAAATCAACATCTATCAAATGTTCCAAGTAATAGGATCTGGAATTAGAATTAAAGCAGTGATGACACATACACCAAATCCATCATAAAAAATTAGGATGTGGAATTAGTAAATACTAAACACGTCAAATACCTCGGCGTATGGATCCAGTTATAACAAATTTAGTATAGAAGAACACAGAATAGCTTGAACCAGAGATAGTTTTACCCAACACCACAAATTGCTACAAAACTTAAAAATCAACCTGAAAACTTCAGAGCGAAAATTTTTATAGGGTGTCATGCACGGCACCAAAACCCGTTCAGAAAAATATATAAACTGTCAGCTGTATGCAATCGCTTCCAAAGATCAATGTTTAAAAAAAATGGCTTTGAACAAGTGAAGCCTGAGTGTCTTGACAAAGATCATACTTTGAACATTATGAACTGGCGCTATAGATTCAAAAACAAAGAATTTCTACCAAATAACAGAAAGCAGATCACTAACAGCGGGCACCAACTAAAATGGGTCACACATGTAAATGGAAGAGAAAAATAATGACATAATCAAGATGTTGACATTCTACACGACTTCAAATAAAAGATTAGGAAGGAAATTCCCATCTATACTGGAAAAAGTGATAATAGCTATTGGATTTGAAAAATCTATTTTCCTGAAAAATTGTTTTAAGAGAAAGATTTTATAAATTTCAATCAAAAGCAGTACTAGTTGCTCGGTTAATGGATACCTAATGTTTCCTTGGAAGGAAACAGTTAATATTACCATTACCATACTTTTGTCGTAGGCACACAAGAAAAGGTAATCTAGAAAATTTAGAACTACAGATACGAGGTGAAAAGTGTTGGACTGTGGTTGGCAAATCAACTAAAACTAAATCGTAAAAAAGTATATAGATAAAAAGTGTTAAATAGTAAAATACTTCTTTTTTAAAAATTGTTGATCAACGAATATAGAAAAAATACTGTGAAAGAAATTAAAAAGCAAATGAAAACTAAGAAATAGGAAAGAACATGCAACACAGACTGCACGGCTGAGAATTGAAATAAAATTCGATTATTGTAGACAAGAAGAATATGATTACTAAAAAGAGAGTTCACATTAGTAAGATTTATAATGAAAATAAATAAAAATAAATAGGTAATATATAACAGATGAAAAATCCTGTAAATATCATATATGGATACCACTTTGGGAAACAGATACAGATAAAGAGACAGGTTAAATTTAGTAAATTATTAAAAACCTATTTATTCTAAGGTACATTTCAATGTTAATGATTAAATTTGTGGTTAAATATTTGGTTATTTTCCAACATACAACATTATAGTTTATCAACCATTTCTACCATAGTTACATTTTAGGAAAATTGATTAAAAATTCTAATTTGTTTTAAGCTTTATTTTTTAATAGAATTCAGTGAAAGTAAAATATACACTATGAAGATTGTTTTAGAAAAATGTTCCCACCTTGATTAAACGAGGAGGTATTGAAAAGTCTGATCAAGAAACCAAAAAGAATTCTTTAAATCCTTTCTTAGTCGGGCCGAAAACTTTTCAGCAACCCATTGTATATATCGTGTATACAGGGTGCGATGGGTAAATTATCACCATTTTATATTTTTAATTTCACTTACGCCCGTTGTTTGATTTTGTCGACTGCATAGTATAGTAGGGTCAGTTGGGCACCATTTGTGAGAAAAGGAGCACAATGACGCAATTCACTCCACCAGATATTTGGAAACGGCCTGCTGTACTGCTTGGCATTCCCATCGGAAACTCCAATGCAAACATTTCAGTGTGTTTGGATGTCAATCTGAGGACAGTGCAGAGGTTGTTTGGAGTGATCACTAGTGATGGCGACGGTTATGCCTCCATTCATCTTCCCACAAGGCCTCGGACTCAACACGGAGGCCTAACTGCATTGAGGAGGTAGTGCTGCCTTGGGTCAGGAGAGTGAATCCTAGAAGACCCCCTACGTCTTGTAACAGGACTCTGCACCATGCCATACAAGCAGGAAAACAGTCACGTGTGTCAGACAATTTCTGCAACCACATCACCGCTTACATCTGGCCACCTAACTCTCCAGACTGCAAACCCATTGACTATTATATGTGGGGCGCAGTTGAACGAAAGACCAGCAAAACTCCTTGTAACACCAGAGATGAACTGAAGGCAAGGATTATAGCAGTATTCATCAACTTTAACAAGGAAACCGCCCAGAAGAGGTGCAGGAGATTCCAAAGTCGTGTGAAGGCTGTGGTTGAAGCCAATGGCGATTTTATTCAAGATATTTTTGTGTAATTTTGGTAAAAAAAAAATCTGTTTAAAATGAGATGCCAGTATTAATTTCATTTTTACGTCATTTAGACGACAATTTATCCATCACACCCTGTATGTGTTACCGCGAAATTTACGCTCGTGATATTTATCCGTGCTTTAGGAAATAAAAAAAAAAAAGTTTCCATTACTTTGTTATGTTCATAAATGAAATCTGTTATGGTAACTTCTGATTATTATAATGATTGATGATCGTAAGAAAAGTAAATTTGTCAACAAATCACAGGCAATAATCTTAAAATGTTAGAAACTCAAACGTAAAATCTTCTCGTGAAGCTTAAGAGAGATTAAATAGGTATATAGTAAATCAGATACAAATCTAATTAAAGTTTAAACAAGGAAGTGTTTTAGTTACACTGCAAAAACGAATAAAAGAAGCTAAATGTGCATATGGGCAAAATTCTTAATGGATTCTTTTCTAGGTGAAACACGAAATGGGTTAGGGTTACAATTCAAACATCCAGTACGGCAAAATGCATTTTCAAAAAGAAAAAATTCTGTAGCACCAAATGCAAAAATGATTTTACTCTGTTTACATAGAGATGCTTTTGGTTCTTTTTTTTCAAATGTTCAAATTGATACTTATCCAACACTTGCAAAATCTTCTGAAATCATTTTAAGTGTACATCATTCAATTTACTAAGGAAGTAAATTGAAGTAAATTGAACTCACACATGCACACACTCGCTTGCATCTAACGGTCCGTCTAAACACATCATTAACCTGTGATCACTACGTTGAACTGCTTCGTGATCATTTGCATCTATTTATGAACACCAAGATTATTACCAGCAACGATTATTACAGCATAATTCCCTGTTTCATCGTTTGTCCAAGTTGCCTAGAATTAGTTTGAGATGCATTCAAGTGACTTTTAATAAATAATGTGGTCACTTCTTTCGCCAGACATGAGCCTGATTGAGCTTTTATTGGGATCTGGTGAAGAGGTCTATTCATACACAAGATCCTGCACTTACAAATATCGAGTAGCTGTTGACAGCTATCAAGATGATTTGGCTCAAATGTCCGCACTATTTCAAAAATGTTATCGTTTGGTATAAATCGTGCTCCGTTCGAACTCCGATAATAATTCACATCGACCTGTCATGAGCAGCATTCCTGGTGTTCACACTGACTCAGCAGATGTCAAAGAACAAATCATATAAGTTTAGAAATTTCCTTTACGTCAAGGTACAGTGGCTCCACCTAACAATACTTTTACATGTTGCCATCCCATGACCTTTGGCATGTCATTGTATGGAGGAGTTGAAAGAACGACAGTTATAGAATTATGTTCCAGTAAATGATAATAAAAAAGTTAAATCTATACATCAGAAGCTATAACAAAAAACATATAGGAACTTAAATACGATTTGGGAAGTGGTGCAACATTTGAAAATGAAAATAGAAAGTGCAACGAAGTCAGGTTACTATTTGTTTTATTCACTGTCGCAAAGCAGAATATTTTTGTAATTATGTTCTCCAAAACGTTATGATTTCACTAATGTTAATGCTTAATTAGAATTTTTCGCGAAAAATTATCTCTGTTCCACACAATATACTAATATTTTCAGCTTGTAAAAGACTCCAATGGTGGCATCGTTACCACTATTTCAGTTTTAAATACATCACTGAGCTGTTTATAACTTCAGGGTGAAATCTTTCTGGCGACTGTTTTTTATATATGATACATACGTAACTGTAACCTACCAATTATTACAAAACAGATTTTATTCATAGTAATATTCATATTTGCTGGTATTTTAATTATAGTCTATTCATTTCTTTTTGCTTCTTGTTGAAGTGAAAAAGAACTTGGCGGCAGCACGTAATGCCAGTTGTCTAATTTGTTTACATACTGGAAGATGAAAAGAAAAAAAAGAAAGAATAGATAACTAGAACGACAGATAAATAGCAGGCAACAATGACAATCCTGACTGAAGCCCTTGATAAATAGAATTCCACAAATTGCCAAATTACATTTTTAATCGATTTTCTTTTTAAACATTCAACATTTTTATCATTAAATCTAAACAACCGAGCAAGAAAAATTAACCTTCAATATGGAAGCTCTGTCGACAATGAAAAAACAAAAAAGCAATTATAAATATTTGTACCAATTTTATCAATACAGGATTCAGAAACCTTTCTTCATATGTGCTTCTTAGGGCTAAAAATGTTTCTTCATATGTTGCTTCTTAGGGCTAAAAATGTTTCTTCATATGTGCTTCTTAGTGCTAAAAATGTTACTTATTATTGCATAAGAGAATAAAGCAATGTAGATAGGACGACATGTTTCTGTTGTTTTAAACATAACTCTTTAACTATGAACTTTGAAGCATTTTTGTGATCGATAAATGGCTCTCATTATTTTTACTTTGAAGTTAATTTGTCTTTTTATCGTATAATCAAAATTTTCTGTGATAATTGATTTCGAAGAAGTTTTCGAATTAATAATATAATTAAAACAAAAATGAAGCCCTCTGTCAGTTTGCCATAAAAATACACTTGACAGCAACGGATTAGTTAAGTTTTGATTGAATTAATTTTGATTGCAGTACAATTCTGCTGGTTTGCAACTGATTATTGTCAAAGCGTTGAACATATGACGTTTTATGTGGAAAATGATCTACAATTGAGGTTATTAATTTCCAATTCTATGGCAAAAAAATGTTGAAGTTTTAAATATAATAGGGCTTAATTCATCGAAAGATATCCGTCATCACTGAAAATTCATTATTACACTAAGTTTTCATCGTACGTTAAATAATTTATGCAGGCGATAAAAATTTAAGTTTTTTTTTTTTCGAAGATTTATTCTGCAAATACGTTTCCACGTTGGGGTGGGGATTAACTTAGTGAGATCGTTTGGTAGACCAATTCGCTAATGTCCTATTACTGGTCTTGTGCCAGATTAAGCTAGGCACATTATGTCATTTTCCTCGTTAATACTTCTAACAAAATTAAATCACCTCAAGGGAATCTGAATGGAATTTAAATGTAAGTTCAGCCACGTAATCATGAAATGAAAATTATTCTGAACGGCTACTCATGTAGATCCTTTCGTGCTAACGCGGGCGTCCCCCAGGGCTGCATCTTTGGTCCTACTCTGTTTTTAATTTTCATGAATGACCTCAATGACACCAGCTATCAATTTGGCATCTACGCTCATGACACAACTCCTGTCTCAATAGTAAGGCTGATCAGTTTGACAAGGTCAAAATGACATCCGATGTCCAAAACGACCTCAAGTCCGTCGTTAACTGGGGCAAATGATGTCTTTTTAATTTTAAAGCCTTCAAAACTAAACTTCTCCCCATTAATCATCTGAGAGACCCCCTTGCTGACTTCCATCAGATTGGCTGATGCTATCCTCCAGGAAAGTGACTTGTTGCGCCTTCACGGGCTAACGTTCTCAACTAACATGAAGTGGAAAGATTATATTGAATACATTGCTTGGTCAGCTGCTAAGAAAGTCAGTTCACCGAGTCATGCGAGACAATTTTCCTCTCTATAATCTCTTACATATCTACAAGTCTACCATTCATCCATGCTTAGAATATTGCTGCCATATATGGTTCGGTGTCCCTGCTAATTACCTTGAGCTCCTTGATAAGATCCAAAGAAGAATCAGTATTAGTTCTGATCTGGCTTCTCGGCTTCAATCATTTTCCCACGCCCGTAAGGTTGCCTCACTGTACGTTTTCTATAAATACTTCAATAGTAATTGTTCGGATGAGCTCTTCACTATGGTATTAGGTTGGTGCAAAAATAATGACGTAATAATGTCGTTTTCTGACGTTAAAAAATACGTCAAAAAACGACATTATTACGTCATTATTTTTGCACCAACCTAATACATAGACTTTATGAATTTAAACACAGTACTAGACTGGCGGCAAGATCTCATCAATTTACAGATGAGCTGGCTAGATGTAACCGTAAATTCTATGCTAACAGTTTCTTCTCTCGCACTCTTCGCTTGTGGAATTCCCTTCCGGCTCCATGCTTTCCAGTCAACTTTGATCTGCAAAAATTTAGGTTTTAGTGACTGATATGAGGGTTTAACTTTGGTCATAATCAGTGTAAGTCATTTTGTAGTCTGTTTTGCATTGACCTATGAATCATACGAATTTTCAATTCGGTTGCATTTTCGTTTCTGGCATTTGTATTTGTAAAAGATGCTAGATAATGAAAAAGAATTATCTGTTTTCTCTTCACTCAAATGATAGTAAAACTATAACGACCTGCATAACTTTGGTCAGTAATTTATTATCAAGTTCTAACATGTGAAACCCTCATATCAGTTTTCACGAAATTAATGGGTTTGAACTTTGAAGTAAATAAATATACTTCATTTCATTATCCTATGAATAAAGAAGTTGCTTTACCTAATTTATATTTACTAAGTGATCCAGAAATAACGATTTATATCAGTTCGTAATTACATTTGAACACTCGTAGATACAATTAATCACTTCTGTTCAGTTTGGCTTCTCCTCATTTTGTTTGCTATCACTCTTTTGTTACGCTATGTTTACTTCTGAATGCTAGGAAGTTGTTTAGTTTGTGGATTATCAGAACAATTTAAAAGAAGGCTTCAAGCGATTGTAGAACTCTGAAAGTGATAGTAAGGGGCACTTGGGGGCGGATAATTTTCTGCGGAGAGGTGGGGGAATTCAAGCAGCGTCTTTATTTTCATACTACACCACTATCGTATACACAACTTAGTATAAGTTTTAATATAAGTATGTTACTTCACTAAATTAAACGGAATAACTTTTCATTCATAGTAGTGGAGTTCTAATCTATTCTTGCCCTATTTTCCACTCTCAAGCTGTTGCACCACAAGAAAGGTTAACTTCAAAACAAAATCATTAGGTACCTCCAATAAATCGCTAAAAAAAAGAGCATAGTCTGATGAAAAAGACGCCAAACTTTATGAAAACAAAATTTTATCGTCTAAATGCTTATGTTATTATGAAGAGGAAAGACCAAAGTTTTTTTAATTATTTTTTTAAAATTTTTCCTTCTTTTTAGAACATTCTAAATTTTGATTAAAAAAAAAAAACTTGTTTCTCTTTGTACCAACACGGGCTAGTAAATAACATGGATAATTTTTAGCCCGTTTTTTTTATGTATTACACACATTCATTTGGAAAATCTTGCAAAAATAAAAATAATTGTCAAATGTTAATGAAACTTTCAGAAACTATTCATAGATGATCGAAATTATTATAAATATGTTTTTTTTTATTAAAGTCATGGCAGAAATTTTTTTTTTATATTTATTAACACCCCCATAACTAATTTTATGAAAAACTCTAGAAATTCGAGCGCTTCAACCTTAGTGATTACAATAGTTAAAAGCACAAGGCTTTGAAGAATGCAAATCATGTTTTGTTTTTTTTAATTGGATCCGCGGTACCTGAAAATCAGCTTTGAATTGTAACATACAAAACTCAATAAAACAAATATATTATTTAATTTCAAATGCTTTTATTTGTTTTTAGTTATTTTTATGAATATGGACAATATTTTCTGAAAGCAAAACATTTTTTCAATGAAAATTGAATTTTTAATACAATTATTTGTTATTTCTTTAATTATAACAGAATTAAATAGATTTTTACATTAAGTTTTTTAAAAAATATTATAGCATTAGTTAAAAGCAACATCAACCTTTCAAAGTGTCCAGATGAGATCGTCATTGTCTAGCGCTTTGAAAATTGTATCATTTGGACCAATCAGAAGATCCGAAGTAATTAAGAAATGTCATTTTTGTGCTTATAATCGGGCGGTAATTATAAAGTACGGAAGACCAACCAGAATACAATTTAATTGCATTATTTGAGTTCAGCATTGTTCTCCGCTGTTAAGACCTTTACTTTTGCGAAACACCTATGGAGAAGTTAATTTGATTTTTCAATTTCAACTGAGAAGGGTACCTATAAGTATCAGTATATCATCTTATGAAATTTAACTACTGCTAAACTTTCATTTATATGATCTTATTTTATATTAATCTCAGTTATGACATTTTTCCATAAATGAAATATCAAAATGAATAATAAAGTGAATGGAAATATAAATAACACACTAAAATGTAATAAATGCACATAAAATTATAGTATTTTATGTACACTTCTGATAAAATTTCATAAGAAAGGTACCTATAAATTAATTAGATACCTTTTTCTTATGAAATTTAATCTCACTCTTAACAGTCTTATTTTTTAATTTCTTTATATTTTCCATAAAACATCGTAAACGTAAAGATGAAAGCTAAGTACAAAAAAAAATTTTTTTTTAAATTGGAGTGCTGAAAGTTTTCCTTAAAAGTAACGAAGTAAATAACTTGTTCACTTAAATCTAAATAATTTCACTTCCTTCCATCCGTAGAAAGAATTATCCTCCCGTAAGTTATCTAAATGTCATGAAAATGTCTTTCGTCACTTGTCAAATGACGCGAAAGGTTATGACCTGCTTTGTTTTATTTTGAAATTCCATTTTTTCGGCGCAGAAGCTAAGTCAGATTTTTATCTTTTTTATCAAATCGAAAAAAATGATTGAAAATGATTGATTATCTGTCCTTTTTTTTGACAAAAAAAAAAACAAGATTTTTAACGAAAATTTCGGACGTGCTAGGAACGATTAAAAAATGTAAAAAAATACCCCCAAAATACTTTGATCTTTCTTCTTTAATAATGATATGAACATTAGACGATAAAATTTTGTTTTCGTCAAGTTCGGCGTCTTTTTCATCATGCTATGCTCCTTTTGTTTACATTTATTGGAGGTATTTCATCTTATGTTTTTTTCTCAAATATAGTCCCTGTTATCATTTTTGTAACTATATTTTGTGTAATTAATTTTAATTAATCATTCTGATTTTAGGACATGGCCCTAACACATTAAAACGGGAAATATTTAATTTTCACTTTTAATTTCCCTAAAAAATATATTAAATCAATGAACTTATTGTTCAAATGTTTTTCTATGGTGGACATAGTATAAAATTTACTTGAGGAGTATAACATGGGTACTTTTTTAATATAATTTATAACTACCCAGTAATCTTAAAAAATTGGGAAAATATTCTCCGTAATCTAATGTTTTATTGAATTTTAGGTACTTTGGTATATAATTTACTATAGTTATTATAATAATGTATATAATTTACTATAGTTATTATTACTCTTATTTTCTGATAATATCGTGTATGAATGTCCGTATTTACAAACATCGGCACGTTTATACGCACAACAAAAAAAATTCAAAAAAGTTCGATAAATTGTAGTAAGCTTTTTCATTTATGATTAGTAAAAATATGGATTTTACTTAATAACAGTATCACATAACCGTCACAAAGTAATGCAGAAATTTAAAATATTTTAAAATTTATGCATTGTTCTAATTAAAATTTTAAAAAATGGAAACAATTCTTATAAAAATTAATTATTCATCGAAAATTTTTATTTCTTAGACAATAATGTCCGTAATATTCATAATCATATTCATAACAGCTTTTCTAAATAAATAATGTCTTAATTTTATTGCATTTTTTAAATTTTATGATTAACATTTTATAATTTGCAAAAAAAGAATTGATTATTTAAATTCTCCAACGAGCTCTGCATTTAACTAGTAAGTAGCATAAAATTTAATTTCTCGAAATTTCCTAAAATTGAATAAGTGGGTGGTAACGGATGTCAAAAATTATTCTTACCAAGATTTTCTAAACAAAAACAATTTTAAAATAATTTAATTTCTAAAATTTTCATTAAAATCCAACAATTATTTAATTTTTGCAAGAATTTCTAAATCAATGTTTTTCACCGCAAAAAGACGCTAAAATTTCCTATACTAATCTTTAGTGAACGGGTTGATACAAGAAAAACAACATTTTTAACCATAATTTAGAACGTTCTAAAATGATGAAAAAATATAATTTAATAATCAAAAATCTTCTGGTCTTTTCTTTTAATAATAACACAGATTTTGACGATAAAATTTTGTCTTTATTAAGTGTCGGGCATTTTTCATCATGGTATGCTGTTTTTTTAGTAACTTAGTGGTTATCTTTCGAGGGTTTCTTGCAATCGTTTCAACTTACGATGCTGTTGAATTGTATTGAAATGCAGACCAATGAAGATATTTTGTGGTAAAAACATTGAATCGAAACACTAAAAAAGAACAATATCGAAAATTTGATATTAATATGCCAACTTATGTGCAAAATTACTGCAATTGATTTTTTTATTCTGTTCAGAAAGAAATTAGATGAATTTTCTTCTTACAAAAGAAAAATATTTCTCATTCAAAAATTAACTAAAAATTTCAGACATATCACAAAAATATTCTATTTTTTTAACAACTATTTTTAATACTAATTTTCTCTCACGCTGTTTTACTATAGAAATTGAAGAAATGTTATGGAATATTCAAAATGACAAACACCATGACATGCTATAAGTAAATTTCAGAAGTACATGTAAAAAAATGAATGAATAAAAAATGCGTGTACATGTTTACAATTTTGTGTGAAATGTAAAACAAACATAATGATTTTCGTTCAGATTTGGTGACGTTTGTAACTTTCACGCGATCTCTTAAATGCAAACGTTTGAAGCATCATTGCGACTAGAATAATTCTTAATAGCAGTTTTATTTTAAAAACTGCATGTCATATACGGCAAATTTCTAATAAATTACAAATATGAAATTAAAAAGTAAAATATTTAGCATAATGAAATGTTCGGTTTTTAAAAGAATTAAATGATATTTGTTAATGGATGGAAATTTATTAGATTTAATTTCATAATTTCTATAGAATTGAAATCAAAACATAAATGTAAAAGCACAAAAAAAGTAAGAAACGGAAGAAAAAAACTAATTCTTGTGACATTTGCTGACTACTTTCTTAATTGTTCAACTTCATGCGTGATTTCTTGTTTAGAGCAAATCGTCTTAGATTCCTGCTATGAGTAACGTACATAATTTTATTTACTTAATTTCAAATCAGTGAAAATACTGTTTCGCTTAGTGTTCAGTGTGCGTAACTATAAATAAATAGTGGTATTTTACTATTCACTCACATTCTCTATAAACATAAACATTTTTTTAATTACTGACTTCATTTTTTTTACTAAAAGTACTTTTTTAAAGATACTTCATAATAATTATATTGCTAATTGATAAAATAAATTAATATAATTTCACTTTTTATTACAAGTGAAGTATCTGTAAAAAATTAAGTTGTACCACAGACTTTCTATTTTACGAGGGAGTGGTGAAATGTTTCCGTTCGACCAAGAAGACACATTTTCAATAAAATGTTTAGAATTTTGTCACATTTTAGGAAGCCAGTCAAGCCGAAAAATTTTCAATGCTCTCTGCTATATATCAAATACTCTACAAAAACTAAATTAGAATTAAACATTCTACTTACAGAAAAAAATTGCTCATTTGCATATAAGGAATTTAATTCTAGAAACCAATACAATTTGAATTCATTATCTCTTAAGAACAACTTTCCAAAATAGCATTCTTATTAGATTTATTAATTGGTCTGAAAGTTAAAACCAGTGGCGATTCTACAGGGCGGGGGCAGAGAAGGAGTCAATCCCTCCCCCCCTCGAATTTTGGCTGGCCCTCAGTTGGCCCACCCCACTTTTCTAAGTTTTGTAGAAGAAAAAAATCAGAACAGACAAATTACACTGTTCTGCTAGTACTGACGTTAGTATTAAACAATTATCAGTAATAAAATTATAA
Source organism: Acanthosepion lycidas (assembly GCA_963932145.1). NCBI lineage: Eukaryota > Metazoa > Mollusca > Cephalopoda > Sepiida > Sepiidae > Acanthosepion > Acanthosepion lycidas. The sequence goes on from OZ010573.1 coordinate 73,309,952, forward strand.
AACTAAATTGAACAATAGAACATCGATGCGTGGCGTCAATGGGAGAATGTTTTTAGACTAACAAGAGAATTTCGTTACGTCTAATTCTTGAGCCTGTAAGCAAAATGATATGAATGAATAAATACCATATTATACATGTCTACGAATGCTTTTCGTATCTCGAAATTGTTTATTATATTCTGCATAAACTTTATGTTACCTGATTCACGAAATGCAAAATCGGTTGTGCAAACATACGCGCGTGCGTAATCACTTAAGAAACATTTTCTGTTATGTGTTAAGTATAAATGTCATGACTCATGTGCTCCAAAAAGACACAAGGACAATTAATCTTTCAACATTAACCCCACCGTGCTATTTATTCTGGATTTTATCTATCTAAAACTGACTATGTGTGTGTGTGTGTGTATGTGTGTGTGTTCGCGAACTACTCGAGAACCATAAGGCATATTTCCACCAAATTTGTAACATAGATTGTACTCGATACTGGGTGTGTCTGGGCAAAAAAATTAGTCATTTTTCAAAAATCAATAACCGATAATCAATAAATATAATGTTTAATTGGGAATTCCTATTAGTTTGGTTGTTTTTAAACTTTCAAACTTGAAGTCTTAATGAAACTTACTGTCACGCTTATTATATATGCTATGTTGATTTTCGTTTCTCTCGACATTGGGACCCCCAATAATAATAATCATTTGTTCATAATATTAACAAAGATTTTCATTTTAAAATATTGCCTCAAAATTCCAGATTAAAAATCGATATATCAAGAAATAAAAAGAAAGCAAACTATTATTATCAATGAAATACTGAAAGACTATTATTTCATGAACCACCTGTTGGTCTGCATAAGATATATACATATATCCACACACACACACGCACACATGGAAAAATTTGTCACTTGGATGATTGATGTTATTTTCAGCATCTCTCTGTCTATATGTTTATATATATGGGGTGGGGGAAGATATCTAAATGTACATATATAAATATACCAGAACAATGTTAGGAAAATCAATGACAAGAAATGGAAAAACTTTTCGTTTGACGCGTTTCGTCCTTTAGGATTTCATGGGATAAAAAAGTGATGTGAACATAGAAGAACCCTCAAAGAATTTAGATAAAAGATTATGTAAGCTCAAAATGAATATTTTCCAAAACAACAACCTCAATGCATTAATTGCTCACCGTAATGAGTCAAACCATAATTTTCTTTTAAAAATGCTGCTTTAATTAAAGGTCAAAGCAATTTGTTAAAGTGAAAGTTTATGGCGAGATCAACCACAGTAGATTTGCGTTCACGTTCTTACATTTCTCCTTTCTTCTATTATCACAATATGGGATATTTAATAACAAAAGTTATAATAACATAAACAAAAAGAAAAATCGCTAATCTATATACCCAAATACGTATTAAAAAAGTTTTAGTATCCCTTCTCCGTGTGCATGTCACATCAACGTAAACATCATTGAAGAACGAAAGGCGTAACACGTAAATGTTTTTCACTTTGTCATTGATTTTTTTCATAATATATATATATATATATATATATATATTTAGATAGATAGATAGATAGATAGAGAGAGAGAGAGATGTGTCCCCCCCAAAAAAAAAGCGAAGCCTAAGGTTTTAAAATGCATTTGTAAAGATTTCTTGAAGATTTTATTTTATTTTTAATTTCAAGCAAATAAATTAAACTTGATATTAATTATAAAAGTAAAAGCGCTAAGATCGTCCATATTGACAAATCTGTCAACACAAATTATCTTTATTAAAAGTTCTTTCAAAAATAAAATATACTTTTCTGAAACTTTATTTGAGGAAGAATAGAGTTTAATTAATCTGATTTGAAACAAATGTTACTTACTTTTACTTCAAAATATCACAGAAAAGCATTTTTTTTTAACACGGAGGTGGGTGTTCTTATGACGTGACAAGTCTCTTGATATATTTGGTAATTTTTTCTAGGGGGGACATAACTGCAATAATTACTTGACAAATATAAAATAAAGGCCTTTTTATATATTTATTTTAACTACTCAATAATCTTAAAAATTTAAGAAAATATTCTAAGCAGTCTAATATTTTATTGAATTTTAGGGATTTTATAGTCTTATTTACGTAGGGATTTTATAGTCTTATTTACGTAGGGATTTTATAGTCTTATTTTCTGAAAAAATAAAAAAATATTAGAGAAAATATTATGAGAAAATATTAGAAAATGACAAATAAATTTGAGAAAATATTAGAAAATGACAAATAAATTTGAACTTTACTGTAGTCAACGTTCTTATTTTCTCATAACGTAATCTTTAAACATCCGTATTTACAAAAATGAGCACGTTTATACCGACATCAAATAAATTTCAAAATTATTTTTAAAATATTGGGGATCAATGAATTGTAGCGAGTTTTCCATTTATGATTAGTACATACAGTCTTAATTTAATAACATCATTTGACCGCTACAAATTAATACAAAATTTTAAAATTTTATGAATTATTATAATTAAAAAGAAATGAAAACAATTCTTATAAACATTCATTATTCATCGAAAAAATTCTTAAGACACAGTATCCATAAAGTATTTTCAAACATAAAACCGATTAAAAGCTTTTCTAATTAAATAATGTCTTAATTTTATTGCTTTTTTTATTTTACGGTTCAGAGCAGATTTCTGTAACGGAGGATCCGGTTTGGAAAAAAATTAAATTCTCAGAGGACTTGTCCTTATAACTAATATAAACATTAAGCACCAAAAAAAAGAATTTCTCTAAATTTCATAAAATTAAATAAGTGGGGATTAACAGATGCAATATATATATATATATATATATATATATATATATATATATATATATATATATATATATATATATATATATATTCCATTTTTTAAATAATTTCATTCATTTGTGAATAAATCTTTTAAAAATTTCATTAAAATCCGACAATTATCAGAAATTTGTAAGAATTTCCAAAATTTTTATTTTTCACTGCTGAAGACGCTAAAATTTTCCATATTAATTTATGGTACAACATTGACACCGGATAAACAAAATTTTTAACCAGAATTTTAAAGGTTCTAAAAAGACTTAATTTTATTTTTAAAATAAAAAATCCTTTGATCTTTCCTCTTAATAACATAAAGATTTTGTTTTGTTTTTTTCTTTAATAAGTTACTTTTGGACAATTTTATCGTGTATGTTCTTTTTTTTAGCGAATCTTTGGAGATATGAGATACAAACGCATGTAAGTATGCAATGTTGCTATTTAATTTAAAAATAAGTTCCGTAAATATATGAGAATGAAAAAATCATAAATCGATGATTTTTACGCATATGCCAGAGAAAGAAACATTCATCGTTTACATGAGGATGGATGAAAGTTTTTATTAGGAAACATGCTTCTTTTACCAAACTATTGCAAAAGTATTAGCTTATCGCACTAAACTATAGAAAAGGCTTTTACATTTAAAACAAATAAATCGTATAACAAATTTAATTAATTGTCCTATTAACATCTACAATGCGTAATCAATGAAGAATTGAAGATGTATTTTACTCTTTTTACATCTATTTTCAGATTTCATTCTCGAATAAGTATGCCTGTAAAGTTTCTTTGATGCAGATATATATTTAATTACTTATTAGCAAAAATGTTCTTTTTCACAAGATGTAAATAGTAGCGATGATAAAAGCAATAATAATATGTCTATACTGTAATCAGTTATTATACCATATTAATTTGTTAATTACTGAACTGTTCTTACAAACGAAAAATATCAAACATATTCAAATCTATCGTGCCAGATGACTTGTTCCCAATTCTGTCGAGACAAATATCTTCATTTTATTATTTCAGTTGTAACGTCATTCTTGTCAAAATAATTTACTAGATCATGGATCTTTTTACCCACTACCAAAAAGATAAAAAAAATGGGTGAATAAGAAGTACTGATGCGAATAATTCATCATCTCGATTTAAAAATATAGTTAAATATTTTTTAATATTTCATAGTTAATGTCTATAATTGTTTTGCTTATATTAATTTTTAAAACTCAAGTCACTTGCACTGGAATTAGTGCAAATAAAATCCAGTTAATAAATTATTTTGTTACCACAAATTATCTCATAAACTCAGACCAATTTAGGAAAAAAGTGAGATTTTAAAACTTGTTTTTTAATTACACTTCTTAAATATGATACTGAAAAATGAAAATCTACCTTTTAAAAAATTGCTCGAATTCAATGCAATAAATTCGACTCAAAGTTCTTCAAATTAATAATTTCGTCACATAATTTAATGAGATTAGATTTCTTCGGTTAAAATGATTGAATAGAGGTTTATGCATGAAATTTCAAAGAAAATAATCCCGTAATTTATTTTTTTATTTATTATTATTTGGTTTAATTTTTTTTTTTTATATATTTCAATTTCATATAAAAAAAATGAATAATAAAATAATTTTATCATCGACACATGCCGGTTCATGCTAATAGACTTTAATTTTAAAATGATCAAAATTTTCATGAGTTCAAGCGTCCTACGAGGCTGGCATCCCTTTCTCACCCCTTCACTGTCGAAACTCCTAAATGTAGCCGTCTCTTCTACTCCAATAGCTTCATATCTCGCACCTCTCACCTGTGGAACTCCCTTCCCTATTCCAGTTTCCCTGAGAGCTATAATCTCCAACTATTCAAATGTAATGTCAATCAATATCTCCAGTTGCCTTGATCCATCCACTATCCTTCTCATCATCTTTTCCTCTATCACTCCTATCTGATCTTGCTCCAAATCTTCTGTAACCCCTTGCATCCTAGCGGCTTCCCGCCTTGCTTGGGGTGAAACGCTTTAAAAAAAAATTAAAAAAGGTTTTCAGTATTATCTTTAAATTTATTTTCATTATTTTCTTTAAAATGTTTACTAAACGCACACATCAGTTAAATGGCTAAATAAAAATAAAGCTTAATTTGATTTTTAGCTTTTTTTGTCATATTTTTCTTCTTATTCTCACCATATTCTTTTAAATAAACGGTTAGTTCGGTTAAACCGAACTAACCGTATTTAAGATATATTTCTTGAGAATTTTATCAGGACTCCGAATAAAAAAAAAGAATATTATCCCCAAATATTTAACTTTCATTTGTTTTCTCTCTATTCCTATTAGTTTTTAAAATTGAAAATCCAGTTGGCAGAACCAGAACTAAAAAAAAAAAAAGTTTTCCTTTCGTCATCGTAATTTTTTTTTATTACACTCCTCTTCGCCGGCCTTTCTTTATTTGATGGAAGAAAAAAAAATGTGCGTTCAGTGAGTTAATGACAAAAACTTAACACAGTGTATAACTTCCGTGTTAGAAACTGAAACTCCCATTTTTCCAGATTCCTCTAAAATGTTCATGCAGGGGAGGGTTCTGTATTAACAATAAAGTTGTCTTGTTGAGTAGCAACCTCTCAATTTTGTGTGTTTAAACTTAAAGAAATTATTTCCAGGCAGGCGCGAGTACATAAAATGTGCGCACGCTCACACAGACACAAGTATACACACTGACAACTATTTCAATATTTCAGTATGCAAGGAAATATAAAATTGGCATATAAGAAAGAAAATATATCTTGAATAGCACAAAATATAAAGCTTGTATACTTCCTCTAATTTTTGCTGTAGAAACTAATTTCCTTGATTTTGTTTTATAAATTGGTATTTAAAATTTAAAATTGTTATTTTAGTTGAAATCACAAACGTTGAAATACAACATAAATTCAGTTCAATAGCTGATGAATAGAATAAAAATCTGATTCTGAAATCTTTGAAATCTTTTAATTCTACTTTAAGAGAAAACAGAAATGAATGTAATCTGTACTTTTACACCTTTGTATTATGTCTATATAACTTTATGGAATGATCTCAAAATAATACTGAATATTCCATTTAACCATCTTTGTACATATTAAATAAACATGATGATGATGATGATGTATGCGTGACATGGAGAGAATTTATTCTTGTGGCGTTGACACTGTTCATTTCATTGAGGGTGATTATTTTTCTTGAATAGATCCACTTCAAAATGTCTTGGAATTGTCTTCATTCCCTCCCCATTTTCTTATATTTTCCCATCTTTTCACAATTTCCCTATTACAAACGACACACTTAACCCCGCCTCAGAAAAGCAAATGTTCATTTAATATTTTACGTATGAAAAAAAAGCATTAAAATCTACACCAATCCAGAAATAACCGATATCTTAAATGACATTAAATTGTTCAATTAATTTTATTGAATGAAATTTCATGATTTTCATATAAATAATGAGACTAAAATAAGCAAGAAGATTTAATGATAAATGTATTTTTAAATTTATAGAATCTGATTTTGAAACCTAATCAAAGAACTTAAATTAGGATAATAAATATAAAACAGCTTTTCAAAACTTTATGCATGAATTATGCTATTTTGTTCTTGCTTTAATATGCGTTGTAATAAGTCAGCAATTTTTAAGTATTTAAGTTTTTTTGTTAGATTTTCGAGACCCACATACACCTATTTCAAGTGGTTTTGAATTGTAATTATGTACACGCAAATACTGTTTGCTTTAAAATAAAATAAATGTATTAAAATATGACTTTCAAATTAAAAAATATATATAATTATTTTATGGTTGAATTTAGAACAAATAATTTTTCTTATACCAGAAATGCGTGACTTTGACAAAATGTGAAAGAGAAAGAAACGTCACACGCACGTGCTAAAAGAAAAGAAAAGGGGTGGGATGTGTGTTGAATAATACAAATGAATATGTAGTTTGCTGTCATGTTTTCCCCTGAAATTTGGAATTTTCTTTATTAATTAATATATTTAAAAGTTATAAGTTTAGAGAGATTCTTCGAAATCAATAACTTTCTTACTCAGTAACGTGAAAATACTAATAGTGATATTTTACATCAAGAATTGAAAAGAATCGAAAAGATGAAAAATATGATGAGTGCAGTACAATGTACTCACATCCAGTTGGCATATATTCCAGTTGGAAGCAACAGCCCGACCAACAAATAAACCCATGTTTGCTTGAACGTCGTTCGAACTACCGAGAACTGGGGAAGCGGACACTTTGCACAATCCAAGTATCGTCCAGTTGCTGTAACTTCACAATGCTCCCTATCATCACGTCGATATGTTCTCTCACACCACTCGAATTCCTCCTTCTTCATATTTTCGTTATTCAAAATAGACTCAACACAGAACGTATGTGGTTCTTTTTAAGCGATGACATAGCTCTGGCTATACACAATCGTTGCATTTCAATTTTCTGAGGTTAGATTTTTTGTTGAATTTTTTTTTTTTTTGCTTCTATCTTTCAAAGCTTTTTGTAAAATAATAATTCTACAGGGTTGGGGCTATTTTGTTACTTTGGTTTGTAATAATTTATAATAATTCATTTTTTCTTTTTCTTTGAAATATTGAAATATTTTTCTACTCAACAGAAGTGCGTTCAAAATGATTGGAACAATTGGGTTTCTATTTAAATTTAAGAATTTTGTTTCTTTATTGTTTTTACTATATTTATTTATTTTTATTTATTGATTTTTTTTTTTTTGTTATTTTTTAGTTTGTAAGATCTAACACTTACGTTGTTCTTCTTTTCAGTAGAAATTACCAGTTAAATAAATGCTTTAATTAGGAGTATGGGATGCAAATAAAAGGATTAAAATGCGTTTTGTTTTTTGTTTTTTCTGTTTTCTCTCTCTCTCTTCCTCTTTCTTCAGATGTTTTTGATGGCTAAATTTTGTAAATTTGCGTCATTCAGATTTGATTTCAACATGTTTCAGTATCCATAAGTAAATCTTCGTGTTGTCGTCAGTGGTTTTGGTGTTGAATCATACAAAATGATTATAAACAAACTAAGCAACACTAAATAGACAAATGCTGACTTATACTTGGATGTGTAAACAAAGACACACAGACACTTTATTTCCACTGCAAAAACAATCAATGAAAGAAAATGAGAAGGAAGACGAGGAGGAGGAGGAGGAGAAAGAGGGAAAAGTGGAGGCGGACCCGAAATTCTGTTTATTTCCCTTCTAATCATTAAATACATTTTTCTATCTACAGAGATCTCAATCACACAATTTTGCAAAGAAATAATTCGGCCATTACATAAAAGCATATTCAAACATACAAAAATTTTCACTATTTTTGTATTTTTTGTTTTTGTTTTTGCTTTTATTTAATTTTGTGCATATTACGAAGAACTTTTTAGCTTTACACGAGAATTGATTGCTTTTTATTTTCTTCTTTCTTTGTTTCCTTTCTTTTGTTAAAATTGTTACCGATAGATTTATTCGTTTTTTTTTCTTTTCTGGATACTTTTTCAAATTTTCCTTTTTATTGTTTTTATTTATTCATTAATTTTAGTAGTTTTCTTTCTTCTTACAAAAAGTTGCTTAGCTTCTAAACAATCTTTATTTTCATGTTATTTGATTTTGTTTCGGTTGTAGAATATATCAATTCCAGAATGTTGTGATATACATATTACAAATAGACACATATTGTATTCCATATTGGGAATGATCTAGCAAGAGAATGAGGCATCGATTGGTTGGTTTTCTTCATGATGGAAAAAGTGGGTGGAGCAGAAGTACGGCTATTAATATAAGGCACCCATATTCAGATAACTTAATACGATTACTTGTTTACTTACAATGCATCATTTTACTTACAATTATTACCATGTGATTTAAACAATAGCCAGTGCATTGTTTATAAAAATTAGCTGCAAATAACCAACAGTACATTTTATAATAATCTGTCACTTATATTGCCAAATAAGATTGCTTTTACTTAGTATCGCCATGGGCTTTCTAAAACCCCGAAAAACGCATTTTAAATAATTTAAATGTCTTCTTTGAAGTTAAATTTTAGTTTTATTTGAAAGATAATATCATATCATATGAAAAGAAGAATTAATTTCCATATGTAAATAATGTTTTTAGACATTTTTAAAACATTGTACATTCATTAGTCACTCATCGAACCGCCATTATAGACGAAAAAATGTAAACAACAAATTTATAAATCCAATATTTGTCCTAGAGATGCGTTTTGAAATCAGCAAAATTTAAGAAGTAATTAACTAGATTTTGTAAAAGTAATGCTTACTTTTTGCTTAAAACATATTGAAAATAACATTTATTTAAGCACGGTCGCCTGTGAGGTGAGAGGTCAACAGCTATAATATCAGTTGCAATCCATCTCTTAAAAAGCGCGCGAATAAATTTAAAAAATAAAAGAAATACAGAGCATCAGCAATGCAATAATAAAGAAATTGGTATTTATGTTTAACAATCAATAATTATCTTCCACCCGGATTGTTAATCAATAGTTTCAGAATATAAATTTTATTCTATATCATTTTATGAAACTTAGTAGAATAATTAATTTTATTTTTTATACTACTATTTTATACTAAGTATTGAATATTATTTTAGTTAAATGACACTTTTAACTTTAATAGTTTGATTTTATTTTTTGATTATTTTCTTATCTGTTTGATGTCATAAAATATTTAATTGTACCCAATATTGTCTTTTTTAATTATACTGAATTTATTCATATTTAGTCTTCCGATAGGGAAAAATATTGAATCAATGACGTTAATTCAAAATTATTTCTTTTGTGAATGCAAAAATAATCTAAAAATTGTTAAAATAAATAAAATTAAAAATTATTTTAAAAATGGTTCACACTCGAAAATGGCATTAAACATTACATTTTTTCGATTCTTCAAACATGTGTTTATTTTAGGAAAAAACTCTTATGCAAAAGAGTAACAGGATGAATTTCAAAATCGCACTGAAAAATTAAAAGTAATATTTTTTAAATAAATATTATGTGTAGATTTTTTTCTTGTTCAATCTGAAAGGTGTTTTATTAAATTATGCAAGTACTAACTCTTAGAAAAAAATATTTTTTGAGTTTTATAGAATTATTTTTGGAAAGGTTCAGGATGAATTTTCTGTGTGTTCACACTTGATATTTCTTCTTTTTTTTTTTCTTTACTGAAATAACAACTTTATGGAATTTATCTTTATGTAAGTGTAATAAAAAATTCGTGAACACTCCCTACGAATTAAAAAGTACACAGTATTTAAAATATTTCCACAAAGTTTTCTAATAACTAATAACCTATTAATATACAATTGCCAAAAATCATTATTAATGCATTTATTTGAATCGGGTAATGATTTTTGGCAATTTCTTTTAAAACCCAAGGTAACGGTTCTTTTGCTTTCATTTCGGAAAAAAAATCTGTTTTTAAATTTACATAAGTAATAATCGTTCTAAGTAACGCGGTTAATCGGAATAAGTGCTGCATAATTTGTTACGTTAATTTAACAAGAGAAGTCAATTTAGTAGCTAATTAAACAGTTTGGATTTTTGCATTAAAAAATTCAAAAAGATAATTTTGGACGATAAAAAGAATTTAGCAATTTCTTTGAAACAAACTGATTATAAATGCAGAAATAAAACCACATTACAATTTATTCAATCATTCAGTTATATGCCATGCGTTTTACACGCTTAGGCGATCATGTATCTTTCGATACATGACTGACGAGGCAGATTTTTTCCCGCAGTTGGTTTTTCTTGCGGTAGACCAGTTGCCATCCAAGCCTATAGAACCCGGTCTGTCTTGCTATTTACCGATAGCTGGAAGGAGAAGAAGAGGATTTATACCTTTCCCAGGGTATTAGCACGTGAGTGAGTGTAATGGAACTCGAACTCTGCTCTCCGATTTCTTAATCTGAACGGCTATCCATTGCTACACTGTACCTCCTCTACAACTTATTAGTGACCTCAAAACAAGCTTTTCTCAGGGATCAATCAATTAAAATAATAATAAGCAACGCTAATTACACCAGAATTAATGCAAATTTAATTTTTTTATATTTTAAATTCGATTTTTCCTTTTTATCACCTGGACAGAATATTCATCAATATTTCCCCCCCCCAAAAAAAAACAAAAAACAAAATCAATGATTGTGTTGAGAATAAAAAAGACTATGCGGATTTTTTAAAAACAAGTTTGACGAATAAAACTACCAGGAAAGTGTTTGTCATATGAGCCTTTGTGGCAGGGGCTATATCACCCCTGAAATAATAACAATGATAATACAGGAGTATATGCTGTAAAATAGAAAACACCAAGTGAAAGAGAGGCGTTTTCGAATAACAAAGATCTTAATATGTTGTAAAGACTTTGAAGTCTAAATGTTACAGAAAGTTAATTATAATACAAAATACAAACTTTTTGTAAGTGTACAAAGAATATCAGATTACTAATAGAAAATTACTGGGACAATAATAATTTGGAACTTTTAAAAAAAGAAATGGATTTTGACACCATAAGAATCGAAGTTAAAATTAAAGATGTTTTGATCTAGAATTTATTTTTAAAACAAGAATCTCTGTAGTTTACAAAGAGCGTCAGAATAATTAATAGCGAGGTGATAAACAATAGCGTCTTATTGTGAACCTTGGAAACCAATCGATGAAAAAGTAAAATGTTTATTCTCGGAGGAGGGAAGTTGTAGTACTTTGGTAGTATGTCAGTAGGTTCGCACTAGAAAAACAGATACGTCACCAGTCTGGGACACGTGAGGCCGGTTCTCTTAATAAAGAGGCAAGCCAACCGGACGAGAAAGTCTGTTTTGTGTTCGTCTGTCTTCGAATGCAGTTGAACAGAGTGGAGAGACGTCAGAGATTGAAAAGGAAGCATCCACCATGTATCGCTGAAGCTGAGTGCGAAGAAGCGAAATACCGCTGCTAAGATCTAAGTACCGCTACTCCTGCTACTGCTAATACTACTACTACTACTGTGAACAGGAACCTCGAAGGTTGTAGTAGTTGCGCTAAGAACAAACCAAAAAGGTTTAAAACAAAGGCCAGATATCTCCTTTGCCGAAATTATTCGAAGTGTTTGTGTTTGTTTATACCTGAGGAAGTGCCAATATATTTTCTGTCCCACAGACTATCAGAGACCCAGCAGATCTGGTCAGTAATAGAAAAGGAAGCATTTGCCATTTTATATGCAGTACAAAAATTAGATTATTACTTAAGTGGGGCCGTGTTTACCATTAAAACTGGCCATAAGCCCCTAAAACATTTATTAGAGGCAGAATGGATAAATAAAAAGATTCAGCAATGGACAGAGAAGCTTAGTGGCAATCAGTGTAAAATAGAGTATCTATTTGGAAAGGATAATACCTGTGCAGATCTGTTATCAAGAATTACAGAAAGATTAGAGTCCGAATCCATTAGGTTAGAACCACGGGTGGATGACAGGGCTTATCAAGTAAATGTGATAAATTCTCACTCTCTAAGTAAACGTCCAGGAAACGAGAGGAAGAAAGAAATCTCAAAATAGCAGTACCAAAATGTTAAGACAATAAATTTTAGCCTAGTGTCATGAAAAGTTAGAACACATAGGGGTCGATAGAACCTATGAATTAATCGTCAGGAATTATTTTTGGCATAGACTGTATAATGATGTATTGAATTATGTCAACAAGTGCATAACGTGTCAATCACAGATTAGAGGTCGCCCCAGTGATGGAAACAGATATTCCAAATAACCCATTTCAGAAGGTGAGTAAGGATATTTCAGGACCCTATGGAGAAACCCCTCATGGAAATTCATATATAGTAAGCTCCGTGGACTGACTGACAAATTGACCAGAAGCTTTCACGATACCTGATAAGAAAGCACAAACAATATCAAATATAATACTTCAGGAGATATTTCCTAGATATGGAGCCCCTGAGCAGTTGGTCACTGAAAATGGACCAGAGAATGTAAATTAAATTATGAAGGAGACTCGGAGAGAATTAAATACTGTACAGATTACCACTTACCCATACCATCCCCAGAGGATGCGATGTTACACCTTTGTAGAGGGATATATATAAAAAAAAATAAAAAAAGTACAAAACAGAGACTAAAGGAGATTTTCTATTGACAGCTGCTTCGAAAGTTTTTAATTGTGGCTCTCGAGGAAAGCTACATTTATGGTAACTGTGAACTGTCAATTTAAAAGAAAAAACTGCAAGGAGAAATTATTCTAATTGATGCTATGATTAATTCTAATTATTGCCATTTTGGATATGCTTGTAGCGTAACAGTTATCACCGTTGAAAGTGGAATCGGTGAGACGACCGAGTTCAAATGTTGGCTTACGTTCACTTCACACTTCATTAACATATTTAATCTATAAGTACGCAAAGTTTTATAGTGACATAAGGCTTCATATATATTATTTATAATAACTTTGATTTTTTTCATAATTTGACTGTACAACAAGTAACAATTGTATTTTATCAAAGGAACGTTTTTGAAATGAATTAAAATATTCGTAATTTAGATAATTTGTGCAGTTCTGCCAAAGAGAATTTTGTTAAATGTTTGATCTCTATCTTTCATATTGTCCCCTTTGTAAAGATAGCAACCTCCTACATTTTATAAACCAAGATAACTATTTCTGGTACAGAAATTCGACATAGCGAAAGAGGAATTTAAGAAACTCCAAAAAGCAGGAATAGAGTTCAGTTTTACATGTGGTAATGAAGTCGGATTGTAGACAACTAAATTCAATAACAAAAGTAGATCGGTACCAAGTGTTGAATATAAATTCTTAATCAAAAAAAGAATCAAAAAGTTGAAAAAAATATTTCCAAAAATTGATTTATCATCAACTTATTATCGAGTGCCTGTCCATCCTAACGATGTACATAAAACAGTCATTACAGCACCATTTGGTTTTTAGAGTACAATTACGTGCCTTTCTGACTACGGCACGCATCAAGTACATTTCAGCGAACAATAGACATTTTCTGTGACATCCTCATGTTGTCGGGCGACGAAGGAAGTCACCCAAGCACCTCGACCAAAACTACAAAGTGAGTATGAACTTAAAATGTCTCTTTCGTAATGTCTATTCGGTGCTCATGAACTTCAGCTTTTTGGGATTCAGCATTTCTAGCGTTAAGAAACTTGCTGAGTTAAATGACTTTCCACCATCAAATGACTCTAAATCATTGCATCGATTCCTTGGAATGACTAATTTCTATAGGAATCTCGTTTCATGTTTTAGCGACATGGGTTTTCTTGCTCACTGAATGCATGCGTGTGAACCCAAAGTCGAAAGAGCCAACACAATAGAGATGGAATCTTTTGAAACTATAAAAATGATTTTAACAAGTGTAACTGCTCTCGCCTACTCCAACTCAAATATAAATAAGTATCAGTCCGTTACAGATCTAATTATGCTGTATATAATTGAGAATCAACTGATTTCGATTGGGATTTTCCAGTAAATTATCGCAGAAGCAGCGAAAATATTCCACCTGCGATAGGGAATTACTAGCGGTCTACCTGTCAGTTTTACTTTAAATACCAGAGAGAATGTACTATTATTAACGGGCCACATATCTCTTTGTAATGCTTTCAAAAGACAAATTTCACTGAAATTTGACAGACAACAACGTCACATCTCTTTTATAAGTGAATATGTTAGTGATGTTTCACATATAAAAAGTAGTCAGAATATAGTAGCCGATTGCTTCTCATGACCAGTGAATGCAGTTACTATAGATGTATGTGAATGGCAGGAAATGGTGAAACAGCAAGTTACTGACGAAGAAATTAAACACATTCATGATCACCTGTAGTCATATCCCATAAATGAACATCAAACTATTCTATGCGACGTGTCATTACCCGTTCCACGACCTTTTGTGACGTAAGAGTTCAGAAAGTCAATATTTGACAGTCTACATAATCTATCACACCCTGAAATATTAGCTTAATAAAATGATAAGGTCGACGTATTACTGACCGAAAATGAGCAGAAAGCAAAAATAACCAAACATACAAACAGTGGAATACAGCCATTTGATTTTCCAAATAGTGCGCCAGTCGAGGTCCCTTAACACCAGTGAAAAATTTTACTGACACCCACCCATTTCTCACTTTATCGATATTTATTAACGCTTATCGATAGAAATAATTGATGGATAGAAGCGTGACCCGTGACGGAAATTTCAGCACAATCAATTTCTAGGGCTTTCGACGACACATGGATATCCAGATTTTGAGTTATCCTTCATGCCGTTACAAGCAGTAGTCATTTCGAATCGGAATTGTTTCCAGAGCTGTCGAAAATAACAGGTTTCCATAGACCGTGGACAGCATTCTACAATCCCCAAACAAATAAATTAATTGAACGTGTACACCAGACTCTGAAAACGACAACCATTGCCAGGAAAGAATCATGATTGTTAGCTCTAGCTGTTGTCTTTCTCAGAATCTGAGTCAAATAACTCCACATCTACTGCTGTAACTGGGGGCAACGCACAAGTTCCCTGAATATTAATCGACACAAAAAAGACAAGAACAGTGGAACAACAAATTCACAAATAAAGAATTTAGCTAAAGAAATGCAAAAATTTGAGACCGACGCTTGCATTCCTTACCCAATTCCCATGTTTCCAAATATTTAAATACTTGTAAATATATTTGCTTACGAACAAACTCGGAAAACTCTGGAAGCACCAAACAGAGGCCCATTTGAGGCATTGCACCATAATCAGAAATACATTACCATAAAAATTTCTGACGGGATAAACAATACCGTTTCAATTGACAAGCATTAATGTCGGAAACTATAACTGATAGATATTTTGTCAAATTTCAACCAGAATCAAGCAACTCTCTGTCAAATTCCCAAGGACTTAAAACAGACAAAAATACTACAGTGAAAACTAAATCTGCAAGAAGGAAAAATGGAAAAAAGGAAAATACGTATTGTTACTATTAGGTTGGTGCAAAAAAATGTCGTTTTCTCATATAGTAACATATGTGAGAAAACGACATTATTTTTGCACCAACCTAATATTAAAAATTATCTATAAAACACACACACACACACACAAAATAATAATTTTATAAAACTCCGTTCTCTAGAACAGAAAGTGTATGTTGATAGAGAAATAAATTAATAAAAAGCACTATTTATATTATTCGGACTGTTGTCCTCATCTTTGTTGCCATATTAACGACTTTTCGACCGTTGTATGTTCCGGCCTTCTTCATGTGAAATTTCGAACCGAACCCTTTATTTCGTCTACCGGGGTAGATTATTCTAATTTCATATGCCATGCCTATTCCCTATATCTCAGTATCAGTTAACTCCTTTTAACGCAACTCTCCAAGTTTTTGTACACTTCTGCTGTAGCCAGGTATTGAACTCACAACCCTTTGGGTCAAGTTACTGGATTCAAAGAACGCTTTTATCCACTGGGTTATGTGTCCTTGAATGTAAGAATTTTGGGGACTTACAAAACTAATGTCTTAATAACCAATTTTTTTTTACCAGAGCTTGTATTACAATTTGTTGTTATTGTTTTTATCTATAACTCCTTATTACTCGTTCCCATATTGTATTCATGTCTATGCTTGACCGGCTTAGAAGATTTTTGTAGCCTAGAATATCCTTAAGTTTTCGTTTTTCCAGTGATCTTCTCTATTATTTCAACTCCATCCCACAGTGGGCGGTGATCTCCCTTTTTCCGCCATATATGGTCAACCACGCCTGATTTTTCTATCCCCTCTCGTGTTACGGCTTTATGGTGTTCATGCAGTCTTATTTTAGACTATTCTTCCTTTATATTTCTTACCACAGCTTCATGGAATGGCGTACACACAGTCCTTAATCACATTCTCTTCTATGGGCGGTCTTACTCGTAAGAGGTGTCTGCGAAGTATTGTACCACTTTTGAAGGTCGTTTTGATGTTATATGGGCCACATATCTTTTGTATTTTATCCAATAATCCTTTCACATAGGTAGGCAGAACGAGGATGTTTTCTGAGTGTTGTTATCCTCTTGCATCCTTCTACCCCAGTTTGTCGGAGCTGCTGTCATGTACCCAGGGTAGTTGTTACGTTGTAAGGTACTGCTTATACTGATCATTTCTTCTTCATATGTCTCTGGATCACTACATGACTTTTGCTCGATATTTAAGCAGCGGGCGATCCCTTTCTTTACACTGGTGGTGGGAGTTGAGGTACTATCCGATGAATGTTAGCATGCGGTATCTCTTGAACCCATGCTCTGTTTGAGATATTAGTTCATCCAGGAATGCTAGCTCGTTGTTGTCTCTCCCTATTTTGAACTGTATTGATGATCTTATTGAGTTCACATGGTCCAATAGTAGCTGAACCTCTTCCTGGTGTGGCCAGAATATGAACGTGTCATCTACGTATCTCAGCCATAATGTTGGCTTTAGTGATGTGGATTCTAATGCAATTTCTTTGAAGTATTCCATGTATAGGTTAGCCATTGTAGGTAATAATGACGAGCCCATTGCTAAACCTTCATCCTGCCAATATATGTCTGATCCCATTCCGAAGTGCCTTGTTTGTGTACAGAAAGTCAACATTTTCACCAGTTTATCTATTGGTATACTGCTACGTTCTACTAGAGATGAATCCGATGCCAGTCTGTCCCTAACATCCGATAGTACCGATAGTTCAATACCTAGCTACAGTAGATTTGAACAAAAACTTGGAGAGTTAAGTTAAATGTTGATATTAGGAAGAGGCATGGCACGTGAAACTAAAAGAATCTACTCCGGTGGACGAAATAAAGGGTTCAGTTTGAAATTCCAACTATCAGAAGAAGGCCGGAGCGTACAACGACCGAAACGTCGTGAATATGATAAGGACAACAGTCCGAACAATGTAAATAGTATAAATAATTACAATACCTCATCTCAGTAATATAGACAAATAAAAAACAAGAAAACCAAAGTTTCGCCATCTTTAAAAATAGATAGTCAGATCAATCAATCAGAAAGCTTTCACGGACAGCATTTAAGGCCGAGAGCCAATGAGAATTAAGCAGCCTTTTTTTAAAGTGGATCTATAGATTTATGGAAAATCAACCAAAACCAGAGTCGATAAATTAATTTTGCATTTGCCATACTCCTATGTTGCAGTCATCGTAACATACTCAGACACGAAATACGACATTTGCACGACTAAATGGATAACCCGTCTTTGTAAATTTTAAAATAATTATACCTTCCTTTTTACCATGTAGTCAAGCGGAGGCTACTACATTTGTATATATATATATATATATATATATATATATATATATATATATATATATTAAAGAAAAACAGACCACTTTAAGGTACCATTATAATAATTTATTTCACCAGAGCCCTTTTAAAGGACACCGGATCATCAGATAGCATCTCCAAAAATGAAAATCTCTCTCTCTCTCTCTCTCTCTATATATATATATATATATATATATATATATATATATACGTATTTACTTACTCCTAGACCCTTTCTCTGACTTGTATGCGTCGAGACTTATACCTGTACAATATCCTTCTGTATTATATTGTGTTATATAAATATTCATTTTCCATATATAAACACACTTAGCATTTTCTTTTAATCATTAAACAAGGCCAATATATACGCAAATCAATTATACCGATACTTGGTAGGAACGGACATTGTCATAAAATAAACAACTCGCCTATAAGTAATAACATCCATAACTACCATTTTAAAGGTACTCTTTCCTAAATTGCAGAAGTTATTTTTTACATTTCAGTGGCATTTTTCTTAAGATAAAAATCATTATTTGGAAAATATTTTTCTTTTATCTGCAATTTTGAATGAATAATAAAAAAAAATACGCCATTAAAATGCATGTTGATATAGCAGCTGTTATAATAAAATAAAAAGATAAAGTTAATGAACATCAAACACAGAATTTGGGTAGTAATGTCTACAAAATCAATCGCTATTCTAAGCGAGCGATTTTGTAAGCAGATATTCAGATGTTCCTGTTAATTTATACTAACCTAATTTATTTTTATTGAAACGTAGCATAATGATATTGATACATAATTTAAGAAAGTCGATACCTCCAAAGATTCACTAAGAAATGAGTATACATGATGAAAAAATGTACCAAACTTAATAAAAACAAAGTATTATCGTCAAAATATTTATGTTATTATTAAGAGGAAAGACCAAAGGATTCTTTTATTATTATTATTAAATTATATTTTGTTATCGTTTTTAGAACGTACAAGATTTAGGTAAAAAATGTTGTTTTTCTTGTGTCAGCGGGCGACCATAAATTAGTAAAGGAAATTTTAGCATCTTTTTGCGGTGAAAAACACATTGATTTGGAAATTCTTTAAAAAAATTCAAATAATTGTCTGATTTTAAGAAAATATTCAGGACTTATTCACAAATGAATTGAATTATTCTAGAAATGTTTATTTTTTAGAAAAATATTTTGGTAGAAATATTTAGTAGTCCTTCTTTTACTTTCAAACATTTCTTGATTGGTTATTAAATGCACAGTAAGCTTCTAGAAACTTTCATCGCAAATCAGTCGATTTTTGTGCAAAAGTAGGCTCAACCTATTTGAAAAAACTCTTTCTCTAATTTACCCCTAACTTGAATGTCTAATAAAATTCTATTAGTTAAAAAATAGAAACATCGATCTCGCCCACGCATTTCTTGGAATTAGCGGCAGCGTCTACTGAACTTCCGGTGAGCCAGTTTAATTATCGAAAAAGCCATAAATACAAACAGCAATCAAGTTTCTACGCACAGAAATATACAGATACTTTGAGAGAACTTAATTTTATGCTGGAACAAACTTCTTTTCGGAAAGATTTGGAAAAATGTTCTACGCCACAATTCACCAACGTTTTCAACAACTCATTGTGGCAAAACCTTTCACTAGAATATATTTCTCAGAAAATGTTTGTCTAATTTAATTTTTACTAATCTTGACTTTTCTAATTAAAGGTAGACAACTTTCATTTACTTAAAAATTGCAGATTTAAAATTTACACTGCAACAGTATTTTAAATTTCTAATAACAATTTTATTCTCAAACTTTCATACACTGAACTTTTAACCTACAATGTTCAGAACTTTCTGTATTTAACATTCCAAACCAGCAACGAGAACCTTTTCTCCTAAATATTTTCTGATCACGCACACGTCATTACAACACAAATTATAAAATTCTGTACATAAAAATTTTATTTATTGTTTCGAGCCTATTCTTTTGTCATAATTGCATATGGTTACATATTGCATTTTTTTTTAAATTTATGTTTCTGGATGTTACACTTGCAGCGAAACACTAGCCTTCACGCAGCCTTCTCAGATCCATTACAAATACATAAAAAATAAAATACAATTTTTTTACATCTTTTACTTACTTAATTTTATGAAATTTCCAGAAATTCGTTTTGTACCGTTTAATCTTTATATTTAGTTATACGCAGAAATACTTGTAAAATTTAAATCATCAATTTTTTTTTTAAAACAGAACCCTAGTTACTGAAAATTTGCTCTTAATTGTAAATAAAAAATGCAATAAAACTAAGACATTATTTAATTAGAAAAGTTTTAATTGCTTTTATGAATAAGATATAATATGGACACTTGTCTTAAGAAAAAATTTTTGATGAATAATATCGCTCAGTAAAAAAATTATTCTAAAGTAGTTAAAAATAAACATTACGTAGAGTCATTAAGAAAGAAAGGAAAAAAGCAAAAAGAAAGAAGTAAAAAATAGAAAGCCGACTGCATTGAAGTCTGATCAATTTAGCGTGTGATAACATTTCAATCCGTTTTACCAGTTTTATAATCTCCTGTTATCTTCCAGCGATTAATTTGATTGATCGTGAATGAAAAATTAAAATTTTAATTGTATTTAATTTATATTCGAGTGTAGGTTTGAAAACAAGGGAGATAATTGGTGGTTACACCAGATCTTTAGAATAAGCGATAGCGAGAAATTTTAAAAAAACGTAATGGGGTAGTGCGGATTGGATCCCTGTATTTAAGATCAGTGAAGAGACTGACAAAATAATATCAGTCTTAGTTATCTACAAAGTTTTCTCCCCGTGGGAAGCATGAGTTTCCCAATTATAAACCATAGAAAGCATTCAACCATAAAAGTTAAGTGAGAAAAACGTCAAGCGAGAAAAACTTAAAAATTGCAGACCCTAAAGTTTCTTTAACAGTTACAAGGTTAGAAATCAACCCTTTTAACAAAAATAACAGCTGGAATAATGGGGATTTTATGGAATAGAATTCATATTAGTATATTAAAAAGAAAGTAAAAATAAGGATGATTTTCAGAAATTTAATGTCTAATGATAGCTTATTACGCACAATTATCTTCACTAAATTTTCCGAAAGAAAAAAGTTAAAGATTTCCTAAAATGTTTCCTTTTCTCATTAAACTATTTGAATATTTAATCTTTAAGTTTGCATATTTTCATTGTTGCCTCTCTGTATAAGCAAATATTTATTATAGTGATACCAAATTTATTTAATGAAAGAGAAAATTTTAGATAATGTTTAATTTAAAATAAATAATTTAAATAAATAAATACTGCCATATTTTATTTGTTATTTTTTTCTCATATGAAGAAATAGTGTTTTAATGTCTCTCTGAAACAGTTTTACATGTTTCTGAAGAAAAATAATGTTAAATGCGGTTTTCTTTCAAATATAAGAAAATATTTGCTTCATAAATGTTATCTTGGATCCTAAGATGAAGCATTGTCATTATCCTCAAAATGTTGGGACGAATATCCTAATATTTGTTATTAAAACGTTTCAGCTGTAATTAAAAAAAAAATAATAATATTATGAACATTTTGCCGTGATACTAGTTTCGCAGACCATCTAACTATGCTAAGTTAGATCTCCAAATGGCGTCCCACATTTGTAGTTGTTTGCTAAACTAGGCTAAGCATATTAAGTACATAGGTAATTACTTCTAAGAAGAAATAATTTTAGAGTGAAATCTGTAGAGAACCCGAGATTATTGTTTAGGGGGATGACAAATATTCTATTAACTTTGAGTCTGCTATCAGATCTTGGAGAAAAAAGTTTTTGTTTCCAACACTACCAAGAATGAATGCGAAATCAAAATTTTATATCCCAACAATAAACAATAGACAAAGGAATATTTATAAATGTGTTTAAAAAGCTTCTGGAGAAATATTGTTCAGTTTTAAATTAGGATTCAGGTTTCTGAAAATTTGTTTGTGTATAAAATGCTGATAAGAAAGAGAAGGTTTTTCATGTACATACGTTCAGAAGGAAGAAAATCAATTAGCGGCTTGTTTCTCTGTGTTATGAGCTTGTGTTTTATCAGCTGGGTTTATTTAAAGTTACTGCAGTATCAAGTAAGTTCTTTTGACGCGAGTGAATTTTCTACTACATACCTTTTTCAGTTACGAGCTCGATTTTTATTTGCTTTCAGATTAACTAACGACCCTAAAGCTTAAGGATTCTGAAATTAAATAGAACCATTTAGCTAGTTAATCTTTCTAGCTGAACGAACATATGATGTGTTCTTTAGTACGTTCACCCAAATTAAATTGGGTGAAGTGAACTCGATTTCCTTTTTTTATCAAAATACCAGGCGCGATCGACATGGCAAGTTTTTATTTATTTTAATTTTTAGAGCTCTCTGGTGGGTTGTGAATTGGCTTTGATGTCCCCTGTCATTGACCATGTGTTGTGTGGGTTTGTGTCTAAGTGGAGTCCAGAAATCACTGCAAATGCGACAACAAATCGCCACATTTAACTGTTATTTAATTATCACTATGTTAAATAATAGTTTAGCAGACTATTATTTTTAGAAGGAAGTATATCTCAGCTCCGACTTCCGGAGGTTGACCTTCGGAGTCAGATCTAAGACATAATAAGGAAGTCGATTTTGATTGGCTGAACTAGCATGGGAATAATACATAGAGAAAGGTTTTTCAGTGAGTTATTTCTTGACCGTCAAACGATGTAGACGTATTCTCTTTCGTGCCTTAAACGGCTCCCTCTGAGGTGGGGGTCGACCCCACTGGATAGTTAGTACATGTCGACATTAATAAAAATAGATAAGATAAAATCGTCTGTGTTGAAGTCCTTTCATCACTGAACCCAAAACATTTAGCGACCCTTGGCCTGGAGAAGACGAGAGAGAGAATGCAACATTATTATCGAAACGGCTCCGTTGACCAGGACCTCCCAGCATGGTGGGCGGGGGTGGGGTGGGTTATTAGAATGCTAGTTACAACACAACTTGGAAAAGTTCGAAAAAGTATAAGCGAACAAGTTTTGATGGACAGACAAGAAAAAAGTTATGAAAAAAGGACGAATAGAAATAAAAAGAAATAAAGGACATAGTATGAATAGTGAAGACTCACACTCACGCCATACATGCGGCAATGTCAATTTTGGTGAAGCATTTTAGTGAGAGACTGATTTTTGTTGTTTTGTTTTGTCTTTTTACAAAAGTTTAGAACCATGTGCGAAAATCTATTTGTAACTTTCGCCCGTCCGTTTTTCTAATTCTTTAAAACTTTAAGTTTTAAGGTTGTTGATTTTTATTAGCACGTTTTAATGTTGTGTATGTCTAGCAAATCTGTTTTCTTTTTTTTTTTCATTTTGTCTGCGGAAAAATCTGACCGCGAAAGTTTCGCTTTAAAATAAAATAAAAATAGCCAGTAAATAAATATTCCTGATGTTGACTTTTGAGGAAGTTCGAGGATGGGCCACGTGGAGGGCCTTGGATTCACCTATGTGAATGCAATGGAAAATTGTTTTGAAAAAAAAAAGACTGACGGAATTTTGTGATGGGGCATTCCCACTGTGATTACCTGTGATTTTTGTGATTTCAATTAGTTGAAATTTTTTGTGACTATAGTTTTACATGCATTCAAATGTTTTAAGTTTAGAATTATTTTGTTAATCGTAATTAACTGACAAATAATTGCTTTGTTCATTTTTGTAGCAGTGAGTGGAATTCTTTTTTTTAATTTAAGAGCCGTATGTGTATCCTTTTGCCTTCATTGGTTGAATAATTAAGTTTTTAATTGGTGAATTTTGTGAGTTAATTTTTGTGGAAGAAATTAAGTTAATTGTTGTGGAAATAAGTAGATTTGGCCTGCATAATTTCGAATTTCCGGGTGTGTTTTGGGTCTGTATCCTGAGGGTGTGTTGCCACACTTGGCTATGTAGATAGAGAAACCGGACAATGTTGGGAGTAGAATGGGAGCTGTAAGCTGTGAAGTATTCATAGAGAATGAATATACTCTAAGATATTCCTCAGTGCAGAGGAATGTCTCTGACGACCAAAAGTAATTGGTCAGGTGGCTTGCGGTATGCCAGGTCACGGTAGACAACTAAGGGAAGAAAGCACTTGTAACCATGGTAAAGCCAGTAATGGATTAGGAGATGCTGAGTGGGTGTGGTTAACTTCGCCGTTGGTGGAGAAGGGAACGAAGGGCTGAAGGAACTAAGACGATGCGAGTTGAGTTTTGGCACACAGAGGCAATTATAGGAAATTAATGGTGGTAAATTTGTGAAGATTTGTTCAAGTAATTCTGGTAATACGCAAATAACAAAGTAATTGATTGATTGTGGTTGAATAAATGGGATGATAAGGGACCGTGTGTCACTGTGAGTGGGAAATAAATATAGATCATAATACATTTGAAGTGTAAAATTTAAGTGGCAAAAACGTGACTTAGTGATGGAATTGGCCGACGCTGTGGCGTTGGGGCTTCGGCATGAATTTGTGCGATTTTTTGTGTGATTTCGGACCATTAATTTTTCTGTGAATTGTATGTACATTTCGTGTACTCTCAAGTGAAGAGGCAAGGCATTTTGTTCTCCCCAGGAATATTGGATTACAGAGGTGGTACCTGCTAACCTGGGTGGAGGTGACATTGGAGTGATTTGTGTCCAGACTGTCGTCTGAGAGGTTGACCTTAGGCGACGGAAGTTAGTGACCAAGAATGGACAAAGGATTGTCCGGTATTCTTTTTTTTTGTTTTGTTTAAAAAATGTTTGTAAAGCATGAAAAAAAAAAAAAAAAAAACTGGTCAGAATTTTGTTATGTTCATTCTTTTTCAGGAATGTTATAGGTGCAAAAGGGAGAGGTCATGCGACAGAGGCTCAAGGAAGGAAAATGTAAGGAGCACGAAATGCAGACACGAAAGAGTAGAGGGGATTTTAGAGTAATACAGTGGAAATAAAATTCAAAATTTTTTTTTTAAATGATTAGGTAAGGAATGTTAAATAATAGTTTAGCAGACTATTATTTTTAGGGGAAGTGTATATAAGCTCCGACTTCCGTAGGTTGACCTACAGTGTCAGATCTAAGACATAATAAGGAAGTCGATTTTGATTGGCTGAACTAGTGTGAGAATGATAAATAGAGAAAAGTTTTTCAGTGAATTGTTTCTTGACCGTAGATGTAGACGTATTCTCTTTCGTGTCTGAAACGGTTCCCCAATGAGGAGGGGGGGCGACTCTCACTGTATGGTTAGTACATGTCGGCATTAATAAATATAGATAACTTAAAATTCTTTGTGTTGAAGTCTTTCATTGCCGAACAGAAACGATTGGCGATCACCGGCCGAGAGAAAAAAATCATAGAATTTCTTTATATAAAAATCCAACCCAGGATTTTCAAAGTGCAATGACTGTAACAAAATAGAAAAACAACTGACCAGAGAAAACAGCTGGTAAATCTCTAATTGTATAAACAAAACCAGGCTGTGAAAATTTACCGACGAGAAATTAAAATGATAATTCTAATTAATGGCCATAAGCTACCCACGCCATGCGGTTTGAGAACCTGATTCATCAAACGGACAACCGAGATGACAGGCGAAGATGAGATACTAAGAGAAGAGGAGTAAAATGGAGGAATTACCTACGCCCATTGGGAGGTGTTGGCATGAGGCACAAATAAGGAATTATTGGAGCGGTTCGATACTCTGTGACCGATACCCATATGAAAAAGGATCTCTCTAAATTTGTATCCAAAACCAGACAACAAAGAGGCCCTTGTTGTAAGATAGAGGAAACACCGATTCCCCTAATCACCTCGACCATCATGCCAGTTTTAGGTGAAAGTTAATATAAGCAGAATACTGAAGCGACCAAGCAAATTGTTCTAGACGACAGACGAGAAACGACCACTCTGCCGAATTCCACGTGACTTGCTGTCAGAGATAACCTCCGACTTAGACTTTGTTCCAGACTTGTGGGAAGGGTTAATACTTCTGTATCAAGAACTAATATTTCTGTACAAAAAACGATATAATCCACATAGAAATAAACCCTGAAGAAATTCCTGTCTTTTCTTTATTTCGTCTGCATGAACATTTTTTTTATTTTTCCTTTGTGACATAGCTTTGCCGGATTCAAATCAACACTACAATTACTGACGACAATTTGATCTTTTCCAGCTCCTTGATCAATCACCACAACGTAGGCAGGGCGAAGCGCAGATCGAAGAGACCAACTTTAACGGCCAACGGCAGCATTAACCTAAATCCGACCGGCAAGAAGTGTTACATGAATATTCTGAAAGGTGACATTTTAATGCGTTTTTCTATGCGATTTGTGTGTGGATTGTGAAATTTAATTCTTTTTATTTAAAAATGAAAATGAAAAGAAAATGAGTTGCTTTTTCGTCATTTGATGCGCTCTTATGTCCAGAAAGGAAAAAAATCGCTGCATTTGCATTGTATAAGATGAGGATAAATGTCCATCAGTCTAAGAAGATGGACTTTGCAGTCGTCAATACATTAACTTAAGAAATGTTGCCAAAGATAAAACAATGAATTCAAATTAATATAAATGTATTTGTCATTCAATAAGATAGACCCAAACTCAGTTACAAAAGCGTTATAAAAATATAACGTTGCAGATGTATTTATGAACATACCACATGGCTGCTGAATATTCTTTTCTACCAACCAGATGCAAAATAGAAACATATATCATGATGTACTAATTCGTTCTGGTATAAAGTAACACTCGCAGTCAGCAGAAGAACAGTTCAAAAGATCGGCTAACATAAAATAAGAAAAGCTACCCATTCAATTCACCCGCTCTCATCCAATTCGCTGAGACAAAGTAATATAAGGCAGATTTACGTCCACATTCAACTCACAAGAGAACAAAGGAGAATTCCTATTACTTCTTGTATGTGTGTGTGTGTGTGTCAAAATTTTCTTAATTCTATAAACTATATTAAAAAAGATGATTTCATTTGAACCCTTGTGAAAGTTAACAGGTTGCGTGTTTGTGTGTATTTTATGTGAGCGTGTGTTCAATATATAAACAAACAAGATAGACGAATACAAAAACGAGTTTTTATTACGGACGTTTATTCTTTTTATGGTAACTGTAGTGGAACAAAGTTCTCAATGTTTCTTCGGCATGTTCGTTTTCTTTTGGGCGCAGAGTTTAGGGTAGCTAAGTATAAGTATCGTATTCATGGTCGAGCCTAAATTAGGCTTGTGCAGAGTTGGAACAACCAAAAGAAAGTTTCTACTTAATTTATCGTTAGAAGGTTAAACATGATTATAGGATGTTTGTTTTCTTTTATTTAGTCCAAAAAAATAGGGTAAGCCAGTACAAGTATCGTTAGACTAGTCGCGTTCAAGTTGGAACAATCAGCGATAAAGTTTGACCGACTTCATAGCTTGAGGTTTTTGGAAGATACGTGGGAGTGACATGCGTGCAAAAGTGGGGAGAGAGTTCAGTCTTCAGTGGATCAGGGAAACTAATATTCCCCTGTGGGAACGTAATTACCACGTGGTTCACATCTTGGAGAAAAGAGGAGAAAGAGAGTGAGGCAGGAAATGCTTGCCTTTTTTATAGACTTCAACAAAGCCACCTAACGATGTTTCTAGACAGTGGCGTAGCTAGAGTAAACGTCACCCGGGGCGGTCCGCTCAAATGTCACCCCAATGACCCCGATTCACCCTATGCTGAATGGTTAGCTATAGCTAAATTTTCATACATGCTCTACCTCTACTTTACTCTACTGACCGGTACGTTACTGTTTACATGTATGATCCAAGACAAAATCCAATACCACAAAATAATCAGTTCAAATCAAAAGATTTTTAAAATGCAACTGTTCACTTTCAGAACAACTAAATACAAAACACGGCAATACACAAAAGAATGACATTCGATACTATGGTTTTAGAATGAATGTTTTCTTGTTTTCATTGTGGCAAACTGGTCAATGACATCGTCAAAATCTGTTTGTCTTGTAAGCACGTTTTCAATGGACAGCACAGCCAGATCCGACAGTCTCGACTGGCTCATGGTTGACGTAATTTTCTGTTGCTAATTTTCCGGTGTCCAATTTTCCGTTGCATCATTTTCTGGGTACCATTTAATTATCAATGATGTTTGAAAGTATTTTTCTTGACAAAAATCTTCTATTTAATTTTTAAGCATTTTTCGGAACATTGTAAATCAACTTCATTCTTTTAAAGGTTACCTAGAGAATTTATGCAAAGTTTATTTTTTTGTTTTTCTTTATACAAGTAAAATAAATTTACATCGTATTTTGATGTTATTATGATTTTAGTTTTAGTGATAATTTAGAAACAATAAATTAAATATTTATCATTAGTACCAATAATGGAAAATTAAGTTAAAAATTTAAAAGAATCGTTTTTGGAATCGGAAAACAGGCACAATTTTTTCCGTTTCCGATACCCCAAAAAGTTCCGATTTTTCCGATTCTCGATTCCGATTAATCGTCCCAACACTAGTAGATATATTCAGAAGTATATCGCTCACTCAATGGAAAATTGTATCTCAGCGAATTTATACACAGGCAAGACTGAAATTGTTACACTTTTGGCTTCGTATTTCGCTTTGTTGTTATTAATGATGCAGAGTTAAAACACCATATCATCCGATAAAATGTTGTAGGAATCCTTCTACTCGGTTTTTCGTTGAATGTTCAAATTTGGAGTGTCGGGATTCAATACATTAACAAAATATCATTACAGGGTCGCTCGTAATTTGGCCGTCTAGAATAATCAAACGCTTTTCATTGAAGGAATAAAATTCAGTAGAAAATACAACGTAGTTTCAACAAATAAACATTAATTTAATATAACGATAAGAATACAAGCAGTTGATAATAGATTGGAAAGTAATGTCTTTTGTTTGGGTTAATAAAGTTCTGAAATAAAATATAAACTGTCTTTGTGTACGTGTGTGAGAAACAATAAAATGTTGTGATATGTGTGTATGAAAAAGTCAACCTGTGTGTGAGTGATTCATAGTAAAAAACGGATACGAGAGAGATCCGAATTGTTTCTTACTGTTGGCGGTGTTGTCGTGGTCTGGAGTTTGTCAACGCTGTCGATTTGGCATGAAGTCATGAAGGTCATCAGCGAGAGGTGTGTGTAGCTTGCTGGCAGCCGCGTGTATATTGTTTTAGGAACGGATTTCGTATGTTTTTATACACTTTTTCCGGATAATATCGGCTCCAGAATTAAATTATTTATTCCTAATTGGTCCTAAGAAGTCACGTAGTATGTCTTCTACTACGTCCGTACGATATTTGTTCGGTATCAACCTAAAAATAATGATGACTAATACAACAAACATTCTGATTTGTAATCTATGATTTTATTGGTGTGTTTTAAGATGTAAGTGTTTTCTTGTGTGTGATTGGTTTATAAATATTGTAGTTGATATTTTAGTGGACACGACAATGTTACAACAATGTCTCTTGTTAGTAACCAAGATTGTAGCAACTGAAACACATGAAAGCTGAAAACGTTGCTATTTTTCCTACTCACAAATTTCCCGACAATTTATTAGAAAATTTCTGACGGGGGGACAAAACTGGGGGGTCATAAACTATTTCTGGGGGGTCATATGCCCGCCTGCGAAACCCTGTGTCTCCACCACTGTTTTCAGACTATTTTTGGCACCTTAGCCTGGTTGAAAAATTTTGTTGGGGGTGACATTGTGTCACCCCTTCTGTGCTGGCACCCGGGGCGGTCCGCCCCCCCTAGCTACGCCACTGTTTCTAGAATCCATTGGAGTAATAATCATATTTCCGGTTCCTTTACTCTTAGCATCATGAGAAAATTATTCGATTATTCATGCTGATTATTTTATTTATCAATTTTATTTCATTTTCCCACACCTTTTCATTTGATAAAATTCACACATGCATTCCATTCCAACTTTATTTACGTGCCAAATATATATCTTTTTGACTCATTCTATATTGTTTCATTAAAAAGAATAGTCGTTATTTGCTATAAATTTTAGAAGATTTTTCTTTTCAGAAGCAAATATTAGATCAGTAATCGTCCACAAATACTTTATTTCTGGAAAATATTTAATTGATATGTTTTAAAATTTCAATCAAGGTAAATCCTAAACATGGCGTAAGTACTGCAATTACCGGAAAAAAAAACTTTTAAACATCAACATCCTTTTTATGAGATGATTTCGTAAAACAAATTTTAGACTATTTTCTTTCTAATAAGAAAAAAAAGTTAAACCTGTGCAAAGGCAGGATCAGACAAGGATCGAAGTCAGACAATTTTAAAAACACAACTAAAACTAAATACGATTAGTTGATAATTCCTTCCTGTTCCTAAAAACAAAAAATAATTTCCGAAGAAATTTTCGTGCGAATATCTGCAGCCCATCCAATAAATTTCGACTGCTAAAGACTTTCAGCAGCAGTATGAGGATGCCGGCAACAAAAGATTAGCTACCTTCTGTCTATGAGCTGTATAATCAGTAGTTTTTTTTTGTTTTTTTTACTACGATATTTCCCTCTCCAAAGGATGTATTTCTCGATACTATTGAACTATTTTTTCAAACAGAAGAGATTTTGATAAATAAGCATTTTTTCACGTTTATACATTTCGCCATTTCCTTTTTATATTACCTTTATGTTTTGCAAAAAGGTTTCATATTTTGTAACGTAATTTTTATATTTGCCTTTAATGAAACTAGTTGCTTATGATCCACTTTTATCAGAATAAAAGGAAACTTTTTTTTTAAATATTCTATTTTAAAAAGATAATTCAAATAAAATATTTTAATTTTTCAAACACTTTTTGTTATCAATTCTTATATTTTATTGATGTAAATAAAGACTTTTTGTATAAATTGTTATTTTTTAAACACATTTTGTTTTTACATTTTGTTCTTTAATTATTCTTGATTTACTTCATTTGCAAATATTTTGAAGTTACTAAATTCCAAAGATATCAAATACTAACGAGTATCGCTAATATCATTTTTATATTTATTTATAATTAGTAAATTAAAGAGAATCACATAAGCATGATGGCATTTAATCTGCATTTTTTTAGTTCAATTCCCCTCAATTTGGACAGTTTTAATAATGTGTAATTGATAAATGAATTCATACAAGAAGTTGTAATAAAAATAATTGTTATTTGACAATAATATTTTATACGGTTAGAGAAATGAAGTATTTTTCCGAAGTCAGTTTTCGAATATATATATGTGTGTGTATGTATGGTTGGATTGATGTGAGTTTTTGACCCTGGGTTTCACGCTTTTGACGATGGCAAAAGCGTGAAACCCAGGGACAAAAACTCACATCAATCCAACCAAATATGTTAGCTCTATCTCGGATATTCAGCGCTTTCTAATAAGTACCGCGCATATAATATATAAATAATTACACACACTTTTCACACACACACACATATATTTCTTATCAAGTCTTATCAAGTGATGATGTATTAATTACATTTACCGGCCTGAATGTCCGAGAAATGTAATTAATACTGTTTATAAACAGAGCATTTACTTAAATAATTGTATATCTATAAAAATAACGTATAAAAACAGAAAATATATTAAAATAATTGTCGGACTTAGTTCATTCCATAATATATATATATATATATATATATATATATATATATATATATATATATATATATATATATATATATCACATTATTTGGCTCTAAAAAAGCTTAAGTATTGTACTAATTGAAATATTATTTGGTTGATCTAAATAGGAAAAACAATACAAAACCTTTGTGGGGTGAACGCATAACAAACATCGATTTTAAGTTTACTTCCACAGTCCCTCTCTTGTAAATAACTCGACGCGAATTTTAATTAAATACAGCTGTGACCAATCCTGCCAAAATACAGAAACTGGTTGCATTTATAGTTGTTTTTAATGTATATATAACTAATAAATTACGAATATATTTTCAATCTATATGCCATTCTGAAATTTACAATAATTTTTAAATTAATAGGAATATAAAAATTATTTTGAAATGATTAAAAAATGAATTGACACTTTTACCTATTGCATTTATTCTTTATTTTTTATTTTTCACTTAAGAGTAAATTTTAGAAATGTTCACGAGTAAATAAATTCTTTTATTCTACTAGATGCAATAGTTCTGAAAACTTTCTTGTTCACTAACTACCTCAAGTACTCAGAAACATGACAAAGAATTTTTTTAAATAATAAAAATAAATTAAAAGAACAACTTTTATATATATCAACTGAATATTGACTAAGATAGATATTAATCTCCCAAGTGTTATACTCAAGGGAGGTGATTTAGGTATTTTTCTTACCTGATCTTCCCTAAAAAAATAATCTAACAGTTGTGAAAATAAAATAAAATTCTTTTAAAAATATTTCTGACTAGCCTATCGAGAGGCATTTAAGCTAGCTAATGCTCTTGATTAGGCCTTCGACTTGTTCAGGAGTTTGAGATTCCCTATAAGTTTTTGCATATTCTCAACATCGGTGTCAAGATTGTAGCGTTTTATATGTAGCAATGTTCTCTTAGTAGGAGACAGGTCGGGGCTGTTTGCGCCGGCAGACATGCTCACATGCATTCACACATACACACATATGTAGACGTGTAGCGGACCCCTCGAGCGCCCCCGTATCGCAAGAGGGTGATGAGGTCACAAGAGGCCCGCTAACATTTTCGAAGACGTTAAATCTGACAAAGTGAAACAACATAGACGACAGAACGAGGATATATAAGATATAAGCTAATTTATTCTAGAAAAGTAATAAAGAAATAAAGGTGGTCGGAACGGTAGAGATGCAGATGTTCCGGTGCAGGCATTGATGGTCGGGGTTGGTTGTTGCAGGTGATCGCTGCTGCCTTGCAGATGATCGCTGTTGGTCGTTGCAGTTGGTCGTTGCAGTTGAAGTTGATGTTGGTCGTTGCAGATAATTGCTACTGGTCATTGTAGTTTGATGTTGATGTTGGTCGTTGCCGGGATGCCAACTTGACGTCTTGGGAAGGAAACAGGAGCTGGCGTTGCGATGTTGTTCGGGCATGTCAAAGGTCCAGTGCAGATGTTGCGTGTCTGCCGGTCGAGTCCGATATTAGTAACCTCCCGTAATAATTACAAACGTAGTGTACGGGAAAGGTTATGGACGACGTGCATGCACCCAGTAGGGACGGAATGTCGAGAATTGGCAAGGAGCCAGAAGTAAGAGGCGAAGTAGAGAGAGAAAGCAAAGTTTCCAACTATCGTCAAGTTGGCAGACAAAAAGAAATGGGAGCGTAACTTAATACACAGCCCGGTGGTCGACGTCTTTTTTTAAATTAATTTCAAAGACAGTATTTATATATTAATACATATATTAATTCAAATGTGACAACCTTTCGATATCTTTGAGACAACATGATTTCATCCTCCTAGTATTTGATATCTTTCTGGGTCCTGAAATGTTCTAAGTGATTTTTACAGGTTTCCGAAAATCGAAGTTCTTCCCAATGAGAGAATTTTATCGGAAATTTTTTTCTTTTTCTGGTAGTCCGAAGGTGCAAGGCCAAGTGAGTACGGTGGTCAATTTTTGCTGTTTCTGCGTTGTCATCGTTGAAGACGACACCGTTCCTATTTTGTAGACGTTTTTCATCGGTTGCTGTTTTCAATTGCTTCAATTGGGAAGAGTACTTGTCTGAAGTCAACGTCTGATTTTGTAGAAGGATCTCCTTATACACAATGACATTCCAATCCTACAAGATA
Source organism: Acanthosepion lycidas (assembly GCA_963932145.1). Classification (NCBI taxonomy): domain Eukaryota; kingdom Metazoa; phylum Mollusca; class Cephalopoda; order Sepiida; family Sepiidae; genus Acanthosepion; species Acanthosepion lycidas. The sequence continues at coordinate 73,343,954 of OZ010573.1, forward strand.
CACATCGTCACTTTCTACGGATGGAGACGAGCTTTTGGAGGAGTTAGTGGTGGCTCATTCCATTTTCCTCGGGATCTTTTTTATTGTTGGAAAAATCCATTTTTCATCGTCTATGTTCGCGGATGAAAATTCTGTCCAAAATCTGGAGGCACCCAAACATCGTAACGAATTACACATCCAAGTATTTCCAAATGCTTCACAAGCTCATATGAGATACATGGAATATTCTTGCGATGTTTTGTGTCGTGTAACCTGCATTATTTTAATCAACATTTCGGTTTGGTCATCGTTAAACTTAGTAAACTTGAACAGTACTCTAATATATGGCACCATATCCAAAAATGGCAGATCCCTCTTTTGCTGTCTGTATGGGGTTTTTTTTCGTTTTTTGGAAATGGCAGAGTATCAAATGACCAAAATACATCTCATTTTCCACCGTTTTCACCTTTAATGTGAAAACATTTACAATTCACAATCCACATTATTGAAAGATGCGTTAAAATATGTTATGAATTTCAATTACATTTGAAGCGAAATCTCGTGTTCAAATACCAACTACTAATGCTACGAACAAAAAATATATATTTATTATAGTTACTTAAATAAACGCGCATTATTTATTTCGTATTTGTCTACCGTCCTGCACACTCAAGAAAATATGAAGCAGGATTCGAAACCGCGTTTTCCTTTGCAGGAGAAACCATCGTCTGAATCGGCATGCTTTTATCCGCTACGAAGAGATTCACAATCATTTGCCTTTAAAGCACACTTACTCGTTCAAAAATCTCGGAACGTAAACAAAGTAATTTCTAAAGAATTAATTGATTTTATTTTATTTTTTAATTCGACAAGGATTTTATTTTTTAATCCGACATATTTTTTCTTTAATAAATTTTTGCAGACCGGTGGACGAAATAAATTTTGTTTAAGATAATACAGCGCGACAGAAGGTAGTCGTCAGTAGGGGAATTAATTGGTAATTTATAGATTATAAACAAAACCTCAGGTATACATTTTTTAAGAGATAACAATGCCCAGAATTCTTTAATTCCTAGTAATCGGTCTTACGCACATATGATCAGAAGTTCCTGAAATTTTATAGTCTAATTTTACATGGTTCTCTGTTACTGCCGATATGGAAAAGGCTATTTTAAAGCTATTTCGTTTACACAATTTCGACTATTTGACCGATATATTGTCTTGTAGAACCTAGGACGCACTTAAAGTTTTCAAGATCAAATTGTAGTGTAATCCCATAATGCCCTACAGTGGCCAAAACTAAAAAGAGATCTATCTTTTCAAAACTTTTGAGGGAATTCATTGAAAACATTATAATGTCGTTCCATCAGGAATCGTTACATAGCATTACGCGTAACATTGTTACGTGTGATCCAACTTTGCACAGATCTACAAGGCGATTTGTTCCAAATAAATTCAAAAAGAGAGAAAAATTTTACCAGATATTGGAATTGAAAATCATTCGTCTCTCCAGTAACTGGGTTTCCTATTTTACATGAATATTAAAAATGAGAGCACATGGAAAGCTTGTGGAGACTATCAAATGCTAATTTCGGTAACTAGATCGTTACCATATCTCGCATATTAATGTCGTCACAATTATTATTTATGGAAAAATTGTATTTTCATCGTTGTATACGTTCGGAAATTATCATCAAATCTCAATAAAGCTCGAACATGTCCCTAAGACAACAACCACAACCTATTTTAAGATATTTTCATTTTTGTGCACACCTTTCGGTTTACGGAACGCAACGCAACGTTGTTTTTGTAATCCTTTCAGAGATTCAACAAACATGATTTGTACGAGTTAGATTTTACTTGTATCTACATGGACGATATACGCTTAGTTAATTCCTCTATTGACAAACATACAGAGCATTTTTCATTTCTTTTTTAACGCCTTATAAAGTAGTTATAAATACTGCAAAGTGTGATTTTGAGAAATCCAAGATCATCTTCTGGCAATATTGAATTAGGCCTGTTAACATTTCTCCCACACGTGGCAAAATTGAAGCTATTTGGAGTTCCTTGATAAGATCCAAAGAAGAATCAGCAATATTATTGGTCCTGATCTGACGGCTCGGCTTCAGTTACTTGCTCACTATGCTACCTAGACTGTATAAATTTAACCTTCTTTTCAAAGAAATTGTCATTCACAGTGTTCAGATACAACACATAGGAGAGGCAATTCCTGGCAGCTTATTCCAGATTATTCAATGGCTCGTCACTTTAAACATTTGCTGGACGATTGCACACTTCGACCGATCGTAAATCATTATAGGGTTATTTTTCATTCCAATTCTGATAAGGAGATCCTAAGGAGATCCGACACCTTAATTATCTACTACGGTTGATCTCGGACAAGATTCGTACAGGATTTTATGTTGGATCTCTGTGTTGATTATAATTCCTTCGTTGAATAACTACAGAAAGTTGCACAAGTTTTGGTGACCATTCTACATTCTTGAAATTTACAAAATTCGTGTTCCAAGGAGTGATAATGATACAGTGTGTGACATCAGCACTCATCAGATATGTTTCTTTGAAACACTGCGGCAAAAAGTTTCTATACTGGAGATGCTTCAAACAAGTTTTTTTTTTCTTATTTTATACACTATTATTTTTTTTCTTATTTTTTTCACTATTCTCAGAATGTTTCCTTGGACAGGCATAAAACTGTTTTTCATTCATCCCTTGTCTTTCAACTCAAGTACTCAAGTGATTATCTGTATCCAGTATCTCTGGATTAACCAATATAAACGGACAACGGGTTAAATAGCCTAGATATTTATTCTTTTAAATCATGTTTTTGACTAAGAACGTTCTGATGCGTGTCCTTGAGCATAGCCACTTCTGCTCTTTCTTCCATTTTTTTGTTCTTGTATTTTTAAATTTCTTCGCAAAAAGTAAAATTATATGAGTATTATTCAGACATTTTGGACCCTTTCCATTTCCTTTTTCTATTTTTCTGAAACGTTTTTCTTTCAGCTACGAATATGACATATTCCCTTTCTTACTGAACTGCTACTCTTTACATAGTTCTACTTTTCAGAAATTTACATAAACAAATAAAAAAGAGAGTTTAGGTGAGTACTTATACCGATATCAATTATCTGCTCTTAGTAGAGAAAGAAAGTTGCCCCTTTCCAAGGTGCCGATAAAAAGGAGAATTCTTTCTCTTTTCCCGCTAGTTATCACACAACAAGGTTGTGTTACCTCCTTATTTGCCGGCCACTATACCATGAAAATATAGCTGGAGCTTCTCGCCTATGAGGGAGAAATCTCTCCAATATTCGGTAGAAAATTTGTTCTTATTCGTTCAAGGAATATTTCTATAGTCGGTTGTGTAATTACATCACGTAGACAATTCTCGTAAATGTTACGACACTGTACTAATGTTATGGCACTGTACTAATGTGTACTCTGGGATATATGTAGTAACATAAACTGTTTCCCTATAAATAAATTATTCCTTCGAGTGTAACAAACTGGTCTTTCCTTATTCAAGTGTTCATACTTTATTGCAACGTGGAGGTATCGAGTTCTAGGCTGATATGCTCTTCACATACTGAATGTGCCGAAATCAGGCGATAGGAGTCTAGTATCGTCTACGACCATCTAGCGCACCATTATGAAACAACCACCATCATTTTGCACGTTACCTTGTTGACAGCTGGAGTCCATGACTTCATGAGGTCTGCGGAACAATTGGAACCGTGACTCATCAGACAATATCACACGCTGCCGGTCATCAAAATTCCAATTAATGATGTCACGAAGCCAGGTGTCCAATGACGTGGTGCTAACAGGGGCATCCTGGTGGGTCTTCTGCTTCCGTATCTCATGGAAGTTAAAAAATGCTGGCCTGGTCTGTTTGAAGTGCATCTGGTACCTCTTACATTGAATATGGATATGATTTGAACCAGTGTCACGTGTCTGTTACTCCAAACAATTCTTTTTAGATGCTCCCGGTTGCGATAATTAAAGACTCATAGTCAGCCACTGTACTGTCCACAGTAGGAGATAGTACCTTGCATCAGGTATACTTGGTACGCATGTGACACTATAAATCGAAGGATTTCAATTGTCTCCATAATTTCAGTAATTGAATGTTCTATCCATTGACAACGCATTATCATTGCCTAGTTTGAACTTCAATAATTCATGGCGCCCTGTTATGAGCAGCGTAGCTGGTGTTCGCACTCACTAGATGTCAAAAAAGAACTGATATAGATTTAGGAAATTTTATTCTGTCACTATATGGTGGTGTCACATACCTTTACATACTGTTATCCCACGACTTTTGGCACGTCAGTAGTGTATAGTAAACAATTATAAGATTTAACTTATAATAAACCGGATATGAGGTTTGTTCTTGGCAAAAAGAGAAAGTGACAAGACTGCTATCGCCAGGAATAGTCCTACACATTTTTGGCGCACAAGACTCAAATTGGCTATTCCAAGAGATGTGTTAAAATTAACATAATTCTGAATAATATTTTTTTCTTTTAACTTTAAAGGACTTCAAAACGCTTAACTATATCGTCTGTAATTATCATACATGTAGCTTCCCTTATGTTCTAAATGACTTGCAAATTTTACTTTTTATTATATTTCTAAGTAGCGGAATTTTACATTTAGATCGGTTTTTAGTTTCAACTTTTAAGATTTTGATCATTTTTACATCTGATTTTAATACAACTAGTAAGATAGATATGAGGATGTGGAGAGTGGTTAAAAATACGTAGGAAAAAATGGCACCTAATGGGCGTGTGAATTCGAACAGCCAGTTAACTAGAGGAGATGCCTCGATACAGCCACTGTGGAGAAGGTATCAGGAAAGCATTCCACTATCCCTACCAAGAATAATTATAGCAATACACAACGCAAAATTTACAGAAAACAGCGTGAAGGAATTTAAGCTTCTTGGAACTGATTCCTTACCCGAAAAAGAGAGACGTGTGCAGCAAGCGTCATGTGACCGTCATCCATCGACTGTTCGCAACAAAGACAAAATCAAAAATGTGACATGGAATGTTATGACACTGTACTAATGTGGAAAGTTAGAAAATGTAAAAAATGAAGTGGAATGGCTAAATATCAGTATTATAAAAATATGTTAAACTAGAGGAATAAACACTGGGCAATTCACAACCGACAACCACAGACACATATATGCAGGCAGAGACAAACGAAACAGGAGCAAAACTAATATTAGAAAAAGACAAGAGAAAATGTACTCTGGGTTATTGGCAACTGTCGAACAGAGTCCTCTTCTAGTGAAGTTGAAATGAAAGCTTTTCAATGTAGACATGTAAATCGTATTTGCACCCACATCACAAAGCAAGGAAAAATAAATAGATAATTTTGCAACATATTATTAGGTTGGTGCAAAAATAATATCGTTTTTTGACGTATTTTTTAACGCCAAAAAACGAGATTATTTTTGCACCAACCTAATAGATAATACCAAAAGGCAGTGCAAATTGCAAAAACTTCTAATCATGGGGACTTAAATACACAAGTAGGAAATGAACACGTTAGAAAAATAGTCGGTAAGTACGAATTTGGATTACGCAACGAATGCAGGAGATATTGTGTTCATTTATGAACAACAAACGTAATAAGCAAGTTTGAAGAACATTCAAGACGCTTGTGTACATGAATAAACCCAGGAGGAGACACAAACATCCAGACATACTATCTAACTCTCAATACAAGATTTATAAATGCAGTTCTAAACTCTAAAACCTAATCAAGCACCAACTGTGGAAGCGATCATCTCCCAGTCATATGTAAACTAAGTGCAAAATTATGAAAATTAAAGAAACCTGAGCAAACTCTAGAATTACTAGGTTTGTAAATAAACATATGCAAATATACTTAAGAACATATAAAAAATTTAGAAAAGTTCAAGCACTCAAAATGTAACACCTTAAAGGAAGTATTAGAGACAATAGCATAAAAAGTTTCCCCCAAAAGAAGATAGACTAGAAAAAATGGATGAACGATAAAATTATCCATCTAATGAAAGAGACAGCATGTAAAGCCAATGAATAACACAGAATACTGGATGTTAAGCAAAGAGATTCGAAATAAATAGCTGCATGAAATGTGTGCAAAGTTAGAAACACTACAGAATAGTCCGTATGCATCAAGAAAACGAAAGGAATAGCACGGCAGAAAAGGTTCACTTCGACAGGATGCATAAACGCTAAAAGGGGAACACTTATAATAGAAAAAAAAGAAAAATACTACACTTCTGTTCAAAAAAAAAAAAAAAAAAAAAATGGGCCAAGGTAATATTATAACAAAAAATAGATATGATGTGTTTTTGTATGTAATAAGTGAATATTAACGGATTTTTCAGATTAATATTACATGATATAATACTTTCTAATTTAAAATGACTCCCAGAAAAAAAGAAAGAAAGCATTAATTAAGTCGGCATATATCACAATCTTCATACCTGATGCTGTTAGCTACTTTTCCCACAACATTATTCACGTATTGCCAAGAATATGTACACACGAAATATTTCTTTGCCTGCTTCAACCTTTGGGTTCTGGGTAAAAGATTAACAGAAATACTGACGCTGGGAGAACCATTGTGTGTCTCCAGATATCCTGTGGCATCGTTTTTTTTTTTTGTTTTTTAATGCTTTGAGGTGATTAAAAAACTGACGTATTTCTAGGTCGAGGAAAAGCATCAATGTTTTTGAAAATATTTCTTCACTTCTATACCAGATGTTAATGTTTGTAACGAGCAGATGATACATATCATCTCCATTCGACCTTGCAAAAACCATCAGGGTGAAATTTTGAAAAGTGGGTAAAAATTTGAATACTTTTAAAAACTATATTAAGCAGCCCTATAACTTTACCACATATGACCAGTAGTAAATCAATAAAGTTTTATTTGATTTTTGAGAGGAGGAATTATCAATATACTTTATTTAAACTATTGTTCTCGTTTTTGTTTGTTATAGGCACGACGTTTCGGTCAAGTACCCGCTGACCATCATCAGTTGTTTATTATTTTGGCTATATGGGATATCGTTTGTGTTGATTATTGTTATTTTTGTCCCTGTAATGCCGTTCCTGGTAAACCACGACATATTGCTTTACTACCTGATCCAGTGATTGAACTCACCACTACTAAATGATAGCGACATTTGACTAACACCTCCGTCGCAAAGGACATCAGTGGAGTATTTTTAAAGCCTTTAAATCTAATGTCAGATAGTTTCGACATTTGGTTATCATGGCGGTGTTCTAGCAAGTATTTTTTTTTTTAGATGAACAATTTTAAATATAGTTTGATTTTTGTCTGCATTTCTGCCCTAAGGTGTTACATTATTTACATTCATATTAATTCCATCATATTTGCTGTAACCTCCTAGTGGATTAAGACGTTGGTTTACGAATTTAGTGACATAGTAATTGTGAGTTCAATCCCTGGTTTAGTCAGTACAGATTCAGTAGAAACAGGGCGAGCAATAACTAAGCAGTACTAAAATAGAACAAGCTGAGATATCTATAAACATGGACAGCGGAACGAGAACATCGGAACATAGATTTCATAAAGGGTAATTTCCTTAATGGTTATTCGGATATACAGACATCCAAATAAGACCGGACGGTGCAACGGCCGTAACGTTGTGATAACAACAACAAAGTAATGTAAATAAGTGTTTGACTTATTCGAAGTGGATCAGGTAGTGAAACAATATACACTGGTTTAGCTGGAAGAAACTAGAACTGGTATCACGGGGACAAAAATAACACAAAAATTAACACAAAATATCTCATATAGCCAAAATAATGAACACCTGAAAAGGGACAGGAGTTACTTGTCCGAAATGCTGTCTATAACAAAAAATAAGAATAATAGTCCGAATAAGTCAAAGTATAAATCAATAAAGGCCGAATTAGAATAAATGAATACTGAATTGTATTAATAATTCAAACAAAAATGCCCATCACAGACATGAATTATTATTTAACTATAAAGTGGAGCGTATCAAGTAGCAACTAAATCGAATATTCCTCTTAAATAGAAGTGTGTACAAAAGAAATGGATAAGAATGGAGGGTGGAAGGAGATATATTAAAAATAAGATTAATATTACAATTTTCTTTCTGTCGTGCATCACAAAAGCCTATTTTGCTAATTTATACTTTACACTGTAATTCAACTATCCATCTTGTAGGTTTTTCTAAACAAAAATCAATTAACTCGACATTAAAAGTAAAAAACAGATTACATATAAATATGGTCCTATTATATCGATGGCACAAAAGTTAAGCATGAAAGTGTTCTGTGCGAAATGTAAATATATAAATGAATACTAATTTGGGAATGATAGAGAGAAAACACGTTAAAACGATGTGAAGGACCGTAAAGAACCCCAGGTAACGGCCCCAGGCGCGCCCTTAACGTGCCAATATTTATCAGAACATCATCGGGTGTTCGAAAGCATGAGTGATACTAATCTCAGTGGGGAATGACTGGCTTGTGAACTATGATATCCCCATATCAAAGGACTGTCCACACTAGGAAGATCGCAGTGTTTTGTTTCTCGTCCTTATTTACGGCATTAAAAATTACTTTTCCCATTAATATGGGTGTAATAAACAATACCTGCAGGCAAATCGGTAAGGAACTGGGGCAAGTCATCCAACTAAAAAATGTATTACCCCATTAGATTGAATAGGAAAGGAAGTAAGAGGAGCAGTGATAAGACAGCGCGCTTTTCTTCGTACCGTTAAGTCATTTAATGTGACAATGCAGGAAACTCAATTCACCTGCAACTGGAATAAGCTTGTGCTGAAGAGTAAGTATAATGTCTTTCCATTTTATGAAGATAACTTTTCTCGGAGAGAGTCTATTATGGTATGCTTGATGCGTGTGTACACGCTGTGCATGGGGATGAGGTGGACGTCTGTAAGAAGTAATCTCAGGATTGTCGCGGTATATGCAACGAACAACGATAGAGTGTCACTCTATTTGAGTGATTGGCTCAATTCTTGACCAACACAGGGCATTGTCATAATGGGCAACTGGATTGTGTGTGATTTAGGCTCGACCACCAACACGAGAAAACTGGTCAGACGTGCAGGCATCACTAGAGGTATGGCTCCTCAAACTTCTCCTTGAAAGGATGAGTGGAGGTGTATGTCACATATATCTACCCTTTGATCTTTTACTGACTGTTAGTCCTCACCATCCTAGTTAAAAATCAGATAAAATTCCAACTACTACCCTCTACACTGCTCTAAGAGAGAGAGAGAAAGAGAGAGGACGATCACTCGTGCACAGGATGCTTTGCATTTGACGCCTATTTATTTATCCACTGTGCCATGTGTCCCCGAGGACACATGGCACAGTGGATAAAGGCGTTGGTTAGATCCAGTGACAGGACCCAAAGAGTGTGAGTTCAATACCCGGTTAAGTCAGTGGAGAACTTTCAGACGGAAATTAATGAGATAACTGATAATTGACATCCATTACACATGACACGTGGAACTAGAACAGTCTACACCAATGAGCGAAATAAAGGGTTAAGTTCGATATTCCAACCACCTGAAGAAGGCCGAAACGTTGTAATAAATATGGCGACAAAGATGAGGACAATATTCCGAATAATGTAAATAACGTACATAATACCTCATCTCAGAAATATAGACAGATACAAAAGTTCAGATTTTTAAGCGGAGACGTTGGAAGTATAGAGTTGAGGTAAAATTTAGAAGGGATATTTCAGCATGTTGGAATTCAATGCCACAAATCCCTTGCAACAAAACAAAGTGTAGCTGTTAAAGATTCCTGACTTAAATATAGCAGAGCAAATGTAGTTCTTAAAGAGAAAAAATCGTCAGAAAAATCCACATAATCTTGAAGAGCTGTCACAGAGAATGGTATTTCGTACCTGTGAAGATGATGAGTATCTCTTTCCTTGAGCATTGATGCAATTATTCAAGCTGTGAAGCCACACAAAATATTAACAATGTACAGCAATTTCTTGAAATGACTACTATTTAAAAAATTATTATTATAAATATTTTTCTTCTCGTCTCATTCAGATCACCTACTACAAAATATGACAGGAAACTGACTCCAATGGAGCCAATCTGTAGGAAACGAGATGAAAAACATCCATTTATAATGCTGGTAATTATGAGAAATTTACAGAATTTTAAAGTATGCACTCCTCTGCATATGAACATGAATACTTTTGACTATTTTATACATTTTCACAATACTCATACCAGAAAAACTATATCACTCGAGACCTACTTCTCTTGAGGGAAGAAATGGCCAAAATGATAGCAAGTACAGAGATAAAAAAAAGAGTCTAATGCTGCAAACGGAATATTTCACATGGAAAAGAATCAAATAATGATTGTCAACGTTCCAATCAACAATAATGACAAACATTTCGGGGTGTTCTTTTCTACCCATAGCAGCATTGGACAGAAACATACCTATAACATCTACGTCTTCATAAAAAAGCTATCGGTTGTGCACACCAGTTAGCGATCATGAGAGACAGCCGAGAGCTACATACCCAACATGCTGCATCTAGTGCATCTAGAAAAGACATGTCCTGGAACGTCCTTGATTACTGTTTAGCTGGGAGGTTTTCACTTATATACCATATTCATCTAAGGATCATCAAATTTGATCGAAAAGTTCGTTTTCGCGTTAGTATCAGACATGTTTAGTTTTAACTTTAATTGTAATATATCATATCAATAGCCATTTAAAAAGAAATTGGCAAAATTGGTATACTGTCTCAGCCCCTCAACCTCCGACGTCTTACTCTCTGGGTTGAGGTGTCTACTCAGTCCTAACCGAACTTAAGGGAGTGGCCGTAGGTTCCCCTGAGCATCCGTAGATTATTTGACCGGTCCACTGGTTTAATCCTGCTTCCTGTCCACGTTGTGTCTGGTTTACGCGCACCCGGGCCAATTCTCTCTCTTCTCTCTTCAAGAAATTTCTCCCGTCTTTCTCCCGCCTGTCGCTTTTTCAGCATATCTACGCGTTTATATAGAAAAATCCGGCTGGTTTCAACTGAACTTTGGCCGCACGTGATTATCACGAGATTTTGTCTGTTTCAACCAAAATCATGTGAATTCAAAAGTTCCTTCTAGCTTACTCAGCTCTATTTCAATTTTTAATCGCTAAAAATTATTTCGGTCATTTTCATTGTCTTCTGATGACCCAGATTCAGTGGGTACAACTTCTGGCCTAGGTCAAATTTCCACATCAGTAAACAAAATGCTCTGATTTAATTTCACTTTTCAAATTCACTCCAATTCCACTAAGAAAAAAAATATATGTGCGCGTGTGTTTTTCAGACTCTCTCTCCGTCACAATTGTTGTTCAGTGGTTCTAATATTGAAAATGTAATAAAATAAGTAACATTTCAACATATTGTTTGTCTTATTTCAAAAATGAGATTGAAGTGTAAAAAAAAATTTCTTAGGGTACGCTCAGTGATTGAACTTGTCCAAAAGTGTTTGAGAAGTTTCGTCATAGTGTAATATATTCAACAGCGTGATTTGACCACAGATCATAGTAGTATGATCAACATTTCAATATTACACATGTTTGATTTATAGAAGAATACGTAATATATTTAAGTATACATCAGGATTACGTAACTATGAAAACGTATAAAAAAGCTACTAGCTAGCTATATATGTCAATAAGTGCAGATGTCAAGTGAGTCAGCAGAGAGAAAGGTTGAAAAATATTCCCACCTTTCTGTGTTGTCGAAGGTGATCAGATGAATTAAGTTCCAACATCAAAATCTCATTTTCTCCACAACCAAAATTCCAAAGAGAGCAAATACCCACAACCATATTCTGAATTGCGTTTCGATATCCCTCTCCCACTAGACAAAAACTAATACATCAAACCGTAATGATAGTTGAATAGACAGCAATGAAATGGCTTGAAAACAATCATCATTATGTATGTGGGGGATAGCCAACTCACTGAACAAAGCTAAAATTAAAATTATTTGAATTTGCAAATGTTTGACTTTGACGTGTTGCTTCTATATATCAACCAAAAAGACTACTGCACCCTGTTGTGACGGACTTAGCGTCGTGGATTCCGAGATGAATTCGGTCTCCAAAGAATGACAAACGCAATAATTAAATATAAGAAATAAAATGTATTTACACAATCATACAAAGAGTAATACTGTTAGTAAGTCCAGGAACGTGGTTAGTAGCAAATACAGATAGATATATACAGTCTCGAAGTAGGACTTCCTTAGAGTCTACGTGCTTGTAACTGACTTCTACAAGAGGTTACCTCACACTATCTCCGTTCGTATATTCTCTCACTCTCCGTATATCCTCTCACTATTCGACTACCGACTACGACTACCAACTACCCTCACTGATTGTAACTCTGGGTATTTAACGGCAGCAGTCCAGGTACACTTGGTAGAATCCACTTATATGAAAAAGAGGAGGACCCCTTAACACCCCCCTCCTTAGATCCCTATTTGGGGGATGTTAATATTTTTGTCTCTTGTAGTTGATGATCAGGGGTTCGACGAATTTTCTTTTCCTGTTTGACCTTCTCATTACTGTATTTTCCTGCGGTCTTTGTATGTCAAACGCTTCAAAGATTGTATCCATAGCATCGTCATTATCTGTGGTTGACTAGCTTGGCTCCTCCATTCGTCTTTTCTGTAGCTGGTCTTCTGTGTGAAAACTTTTCGCCTTTTATGGTGTACATTAGATGCATTATTCTATTGATTACTGTGCCAGGCTCCCAGTAAGCCATATTGTTTCTAAAATTTTTGAAATAAACCCGTTCTCCAGGTTTGAATGATCTCTTTGGCACCATCGGTGTATATTGATTTTTGCTCTTGTTTGGCAATAACTTATCAAACACCGACCTTATTTTCCGCGCAAACATCAATTCTGCTGGAGAAAGACCCGATGGCGTGTTTATGTTGGGTGTTATCCTGTACACTTGTAGAAATTGCTGTATAGCTTTTGTCGTCGGTACGTCCTCAGCTTTTTTTTAGTGCTCTTTTCAATGTGTCGACAAATCTCTCAGCTTGTCCGTTTGACCTAGGGTGGTATGGCGCTATCTTAATATGTTTTACTTCGTACGTCTCGCCAAATTCTTTAAATTCACTGGAGGTAAACTGTGTGCCCTTATCGCTTACCACGCAATCCGCGACACCAAATCTCGCGAATAGTTCGATTAAACAATTTATGGTGTTTTCCGTTGTTGGCAACCTCTGGGCATTTACTAAAACTATCTATTATTATTAGATAATAGTAACCTTCAATGGGTCCTGCGTAATCCACGTATATTCTGGACCACGGTCTGTATACTTTAGGCCATGGCCTTTGTATAGAGGGTGGTGCCTTCGCCGCAGCAGCACAGCCTTTGCAACTTTCCACCATTTGCGTGATATCATCGTCCATGTTCGGCCAGTATACAAAACTTCTTATGAGTGATTTCATCCGTTTTTTTCCGGGATGCCCCAAGTGAAAATCTTTTAAGATCCTTCTTCGTAGTGACTTTGGTATTACTACTCTGTCATTATACAACAATATGTTGTCACAGATTGAGTAACTGTCTTCTAAATTCTTCACTTTGTCTTCTATTTTTTTCTTGCTCTCCTGAATAAAATCGTCTCTTTCTGCTTCTCGTCTTATCTCTAGCAGCGTTACAGGTAGTTCCTTTATTGTATTGCATAGTACCTTACTGATTTCATCTTCAGCTTGTAATGCGGCAATTACCGACTCTTCTAACAGTTCGCTTTTCGCAGGTATTAATCGCGATAGTCCGTCAGCGTGTCCTATTTTCTTTGATGGTAAGAATTCCAGTTTAAAATTATGGTTCAGTAACACAGTTCCCCATCTTAAAAGTCTGTTCGCTGTGTAGACTGGTAGGCCTTTTTTTGAACCAAAAATCGTAAGTGGTTTGTGGTCCGTTTGGAGTGTGAACTCTCTCCCATAAATATATCTGTGAAAACGCGTTACTGCAAAAATTATGCCTGATGCCTCCTTTTCAATCTGTGAATAGTTTCTTTCCGCCGGTAATAATGATCTAGATGCGTGTGCAACGGGTTTGTTTGTACCGTTCCGCATCTTGTGTAAAATACACGCACCTACCCCATGTGAGCTCGCGTCACTTGCAATAATGATTTCGAGTTCGGGATCAAAATGTGTCAGTGTTAACTCTGAAGTTAATTTTTGTATTATTTCCTTGAACGCTTTTTCACAGTCCTCTGTCCAATTCCAATTATGCTCCTTTTTTAGTAACTCATTTAATGGAGCCCTCAGTTTATGCATATTAACAATAAATTCGCCATAGTAGTTAGCTAGGCCCAGGAAACTTTGCAGTTCTGCAATATTTTTTGGTTCCGGCATATTTTTAATTGCCGATGCCCTCTCTGGGTCCGGTTTCCTGCCATTTTCATTTATTATCTGACATAAATATTTAATTTTATTTAGGAAAAAATCACACTTTTCTCCTTTTACTTTGAAGCCGAAGTCCTGACGTCTTCTAAAAACTTCTTTTATGTGTGATGTGTGCTCTTCAACATTGTCGCTCTTAATTAGAATATCATCCAGATAAGCGGTTGCGAAATTCTGGCCCGTGAGCATTGTGTCCATCGTTTGCTGAAAAATTGCAGGTGCAACTTTTATTCTGAATGGTAGTCTGTTGAATTTGTACAACTCTTTGTGCGTATTAATGCAAAGGATTTTCGTACTCTCTTCTTGTAGTGGAATTTGTAGATAAGCCTCACTAAGATCTATTTTTGAAAATATCTTACCGCCGTTGAGCTTTGTAAATATCTCCTCTGGGTAATGGTGGTCTTTTATTGCCTTGTTGAGTCCCGTCGAAAAATCTGCGCATACGCGAATTTCTCCTGACTTTTTTTTTTTTTTTACATAAGCCAATGGCGCCGCCCACTCGCTAAAATCTGTTTTTGATAGAATCCCAGTTCGTTCAAGTCTCTCCAATTCTTTGTCTATTTTTTCTATAGTAGCAAACGGTACGTTTCGCTTTTTTCTAAAAATTGGTTGGACGTTTTCTTTTAATTCTATTTTGGCCTTAAATTTGTTGCATCGTCCCAACCCGCTTGAAAATACCTCAGGAAATTTATTATATAATTCCTCCTTCAATTTTATAGTATCTGATTGTTCAACCTCTAACTTTTTGCAAAACGAGTTGATAGGTAGGTCCCAAACGTTGAATTTCTGCATCCAGTCGATACCTACTAAATTTTCAGTATCTTTCATGACGTATATCTTAAGTTTTTTTGTTTTGCCGTGAAATTTAACATTCACTATTATTTCTCCCTCAAATTTTATTCGTTTGCCTGTAACCGATTTGGCAATTTTTTGAGTGTGTAACATGGTAGGTCTGTTGAGTTTTTTCCATGTCTGTAAGTTGATTATCGTGAGGTCGGAACCCGAATCCACTTGTAATTTAATCTTTTTGTTTAAAATTTCCAGTTCCACATATTTCCTTACATTGGCGTTGTCATCATTATGCATCCTTGTAGCTCTTATTCTATTAGTATCTTTTCTATTTCTACATTGGGATGCCTTGTGGCCTTTTTTTCCACATTCATGACAGTTTTTATATCTGAAGCGGCAATCCTTGTTCCAATGTAATCCACCACATCGATAACATGCTGATGGAGGGGGCTTATATTTGTTTCGATATTCGTCATAATTTGTCCTGTATGTTGTACTTTTTCTCTTATCATAAAATTTTCTTTTTCTTTTCGGGGAGGGTGAGAATCTTTTTTCATTGTCGTAAAATTTTAGTTTTCTTTCCGGGGAGGGTGAAGAACGTAGACTTTTGTTTAACTTACGTATATGAGAAACAGCTGATTTTTCAATGACCTTTGCGTCTTTCTTTATACTTAAACATCTCTGGCAATCTTCCGATAATTGCTGTAATGTTAGACCCGGTTCATTTTGTAATTTTGCAAGCATTCTTCTACGCATTTCGCTATCTTTTGTAGAAACTGGCCCTTGAACAAAGATGAGACATTTGGAATTGTCCGGGGTTAATTCCGCTAGTTTGAAGTCGTCACAATGTTTATTTACGATTGCGGCAAACGTGGAATAATCCTCATTATCGCCCTTTACCAGGTTAAGGCATTTTCACCTCCTGTGGAAGAGTGATGTTTTGGGGCTGAAGAGTTCTTTAAGACATATCACTGCTTCGTCAAATTTTAATTCGTTCGTCTTTTTTGGCAAGATATAATCCACAAACTTTGTATATTCTTCAGTTCCTAATTTTCTAAGCAATAGACGTAGCTTTTTTGCTTCTGTCCAATTTTGACAGTCTATGTTAAAGATGTCTTCATGTCTTCTGAAGTAATCTCCAAAATTTTTGTCCTCATCTAGAGAATATTTGAAAAATCTCTATGGTATTCCACACTGCGTCTTGCGAAAATGTTGCTTCTTTTTCAATATCTAATTGCTTGTTTCCCGCTACTTTCAATATTAGTTCCTGGAGCTCTGTTTGTCTATCTTGATTTTCCTTTTGCGTTTGTAATATTTGCTTTTGCCATTTTTCTTGTAGCTGTAACTGTTGATCATTTTGGTAATTTTGCATTTGTAATTGTTGCTCATTTTGCTGTCTTATCATAAAAATATATAAAATTGAGTTATCATGGAAGATTTTAAAAATATGTTGGTAGAACACCAACATATTTTTAAAATCTTCCATGATAACTCAATTTTATATATTTTTACTCCTCGAAATTGTTTGTCGCTAATTTGTTGTTGGACGATGAGGGAAGGATTTTTCTATATCTTTTCTTTTTTTTTTTTTTTTTTCATGTGAGTTCGAATCGCTCGAAGCCAAGTTGTTTGTTGGTTAGGCGTACGAAAAGTTTTTCTTTCCCCGCGTGAGTTTCGAATCCTCGTTCGCCAAGTCGTTGTGGATTCCGAGATGAATTCGGTCTCCAAGGAATGACAAACGCAATAATTAAATATAAGAAATAAAATGTATTTACACAATCATACAAAGAGTAATACTGTTAGTAAGTCCAGGAACGTCGTTAGTAGCAAATACAGATAGATATATAGAGTCTCGAAGTAAGACTTCCTTAGAGTCTACGTGCTTGTAACTGACTTCTACAAGAGGTTACCTCACACTATCTCCGTTCGTATATTCTCTCACTATTCGACTACGACTACCCTCACTGACTGTAACTCTGGGTATTTAACGGCAGCGGTCCAGGTTCCACTTATATGAAAAAGGGAAGGACCCCATAACACTTAGAAAAGTGGTTATTTTACAACATGGAATGCAAGAGACTGTGGAGCAAGAAAAAACAACCACAGGTAGCTGTACCCAAAGCTGGTCTTCATCTAAAGATGGTAATGCTGAGAATATGGTGTTATTGAAAGAGATTTCTGTACTAAGAGCTCCTAAGAACCACATGACTGATCCGAACAAGTACTGCTCCTAATTAGACCTATTAAAAGCAGCAATTAACAAAAAATGTTCTGATAAGTAAACAGGAAGGGCGTAATATTTCACCAGGATAACACTAAACTAGGTTTCCTTAGTGACCTCGCAAAGCTTATTACTGTTTAGCTGGGAGGATTTCATTTATATACCATATTCATCTACGAATCATCAATTATTTCAATCTGTACAGAATTCTTTTATGAAAATATCAGTTCCCTGGAAAACTCTAAAAACATCTTTGGCTGTTATTTACTAAGGAAACTAAAATTTCTTGGATAATGGGATTATGATTAAAAGATGGCAGAGCGGTAAATGTGCCATAAAGCAGATATATCGAAAAGTAATAATTAAAAAATGGTATTTTTACTTGATAAGCCGAACGAACGATGATTTTGATAAAAAAATGACCCTAGTCACTGTAATCCTTCCTACAACACCCAGTTTGAATGTTCAAAAAAGAGCAGAAGACAAAAAAAAAAAAAAAAATCAAAAAAGGAAAAGTAGGTCATCAGATAAAAAGCAGCAGGAGCTGATCGACGTTTATGGTAATAAAAGTCAGAATAAGATCGGCAGAAGAGAAACAGCAACAACAACGGTGGCCGCCGGTGAAGTAACACTACAGTAATATCAGAGTCGCAGCAACTAAGATGGAAAAACAAGGTTAGAAAAAAAAGAGGAACGTAAAAGGAACAAAAATGACCGAAATAAAAATGTAACCACTGCCTCCCCACTCTCAAAAGTAGACAATATGTCTCAACATCACCTCTTTGAAAGGTGTCAACATTCGCAGATGAGTATTTCAAAAGCGCTCACTAAAAAGAGCGGTTGTCAGAAAGTTTATTAGAACGTGCTCACGACCGCTCTGGTTGCTTTCCATAAACTGACAATAGAAGATCTGAACTGTCACACTACGTGATACTGACAAACGGAAAGAAAAGGGTTCAAACTAAAATATAACTTGGAACAAGACGAAAAGGTTAAAGAATTGAACGATAGACAGACTGAGAGAAAGAATCGAGATTTAATTAATCGTTTAATTTTAAAAGTCTATTTTTAAGTAGAGACAGCTTGAAGAAAATGACTTTGTTATTTTGATATTGACATGGAAGCCGTCAGTAAGAAGCTGGGCTGACAGATGATTGATGGCTTTGCTTAAGGTGGAAGTTAAGCAAGTATCTCCTGAGGACCACGAGAAAGAAAGATAGGAAAATTCGGTAATTTCTAAACACGAAGCTAAAAAGAGAAAAATTAATTAATGACCATCGACTAAAAGTGCCAGTTACGAAAACACCAACCGAGAGATAAAATTTAGTAATTTTAAAGCAAAGGCAAATGGAAAAAAACTGATTGACGATTGCTGTTAAAAATCAGGTCTGTACAAACATTGCCAAAGGAAATGATTTTGTGCTTGGCCTAAGAGAAATCAAGATATGGAGATAAACTGATTGGCGGAAACAGCTGGTAAATTTCTGATTGTATAAACAAAACCAGGATGGGAAAAATTTACTGACGAGAAGTTAAAATGATAATTCTACTTAATGACCAGAAACTAAGCTACGCCACGCGGTTTGAGAACAAAAGGACAACCAGGGTGACAGGCGTAGGGAAATTCCAAGAAGGACGGAGGAATTGCCTACGCTCATTACGACATGTTGATACGAGGCACAAATAAAGGAGGCGTTATCGAGGCGGATCGATACCTGTGACCGCTGCCCATAGGAAAAGGGATCTCCGCAAATTTGGAGAGATACTGGACCCTCTAACCACATCGACTCTCATGCCAGTCTTGGGTAATATAAGCAGAACTCTTTGGGTGATTCGAGAGTTTCAGAGATGCCAGTTTCAGAGTGCAAACAACAAGAGACGACTGATTTGCTGCCAGAGAGAACCTCCGACCTAAGCCTTGTTCCAAACATAGCTAAATTGAGCAAAGTGTCACCATAGAATTCAAAGTGAAAAGGATTAATATTTCTGTACAAAGAACGATATAAACCGCATAGAAATAGACCCTGAAGAAATTCCTGCTGACGAGAACTCGATTTTTGCCAGCTCCGTGATCAATCAACACAACGTGGGACGAAGCAGGGTGCAGATCGGAATGACCAACTCCAACGGCCAGCGGCAGCACTGACCAGGGACCGACGGGCGAGAAGTGTTACAGGAGCACCTGGAGCTCAAATGTGTACCGAATCATTTTCCTTTGAGGTCCTTGGTTTAAATTCATCTATCCATACAAACGAACCTAAATCTATCAAAGGGAGAATCTATGAAATGTTTGTAGCATCGTTAATAGCAAACAGGTTACCACTGAACTAGACACTGGAAGACTAGGACAGATTATAAGTGTGTTCACCATGTGAAAGGCGGGATCCATGCGAACATTGTTTGGTTTAGTTATCAAAATCTGGGTGTTTTTTTAAACTCATTATCATTTTTAGCTACATATATCTCATTATATTGTACATATGGTATGTTTTGTCTTATTGTAGGTCGCATTGAATAATTGTGGTATTTTGGAAGATGAAAATTATGGAAAGTGAATGATGAGTATTTTAATCAAAGAGAGGCAAACATGACAGCGAATGTCGTTTGCACGAAAACTGACTTCACCGAAACCGTTAATTCGAATCTTCACTACGCCAAATAGTTCACTTCACTGAAAAATCCAAACAGATTATTAAAGTGAGATAACTTTTATATCTGAATAGACCTTTTTAAAATTATTTATTATTTCTGGTGTTTATTTACGATAATGAATACCTGTTTCTCCGTAAATTCATCACTGATACTTTTCACATAATAATGTTGCTTAATATATGAATTTTATTCTAGAAATATGTAAAAATATTTAAAAATGAGATGACAAAAATGAAAAACAAACACATTTAAATATGTCATATCCAAAATACATCCGTAAATAAATTAAATATTTAAAAAAATCTTTATTAATTCATATTACTCTATTTTAATATTCAAATTTGTATTTATTTATGTATATTTTATTTTCAACATTCGAAACCACGCTCCAAATGTTACTTCGACCAATTCTTCTCCATCGGAATGCCTACTATCTTGCACGGTCCCATCCTTCCAACTGAATAGGCTGGAGATAAGGCCACATTTCTACGAACACAGCAATATGCCAACAGACTTATGACGATTACTTTTGGCCCTGGTCACTATCTCATACAATCAGAGCCGGTGCAAGAGTTTCTTGCCCACCCCACCTCCCGATTCTACGATAAGGACCCCAATTCTACTGCATTTCAATTTTCATAAGGTAGTATTCATATAAAATACAAATTTTATTGTAACGTAATTGTGTAATGGATCATATGCAATATTGGTGGACAATTCAACTAAAAACATTGCAAATAAATACAATGTATCTAAGTACTAATTAGAAACATATCATAATAGCCCATTCCATTTGAAATAAATCAATAATGATTTGCGGCAATTTTTAACATCAACTTCAGATTTTTCTTGTTAAAAATTTTAATGCATTCAATATTATGGATAATAACAGCTGAAGCAAAACAACTTCACGTATTTGAGTGAAAAAAAGATCCCAGAATGACGTCA
The DNA here is from genome assembly GCA_963932145.1 of Acanthosepion lycidas. Lineage (NCBI taxonomy): Eukaryota > Metazoa > Mollusca > Cephalopoda > Sepiida > Sepiidae > Acanthosepion > Acanthosepion lycidas. The sequence goes on from OZ010573.1 coordinate 73,365,049, forward strand.
AAATCTATGAAAACTTTTAATCCTTGTCAGTATATTGTAGATAGAAAAAATAAAATATTGATAAGGAAGCACTACCTAAGACCTCCAGTCAGGCTTGGGCTCCTCGGTCGGGGTGTTCGAGGGTAGTGCGCGCCGGTTTTGAATACAATTTTATGTCTTTATTGACCTCCACAATCTTGGCATTGTTCGTTACAAACGTAAAACTATTGTCGGTATAAACAGTATACCTAGCCGATATGTTAGAACCAAGTATAACACCTTTTGACGTCGCCTACACCCGGTGTTGTAACCACGTTTAGTGGTCTGGTCCTCAGGGTCTTAGGACGACGTTTTAACTACTGAACTAACTCTGCGCTGGTCAATGCTATCGCTGGTCCAAGCTGGTTTCTGGCCGCTTCGATCCACACCAACTCTGCCTACGCCGTGCTATTGATCTCAGAGCAGTTGAAAATCGAAAGTCGTAGTATCATGTCGGGTGCTATATTAAAGAAGAAAAATATCTTCACAGCGAAAAATAAAACAAGAGATTCATGGGGCTAATCTTCAATTTGTTTATGTAGCTAAAAAACCCTTCCTGCATCAATCTCTATAGTGACACTGGGCTTTGTCTAAACTTCTTGGGGAGCAGGGTTCAAAGTTCTTGGAATCAGGAAATCTGGTGGCAGCTGACGTGGATTCCAGAGTCACTCGATGCAGTTCTCAGCCCAAGTCTCTGAGCTCCCAAAGTTATCTGCTTATATGCACTTCGGCCCAAAACTGGCGTGGGACTGAAGAGTTCTGGGGAACTGGTTATTCCCCAATCCTGACATTAATCCCAATAAAGGTTTTCTTTGTTCCTTATTTCTGCTTTCTTAATCAAAATTCCATAATTATCCGCTTTCCTTGGGAGGAGTCACAGGGATCTCTCCTCCCTTAACTACAACCTGCTTCACTTCACTTCTAGCACCACTAATCCACAAAGACGGAACTAAATTCTGCCCCTTCCTCCTCCTTTCTCGGTATTCTAACTCTACCCACTTCTCAGGGATGGCATAACTATCTTTGTGACAAATCTAATTTTTAAAGTGCATATGTTAAAGGGAAGAGTTTATTCTCCTCATTTCAATTCTCTTACTCCCTTCTACTCCCTTCTACTTCCATACTATTATCTCTGTCCAGCAAGAACACAAACCAGAAAAGCTTCTCCTTTTAGCCTTCCAAACGATAGATAAAATTATTTCCCAATTTGTTTTCGTCAACGAAAATATATTTGTTTACCTAAATTTTCAACAAAGAGACACGCTGTTCTCTATCCTTGGGCCGATTGCTGTCTTAGCGAAAACATAAACCAGACTACCTGTCGATTACGACGGGAACGATTTTCATAAACCTAACGCTCGCAGCAAGTTCATTCTCTGTTTTCATTTCTCAATTCCTGTCTACCTCTCTTCTCGCTAATGAAATGTGTTTTTCAAATTTCCCAAGAAAGAGATAAAGCCATTTCCCACTTTTCTTTACCCGCATGCCAGATTTTCGATAGATGAAAAAGTAAACACTTGGTGCAACATTCCAATTTGTAGAGGTCCAGTTGGCCTTTTTTTCACTTCTACATTACCAGGAAAAATGTCTTCTATTCTCTCTTTCTCTTTCTCTCCCTCTCTCTCTCTGTCTCTCTCTCTCTCTACCTCTTTATCTTTCAGTTTATATTTAATTTTAGGCTTAACCCTTTTTCTGATTTGGATTAACATTTAACCCTCTCACTGCTTCAATGTAACATAATATTTTGTTCGCCCTTTACCTACACAGTAAAAGTTTCAAAGCAAGAACATAAAACCTTTTCAAAGGGTGAACATCATTGTAAAAAAGTGAGCAGTGGGTGGCGGTTTTTGTTTGTTTCTTTTCGCATAATTTTTTATACATTAGAGTGGTGCCATTATTGAGAATTTGTTTATTTAATTATACCTAATTAAACCATTTAATTTATTTGATTTTAACTAAATAAACTATTTAATTTATTTGACTTTACCTAATTAAATCATTTAATTACAGTAGATAAATCTAATCACAATAGATAAATATTAGATTTTTTTGTTTTTGTGTTTGTTTGTTTCGTCATTATAATGCATTCCGACGTTTATGATGACCACTGATCTAATTTCAATCATCAGAGTCTTGAACTCAAGCCCATCATTTAGTGAAAATGATGGGAACTAATTTTAGTAAATTGTAAATTCTTACTCGCGGTACTCCTGACTTAAATGCGACGACTTGTCTGAACTATTGACTAATTTTTAAGAAATATATTTCATGTATGAATTACTTATTCTGTTTTCCAAACAGATCAAGATACCATGAAGAAAATTGCACTATTCTATCAAATGAAAGTAGAATTAAAGAATTGCAGCATCCACTATTTTAATCGATATTATTGATAACATTCAATATAATGACCGTTTTTTTCCTTTCATTTTTTCTTTATACTTGTACATTATATAATCCTTAAGCTTAATGTCAGTAACTATATCTTTGTTCATGAAAAAGTCAGACGAAAAAACTGAACGCTGGTTAGAAAGAGCATTGTCGCTCACGCAGTGCCGAACCTGTTGTCCCTGTAAGATATATTGTTTATTTTTAACTCAGCTTCTTCAATAAAAGACACTGTGTACCATTTTCTTGAATGTGATAAACTGTAGATGACTATCAAGCCTCCAGCTATTCTATTTAATTAATTGTTTTTGTTTTTTCGGTTGTTTCAGTATATAAAACAATTTTAATAATGTAACCATAAGCTCTCTTATAATCTTTCTAAACCAGATCTTCTGATTCATGTTACGCAATTTCCACCACTGGCCAGTTGTGAACGCTCCGAAACCAAAGACAGAACTAAAATTCCATCAAACACACATCGGCTCCACATACCTTCCGCTGTCCTCACCCCCACCCCACAAAATAATACAATCCAATTTTTTACCCAATAGCACCCACTCCCGCCTAAAGAAGCGAAATAAGAATTGAACCCGAAAGAACATAAAAGCCCATTAAAGAGCCATCTTCGGCAGTCGGTCGGCACAATAGCCAGGGTTCACACGCTCTTCGGAACGCCACTCAAAGACAACCGGCCTCCCATCTCCAAGGACAACTCGCCAAAGCCCGGCGCCGCAGTAAGTCACGACTCATCCTCCCTCTCCTACCGTAAGCCACTGCGGACGACTTTACTTATCTCTTTCTTTCAATAAAAGACGTTCAACCACTTCACCATTCGTTGCATTTTTTGTTAATACAATCATTTATTTTTGAAACCTCCGTCGTTTCTGCCATCATACGCTTGATATAACAACTGGTGTCAGAAGCGTGCCGACAGAACGAGAAAATGGACTACATCGCATTTACTCGCCACTAAATGCTAGAATTGATCAAACAGCAACGAGCAACTATTATCAAACTGAGAACAGATCCAAAAACCACAAACGAACAACAAGCCAGTATTTCAAGTAGAGCTTCAGGAAATGCTGACCGCTTTCACCTCTGCCTCCATCGGGATCGCGCACACGTCCCAGTCCTCAACTACAATCCTTATGTGACGCTATGCGTGACGTAAAACGTTTCCATCCGGGTAATGACGTCAATCGGTTCATAACCGATTTAAACAAGGCCTACACAATCCATATAAAATCTGAGCTTGCACATTTCCGAAAATGGAAACCGAATTTGTTAAAACCGCTAACTTCTCAACGAGGGCATATTCCAACAGGTGGAGGATTCGCAACCGACCATGTCTTCGTACGAGCAGTTGGGAGCCTACTTTCTAAGAATCTACGTAGATGACGAACTTTCAACACTTCAGCTGAGCAACGGCGTGACAACGAAAAGATCACCGATTTTGCAGGCCGGATCGAGACCACGATCAGAGAAGGGGCAGTCCATATAAAGCCGAAGTTTCAGACGGACGACAACAACTCCGAAATGAGCGCCGACACCGTTTTTTCTCTCATGGGGGCGAAATAATTAAGGTCTCTGAACATATGCCCTCACCTCATAAAGACGATGGATAGCCACTACTCGGCGGTTGGTATAGTGAGGGACGCCCAGCACTACCTCAACAGCGACATAAAAACTGACGCTATCCCTAACCTGATCGCAGATGTCATGCACGTACAAAAACAGGGACCACATACACAAACTAATCAAGGTGTTCATCAGGATCTTGCCGACATGAATCGTCAAATACAACAAATACACCGACAGATAAATCACCCAATGAATGGCAAGAACACGTCTATGAGAATGGAGCACAACGACATAACGTTAAGACAAACCCAGAAACGCACGCCCACAAACAACTCCAATAACAAAGTCAACCATTCTGTCTGTACAAACTACACGAGGGGCTTCACATGTTTCAAGGGCCAAAATTGCCCTTACTTTCCCCTACCTCGTGCTCAAGCACGCGTTGCGACCGTATATGCAAACACACCTACAACAGCCACAGAACAGCCTGAAGACACAAACCAACTTCATGAAATTATTATCGGTCAGGGTCAGACGAGATGTGATGGTTCAGTCTCCGGTCCAGAATATTAACAAACACCATCACATCTTCAATTTCTAACACCGATTTCCATTCACAAAAATAGACATCACGGTTGTTTCAGTGTATAGAAAATTTTAATAATTCAACCATGACCTCCTTGAATCCCCCAAAAATAAGTTTTGTGACCATAAGTGAACTTTAACAGTTTAAGTTTTCACAGTTGTCTCTCCATGATTTTTACAGTTAAGAAAAGAAGCCATTCAACACATGATATTCAAATACCTCAGCCAGGAATAAGCAACAAGAAGACGTATATTCATAGCTTTAATTCTGAATGGTATAAACGGAAAAGTTGACTGTCTGTAAAGTGAAAAATGCATTGTTTTGCTTTTTGTGTTTGCTGTATGGAGATGATGTAATTTGGACAAAAGAGAGTTTTAGAAATATAAACAAAATAAAAGAAAAAACTGAAAAACATTATAAGTCAAAAAAGTATATTGAAAATATGGTTTCACTGTAACTTTTATGAAATGTAAATATTAAGGAGAAACTTTGTGAGGCATATAGACTTTCAATCAATGAAAATAACATGATAGTTAAAAAGAACCGTGAAATTTTATCCAAAATAATAGACTTTATTTAATTTTTTGGTAACTTTGAAACTCCCTTACGTGGACATTGTGATGTACTGAGAGAGGATGGAATGGATATATATTCAATCGTATTTAACAAACAAGGAACACGTGGTGGACATATTGGATTTCTATTACGGAAGTGATAAAGAGGAATAACGAGGTAAACGGAAATGATACTAGGTGACGTAAACTTCTTGTTTAGTGTGTATCTCACAGTCCTCCCTTTTTTTGGGGAAAAAATTATGTAAAAGAATTTTTTTATTTATTTCCAGCTTTCATACAAAGTCCTTGAAACGTTCCAGTATTTTTGCTAAGTGTTGTAATGGAATGTGTCCCACACTCCTTGTCGCTTACGTAGACTGATTATATCACTAGCTATATATAGTGAGCATAGGATACACAATAAATATAGCTCCGCTAATCAGTTGGTGCATTTGCTTTTGTGGATCTGACATTGATTTTGTCAGGCAAAAGTTCACTTTGAAAACTAACGGTTAGGTTTTGATTTATTTCGAATTTTTTGCAAACTTTTGAATTTTGTTTTTTTCCTCCTTCTTTGTTTGTACGTATTTGCTTTTCATTTCTACATTCTTTTCTGTTTATCTCTTTATTGTATTTACCCTCCCCAGTTTTTGGTTTTATTACTGTTTTCGTTTGATTTGTTGTTTTTTATTTTCAGTTTTTGGAAGATTCTAGATCATTCTAGTATATTCGAGAAAAATCTAGATGATTCGAGAAACATCTAGAAATATGCAAATTAGGTGTTAGCCCCTATAAAAATGGGATTTTGGAAAAGGGTTGTCAGTAGATGAGTGGGATTTTCTGCTGTTATCAACTGCGGCTTTTGATTCAAGGACTATTATATCCAGCCGAAAGAATCTCTATAAAAAGTTGCCGACCAACCAAAACCCAAAAGAGAATTTCATGGAACAAATTTGATAAATAGAATTTTGACTAGGTACCTCCACTTTTTCGGCATAAATTATCGATACCTAAGTTTAAAATGCATTTTTTAAAATGAAAAAATATGCTTGAATATTTCATTTTAGTTTTACTTGAAAGTTGAATCATTAAATTTATTATTTCCATTAAGTAAACAATTCTGGTATATTTCAGATAGAAACTATATACATTGGAATGTCAAATTTAATTTTAAATTTTTAAATTTTCAAAAAACCCGCCATTTTCTTAATTTTAAGAAATTTGTAAACAAACACAAATTTATCGATTTTAAAAATATTTAAAAAAATTTCTGACACGTCATTTTAGTAAAATTAGAAAATTTAATGTTAAATTAATCTGATTTAAAAAAAATATTACTTAATTATAGCATAAAAAAGAAATATACAACGAATTATTAACGATTGGTACCGTAATTTTGATCCGATACTTGATCCACGTGTTGATTGACAAGTGATGACAGCTTACGACGGATGACCATAAATGAAAATTACTAGAAATCTGAGTGAACCCTTTTATTTTTAGTTTTACTGTTATGTCTATTTATTAGAATAAAGGGACAAAACTCTTTTTATAATAATGGCAATTTCAGTCTACCGTACATGGAAATAAGGAATGTATTAAGTAGAAAAATACAACATAAAAAATTATTTGAAAAAAAAGTGGAATCACTAAATTTATTAAACTTGGCAATTTTGAACTCGTAAATTTTGTTTCTACTTAATTACTAATTATCAAAAGGAAATAAGCTAATACAGAGTTTTGCACGATTTTTAAACTATTATAAATTATTATAATCAAAATGTAAAACAAATAAAAAATTCTTGTAAAATTTAATTATTCATCAGAAAAAATTTATTTCTTCAGGCAATAATGACCTTAATATTACTTATTTACAAAAGCAATTAAAAGCTTTTCTAATTAAGTAATATCATAGTTTTATTGGATTCATTATTTTTCTATTCAAAGCTCATTTTAAAAAAGTTGGAACAAATTAGAAAAAAAAAAGTAGGTGATTTACCATCTCCAATGACTCTTACTTTAAACAAAAAAAAATTGTAAGGAAATAAAAAGAATTCAAAAAAATTTCGGGAAAATAAATAAGTGGGGTGTAACATATTAAAAAAAAAAATATTTTTTACTAAAATTTACTAAAAAGAAATATTTCAAAAATAATTTCATTCATTGGTGAAATAAGTCCTGAAAATTTCATTAAAATCGGACAATTACTTTAATTTTACAAGAATTTCCAAATCAATGGGTTTTCAACGGGAAAAAAGCGCAAAAAAAAACAATGTTATTTTTACAGCACCGCGATGACGTAAAAAAAAGAAAACTTTAACCAAAATTTCGAACGTGTTAAAAAATATTAAAAAATATCAAAAAATAATTAAAATACACTTTGGTCTTTCATCTTAATAATAACATAAGCGTTTTGACGATAAAAATTTATTTTCGGTAAGTTTGTAGCATTTGTTTATTACGCTATGCTGTTTTCCCGCGAAAAAGTGGAGGTACCTAATTTTGACTAATTTTCATTGACCAAACTAAAAGTTAATATTTATTTACACACCTTTGTGGATTTCCAAATATAGCACTTAGATTACTTCACTAGCCCTAAAGTGATAAAGATATTTGATTCCCTTTCCTTCTCCCTCGTAACACTTCGCCAGTAACTCTGTGTTTTCTGTTTTGTAGGCCACAATTGTTTATCTTGTATATATTTTATGTTGTGTTTTAGTAAATTAAATATTTGTTTGTGATTTAGCTCTGTGTTGTGGTAAATCATTTTTTTTTCCTTCATTACAATTATCAACACGTAACAATATATATATATATATATATATATATATATATAAAGGAGAACTTTGATTTGTTCAAGCCGTGGTGGGCGGAAACCCCCATGGCAGAAAATGTAGAAAATTCACCGCCGGAAACGGTGCAAATTTGGCACCGGCAAAATAAACGGCATGGACAGAAAACAGGCCTCAAAAGAAAGACGCTGCCTATTACAGTCAGCTTAAAGAAAAGTATGACAAATATGTCAAAGGAACGGAGTTCCTAACAATACCAGAGGCACTAGATGTTGTGAACGTAAGAATAATTTCCCTGCTGACTTCCGACGTGAAGAGTCGGCAATTAATTGGAGTCAGTAGGGAAACAATGGAAGAAACGTTGAAGAAATTAAATATTGCACCGAAGGTCTTGGCTAGGCGAACCAATGCCATTTGGGACATTCTCCTAGTCATTGAGCAGCAAGCCAAGCAGCTGGCCGGAAGTGTCCTGGCAACCGGAAACTTACGACACCAGACGGAGTACATGGGCACCCGGCGTACCAAAATCTCACGGTACGTGGAATGCCTGTGGACATTTCCACAGATAGAATAGGGGCCTTTTTCGCTAACTATGCCCCCGCCCCCGTAGAAGAGGTCACATCGGTGGTAAGTAAGACAGGAATTGAAACCGGTGACATCATCTTGTATGTCACTTTAACAAGACAAGCGTTTGGGGAAATCCCAAATGTCTTGTTATGCCGAGACAGGTGAATGCTGGTGGCTGTGGAGGGACGTAAGTCGTACTGTTGGAATTGCGGAGTGTCTGGGCCCATGTCCAAAGTGTGCCCAGGTAAGACTTCGCAACCTCCGCCCCACCCAACAACAACAATGGCAGCGACAACCACAGCAACGACGGCAGCGACGACAAAAGCAACGACTACAGCAGCAACAAAAACTGTGGCATCAACAGCTAAAGCGGCAACAGTGACACCAGCAACTTCGGAGAAGGCGTCTAACGGAGAGTGGACGGTGGTGATGGGAAGGAAAAATGTGCCCCCCCCCAAAAAAAAAAAACGGTAGTCTCCAGAGCAGCGGCGGCCACCACAGGAGCGGCCAAAAGAGGTGCAGACAAAACAATGTCCCCGGAAGCAGGACGAACAGGTGAAACGAAAGGAGGTTCAGCGTAGCCCTGGGAAACAAGTCAAACCAGCAGCAGGAGAATCAACAGGGGGGGTCCAGAAAGGAAAAAAGCCCCCCCCCAAAAAAAAAAACAGCAGCAGCAGCAACAAAGACGGAACGAATCAACAGATACAGAGATGGAGATGGAGGTGGAGGAAATGCCTCTACCTCGTGCCTCATCCTTAAATAGGAGTAGGTTGGAGGAAGAGGATGATGCACATAAAGAAAGACACGGCACAAGAAGTAGGATGGACAAATTCACGGAAAAGACCAGGTCCAACTCTGTCTCTGCATCCCCTAGGGAAACTGTCTCAATTCCAAGAGTAAGGAGCCTCCCTACCTCCCCTGCCCGTGATCCAACCCCTCTCCCTCCACTTCTTCCCTTGCTTCAGATTCCACATCCACTCATGCGTCTACTTCTTCCCCATCCCAAAGCAGAAAAAGGTGAAGAAGGGAAAATGTTTCTCTGGGTCAGAGGCTATTTGCAAAGTGGAGAAAAAAAACTTAAATAAGGGGATATCGAGACAAAGGAGGGCCTAATTGGGGATGCTAATTAAAAAGACCAAAGTGGACAGCAAGTCCATAGAGGATCCCCGCAATTTTCCCGATGCCCCTGTGGTTATCACATGTGTGAGGGAAACTGGAACTTGCGAAGCGAAACATGCTTTCCCGAACATAAGGATTTTCGAGTTAGACACAACTTAGTTAAAAAAAAAATTTTTTTTCTGTGCTGAGAGGGTCCCTGTCATGCTTCATCCCTCCTTATATAGGGCGTTTAAATTAACGTACCCCATGGAAGTCGGCGGTATTTTCCTGGAAGGACGAATGACGTCAGAACTAGGTGTGGGGAGCCTAGGACAATCCGTCTGACTGACGCAGATTTCAGGCCCGTATGTGAGTAGGTCTTTTTCTTTTCTAATTTCTCTTTTTTTTTCCAAACCTAATCGATGTCTTTCAGTTTGAATGCGAATAGCTTGAGGGATCGGGGTAAGCCTTACCCCGATCCCTCAAGCTATTCGCCTGCTCCGTGATCCCTCAAGCTATTCGCCTGTTCCGTGATCTCTTGTCGTTTGGCGTGGATGCCACCGCGATTCAAATGACCCACTTTGCTTGCAAGGCCGATGCTTGTGTGCTGTCTGACGACTTTGTCGTCTATTCAGCATATGGGAACCGAGACGCCAGAGGAATTTTTGCTGGTGATGCATACTCTTGATACGAAGGTGGACCTTGTGCATATCGATGCCGAGGGCCGGTTGATCGTGGCCGATATTGCTGTGTAAAGTGGTTCGTTCCGAGTCGTTGTGGTTTATGCGCCCAACGACCGGGATGAGCGGGTCTCGTTTTTTCGGCATATTGCGCTGTTCCTAGTGGATTCAACGCGCCTAGTTTTAATGGGGGACTGGAATGCCATTCTGGAAGCTAAGTTAAATCGGAGGGGATGCTAGAGGGAGAAGGGGCGATCGTAGCTTGGTTGATCTGATCAACGAATTTGGTCTCGTTGATAGATACCGGGTGGACCACCTCGGGGGGAAAATGTGAACGTGGGGTCTTAATTGACCTTTGGGTGGTTAGCTACCTCGACAGAATGTTAGAGGACCCGACGTAGACTTGGTAGATTGTCCCACTTTCCACTCGTTTGTGCCCGGATTGCGTTAGATCATAGGTCTAGAATGGCTGGTTACTGGAAATTCAATGTGGCAGGCGGGACTTCCAGGAGCAGATAACGAGCTTAGTGCAGCGGGAGCTAGTGGGGGCGGTTATCGGGAATAAGTGGTGGGATAGACTTAAGTGTAGGATTAGGTCATTCACCACGGATTTCAGCAAACGGCTCGCCCTAGATAGAGCTGACAAGGTGAAGACGCTTAAGGCTAGTCTTTCCCGGGCGGTGGCTGGGGGGATCTCCTAGAAGCGGTGAACATGGGCACAGATTTGCCCAAGGAAGAGGTCCGTCGAGGGTCCGATCGGTACATTCATGAAGTCAAAACCCTCTTCGGACCACTGACGACATGTGCGAGACGTTTCGGCGGCATTTCGTGAGGACGAATTTCGCAGCTATTTGGCTGATTTTCCTCAGATTTTACCGACTGAAGCGACTAGCTGCGAGGGAGAGATCACGGAGGGCGAAGTCTACGCGGGATTGAAGAGGGTCGGCAGAGGCAAGTCGGCCAATCTGGATGGTTTGCCCTATGAATTGTACTTGAGGCTGTCAAACATCTTTGTTCCGATTTTGACTGTGGTGTTCAGCAATTGGTTCCGACAGGAGTCCCTCTCCGACCGGTTCTCTTTCCTGTTTCACGCTGTTGAAAAGGGGCAAGGATGTTGGGGGAAAACGAGATGATTACAGGCCCATAACTCTGCTATACACAGAGTTAAAAATTGTGACCAAGTCACTGGACCGATGAATGATCGGCAAGGCGTGTCGACACTCGCGAAGGAAATCCGATTGATCCCGGAGTTTACGACGGCGCTCAACCAGCGAGATGAGGGGGCGGATAGTAAGGAAAGGGAACGCATCCCTGCAGGATCGTTTGCAGTCAGTTAACGAGTCTCTGTTGCGTCCTGAGCAGACTTGTTCTGTGAGGGGCCGATCAATTCAGAGCAACCTGCATCTGATCCGCACGATAATAGATGGTGTAAAAGACAACGATGAGGCCGCGCTGATCAATTTGGATCAGTCCAAGGCATTTGACAGTGTTGACCATCGCTACTTGCTGCTGCCCTGCAGGCCGCCGGATTCGCACCCGACTTCTGCCGCTGGATTAGCCTCCTGTATCGCTCCCTCAGTGCTGTGGTACAGGTCAGCAGGAAACTGTCGGGCGCTTTTGTGCTGTCTAGGTCGGTTTGCCAGGTTTGTTGACTGTCGCTCATACGCGGAATCGCCTTTACTGGAGGAGCTCGAGCCAGGGTTGATGCGTACGCCCATGACATATCTGCTTTCGTGTCGTTCCGCAGCGACATTGAGGCGGTACTGGAGGCGCTTGATTGGTACGAAAAGGTGACAGAGGTCAAGATTAACCGCGACAAGTTTGCGGTTAGGTGGCTGGAAAGGGGTCGATCTTCCGGGACCCTTCTATTGGACGGACGGTCCTGTCCGCATTCTTGAAGTTTGGTTTGGACCCGACCTCCAGCTGGAGAGAAATTAGTCTGAAGTACGAAGAAAGGTCGACGCTGCCGGTCTGACTTGGCGTCGACGGAGGTTGTCCGAGAAGAGCAAGGTGGAGGCATGTGCCACTTACGTTTTCCCGATTCTCCTTTATCCATTGGCCGTACTTTCTCTCTGTAAGGACCATAGGAAGCCGCTCGAGCGCTCGCTATCCTCCATTTTATGGTGGGGGCGCAAGCATACAGGTCGACAGATGAATCTGTGCAGAACGTCCGTGTCATGGGGGGCTGGGAATGCCACACTTGGTGAGCCACAAACTCGCCTCGAAGCTGGCTTTCCTACACCGCACATTGACAGGAAATTCGATTATGGCGGTGATTGTCAGGGATGCGTTCCCCCATCTCGCGGGTTGAGCGCCGTCGTAAACCCCGGGATCAATCGATTGATTTTCGCTTACTTGGCGACTGGCTCAGAATCGGCCGCCTCTCAATGACAAGGCCTTCATATAGGGCATGGAGGATTATCCAAACTTTGAACGGTGTGACCTTGGTTTAGAAGAAACGGCTTCGCACGCCTTCTACCATTGTCCCCGTGTCCGTCCCTTATGGGACCATATCGGCGAGTTGACGGTTCGTCTCGCTCCCGAAAAGCTCGTGCTAATCGATCGCGCATACGCGTGTGACAATGTGTCGCCCCCGTATTCTGGGGTGAAACGAATGGTGTTTCTGACGCTGTTGGCCACGGCCCAACTGGTGATTTGGTCGACGCGACAAGAGGTCTTGCGAGGCAACCGTCTTTCTCATCAGCATCTATCCGATTTTTTGAGCATCAGCTCAAGATGAAGATTAGAACTAATAGAAAACGCTTGCATTCGACAGTCTTTAGCGAAATGTGTTTGACTGAGGCGAGCTTGATTCGTTTGAACGAGGCTATCCTTGATTTTCTCTTTTAGGTCAACCTACGTCACATCGGGGTGGTTTCCTGTGGAGCCCTCCCCTTGTTTAGGTTAGACAAGCTTTGTGTACCTAGTTCATGTGCGTAAGTGGCCTGTTCCCGGCTGCATCTTTGGTTATGATCCAAGTTGAGATTGCCAACCTCCCCAGTTTGTTTTGGCCCCTTTTTATCCCGACTGGGTGAGCTTTTTCTTTCCCATGCCCGTGTATATTTTCTCCATTTTCCACTCTCTTAGCGAGAGAACCCATTGATTTTGCCCAAAGGGCAGAATACAGCGGTCTATCTTTTTTTTTTTAGGGTTGGACGGGCCCTACTAGCATCAGTTAAGTTTAGTTCACTTTAGTTTGTTATTGGATTCATCTCCCTTTCCTCACATTTTTCATCTTTAGATTTTTATAAATAATTTAGTATCATTAAATTTTTATAGCATGGGGCGCGTTTGATAGTTTCCCCTTGATAGGATGTGGTATTATGGTGTATGGAGGATTGATTGATGACGGACGAGTTTTTATGTTGAATGTCCAAATTGGGTCGTGTGAATGGGTCGTGATTCGGATTAGCTCGGTATAAGATAGTGAAGACCAGCCGTAACCCCCCTCCCTCTTTTCGGCCTTTTGCCATAATTGTATTTTGTATACAATAAATAGCTGCTTCGGCAATTAGTTGGAAATTTGTTTCCAGATGTCAGAGTCAAACTCTCTGCCTTCGGGCTATGCCGAAGGGCAGAGTTTCGTCTGAGGTGGAAGACAGCTACCCGACCCCGTTTTTATGGGGTCTATGGGGAATTTTTGCCCGAGCTTACGCATTAAAAAAGACCTTGTGCCACATCCTGCCTTAACGGGGAGGTAAGGTAAATAACCTTGCTTCGGCAATTAGTTGGAGATTCGTCTCCAGCTAAGCTAGTCGAACTCTCTACCTTAGGACAAAGAGGAACCCAGACGAGGCAATGCTGAAGAACAGTGTCTCATTTGGGGTGGTAGACAGCTACCCGAGCCGTGTATATGGGGTCTACCGGGAATTTTTGCCCAGGCCTACGGGCTAAGTTTTGCCCTGCATTAAAAAAACGGCCTTGTGCTACATCCTGCCTCGTGGGGAGGTAACGTAAATAACCTTGCTTTGGGAATTACTAGCCTGCCACCCGATTCCCTGTTTTTCAATAGTGTATTCTCTTTTACAGTAAACCTCACTTATTTTATCTACGCGCGTGTTGTATTTGCTTCACTCGAGTATCACCTTTGTCTGTTTGTAACCTCTTTAAGGACACAACAGTGGTGACGCCGGATTCGATTCAAATTCACAGCGAGAAAGACCCCAAAACACTGTTGATAAAATGAGCAACAGTTGTTACAGCAACAAGAAAAATTAGAAAAATCACAAAATTTTCAACATGAACTGATGGAATTACGAAAACAACAATCGAAAGACATTAAGCTATTGTGTGCGAAACCGTAATATCTAAAACAAGTGAAGAACGGGGCTACAGATTCTTTTCCCCTGAAGGAATATCAAATTCGTTATCAGACAGTCCCTGTCTATTTTCGTAGATACGAGACGATTTTTTCGTAAAGCTTCGAACAATGGTCTGAGTAAGAGAGAATTACGTTGTTAGTCCAAAAATTAGGCACAGAGAACACTAAATACACGAACCTAATTTTACCTAAAAAGCCGGAGGAAATCTCGTTCGAGGAGACAATAAAGATTTCGTCAGGAATGTTCGAAGAAAGAGACAGTTTCTTCCATACTTGATATAAGTGCTTAAACATTGTAAAACAAGAGAATGAAGACTTTGTGACTTATGCAAGCAATGTAAATTCACAATGTGAATTGTTTAAATTAGACGACCTTTCAGTCGACATGTTTAAATGTTTAATCTTCGTCCAGGGACTTACAGCGGCGAAGGACAAAGACATCAAAACAAAGATTCTGACAATTATGGACCCTCAAATTACGCTACAGAAGGTGACTGGGGAATGCCAGAGGCAGATAAATATAAAAAGAGACAATACACGGATCGAAGAAAAGAACATTTCTCGAGCCCAAGCGATAAAACAACTGAAATTTACAAAATATAAGGTGAAAACATCCCAGTGTGATGCCTATGGGGGGTCTCATTTTAAAGGACTGTTTTTTAAGAATAAGGTTTGCTTCTAGTGTGGCTAAGTCGGTCACAAAAGCTCCCACTGTTGGTATAATCAGAAAAGAAAGTAGCAAAAATTTAAATCAAAAGTAAATGTTTTATCCAAGAACGAAATTGAAAATAGTGAAAACAGGAAATACGTAAATACGAAAATAATAAATTGTCTTACAGTGAAGTTATTGGTGGATACTTGAAGTAACATTTGTGAATGAACAAACATGGAAGAAAATAGGTTGTCCATCATTGGGGGTACTAAAAAATAGCTAGAGGAGTGTCTGGTGAAAAGCTAAACTTCAGGGGCAAATTTAGCTGCAACGTACCATTTATAGAGAGGACTTTCAAATCAAAATCATGTTCTTCCAGGTACGACGAATTTATTTGGTACAGATTGGATCGTGTTTTTCGATTTATGGGAATTACCCGTAAATTAATTTTGCAACAAAGTGGACATGTCATTAATTGACGCTAGCAACTATGGGATCGGAGTGGTAATTCTCCACAAATTTGAAGATGGGAATACAAAGCCCATCGTCCAAGCTTCGAAAACCCTGCTTCCTGCAAAAGGAAATTATAGCCAGATTGAGAAAGAAAGCCTGGCTATAATCTACTCGGTTAAGAAATTTCACGGGTTCATCCATGGAAGGAAATTTACATTACAAACGGATTATAGACCGTTGTTAATAATTTTTAGATCAAAAAAAGGGTAATAGCAATGCACACTGCTAACAGGTTACTGCAGTGGGGAATAATCTTGTTGAACTACGGCATTAAGATGGAATACCTAGCCTCGAAAAATTAGAACACGCCGACGGTTTGTCTAGATTGATTCCAAAATTTACAGAACCATTAGAAGACACGGTGATAGCTGCTTTAAAGGATGAGAAAGAATTATCAGTATTACTACGCGATACAATTCGGGAGTTACCTGTGACTCTAGAAGATATAAAAAAACAGATGAGAAGGACGAATTCATTAAAAAATGAAGAAACGGGTATGAATGAGAGAAAAACATAAAAAGGATCTAAAATATCACCTTTCTCAATCTGCTAGCAAGTGTTATTATATGTAGATAGAGTGTTAATGCCATATACACTGCAAAAGAAAATCCTGAAGGAATTTCATATAGGTCATCCGGGCATGTCAAGAATGAAATCATTAATGCGTAGCTATACGTATTGTCCTAGGATGGACCAGGATATTGAATTGAAAAAATGCTAAAAGAGTGTAGAAGTTGTCAACTTGCAGCAAAAGCACCACCAATAAAAATTCAACCATGGCCTAAAACGGATGTCCCGCGGACGAGGTAACACATCGACTACGCTGGACCTATAAATGGTTACTACTACCTTATAATCGTGCACAGTTTCTCCACGTGATAGACACTCGACATCCACAAATACTGTGAATGTTCTAAACGAGCTTTTTAGTCGTTTCGATATACCAAAAACTTTAGTGACAATGGGACACAATTTACCAGCAGAGCATTTAAGAATTTCTGCACATTTTTGTCCATAAACCACATTACGACCTCTGTTTACCATCCTAGATCAAATGGGCAAGCAGAAAGATTCGTGGACATTTTTTAAAGAGCTCTAAGAAAGAATCGAGGCATAGGCACTGATGAGAGGAGTATACAAGAGTTTTTGGGCGGTTTACAGAATTATCCCCAATTCGAACATAGATTCAGGCCTATCACAGTAGAACTGATGTTCGTAAAAAAAATTCGGCCAGTGTTTGACAGGCTGTTGCCTAGTCCAATGGAAAGAGTGGTAAATTCTTCAGAAATTATAGGGATGAAAAAACTTTTAGAAAGACGAAATTATCACCAAAAGACTTGACAGAGTCTTTTGGTGATACATGCTCAAATGAAGAAGATTTGAATGTAAGAGACATTTAAATCAGTTAAGACATACGAAAGATATCACACCTAGTGAAGAATTACCACTGGAGGTAATATATGACGCATTCGAAATACCAGTTCCCATATCTCCACCAGTATCGATGGAAGTATCAGTGCCAGAAGTATCAGCTCCTCGAAAACCACTAATGCCTCAAATCTCCCCAGCACAAAAATTGGTGAGACGGAAAAGTACTAGGAAGAGGAAAAAGTCAATTATGTCCTGACCCCCAAAAGAAGAGGTATTGAGCAAAATTTCATGGAAAAATTACCTCAGGGGAAGGTGTTGTAATGGAATGTCCCACACTCCCTATCGCCTATGTGGACTGACTATATCAGTAGCTATATATAGTGAGCACAGGATATATACCTGAGGGCTTGTTTCGGGAATTACTAGCCGATTCCTTGTCTTTTAGTAGTGTATACTCTTTTACAATAAACCTCTCTTCTTTCATCTACGCGCGTGTTGCTGTTCCTTCACTCCAGTACTACCTTTGTCTGTTTGTAACCTCTTTAACGATACAACACTAACTCTTCCACTCCTTGTGGTAGTTGCTTGTATGGAATGTGTTGGGGCGGAAATGGTGGTGCGTTATGAGGTGGAACCACTGATTCTGGTGATGGAGGTCTAACTACTGTCATCTAGTCACCTTGATACTGGGTGGGGTAGCAATAGATTTGCATGTGTTGCTATACTATTCTTCTGTTAGTATAGAGTTAATCGGAGTGTCGTTTCCAGTGGTTGCCGGGGATGATTTTTACTGTGCATGATCTTGGACCTTGTTGGGAGCTGATCCTTAAATGTTGCGAGCAAAGATGGCGTCACTCTTCTTTAGTGATGGTGGGTTTGCCTGAGAATGGGAAGAAATCTGTCTGCTCTGATTTGCTGACATACTGGTTTTGATATTGAGTCGTAGTATTTTCAACATTGTTCATAGATTCCAACCAAACATGAGTGTTGCTGGCGACTCACCTATGGTAGCGTGGGGTGAATTTCTACAAGAAATTAGAAATTTGGATAGCTTTGTATGGATGGTGACATGTTCATACTTTGCTGATTTCATGGCTGATTTCAGTGAGTGCAGCACTCGCTCTGCTAATCCATTGGGTGCATGATGGTCTGGAGCATTTTTTATGTGTCTAATACATGTGGAGAAGCGTTTAAATTTGTCAGATGTGAAGGTTGATGCATTATCTGAAACTAATAGTTCTGGAATACCATATCTTGCGAACATTGTCATAAAGATATTCACGATTGCTGTCGTTGTAGCATTAGATTTCGAATGGGCATCGACTGCTACAAGGAACATTGATCCCTGGAATAGTCTTGCATAGTTCACGTGTGCTCTCTGCCAGAGTCTATCTGGCCACATCCAATGATGTAGAGGAGCCTTTGGTGGGTCCAGTTGAGTGATGGAGTATGTCACACATGCTTTTGCAGCAGCTTCGATGTTCTTGTCAAGATTAGGCCACCAGAAGATTCCTCTGGCTATGCCTTTCAGTTTGACAACTCCCAAAATGGTCTTAATGCAATTCTTACATGACTTATTTGTGTATTTTTTCTGGTATAACTATCCTTGTTCCCCGCAGCAAACAGTTGTTGTGAATAAAAGTTCATATCGTTTCTGATAAAATGTATGAAATATTTCTGACACATTGGATTCTGACAAGCCGTTTTGGACGAAATAAATCATATGAGATAGGATTGGATCAGTTCTTTATGTCTTGGCAATCGTGGTTGCCTTAATTGGACAATGTTTCACTAATTGTTTGTAGAAAAAAGTGTTACCTTCTTCATCTATGTCTCTGCTTCATTCTGGAAATGACAGGCGTAACATTTGCATTGGATTTCACACTACGAAACTCAATATTATAATCAAAGAAAAATAGCATATCTTTGTAGTCTCACTGCAGACATTGTTGTAATGGCCTTCCTTGGACTAAAGATGAATTTGAGTGGCTTGTTGTCTGTAACAAGTGTGAATTTGTTGTTGCACAAATAGTTGAAAATTTTTTTCACTGACTATACAATTATGACGGCTTCCTTGTCGAGCTGGGAATAACTAGATTCACCTTTGTTGAGGGTACGGGGTGCGTACACTATGGGTCTCTCTTTTCCATATGGAGAAGAGAGACGTATGGACTCGCATCGGAGGTTGGGATCATGTCTAATGCGATCATCCCTTTGGTTTTGTTGAAGGATTTATCACATTCTCCAGATCATATGAGTGAAATGTCCTTTTGTAGAAGCTCAGAGAGTAGTTTTGCTACATGGGCAATATTTCGAAGTCATTTGTAGTAAAAATTTACAAACCCTAGAAATGAGCGTAGTTGTGTTTTGTCACCTGGGTTTTGAACATTAGTCACAGCTTCAATTTTGTCTTTGGTTTTGTGGAACCAGTTTTTGGATATCTTTATTCCCCAGAAGATCACAGAGTTCTGAAAGACGAAACACTTGTCCAAATATGCCTTGAGACCAAATTTTTGAAGTCGGGAAAGGACGTTTTTGATGTTTTTAAAATGTATTTGCCAGTGATTAACATATCAATGTTACAAACTACCCCTTCTAGACCTTGTAGAATTTGGTCCATGCTCTTTTGCCATTTTGCAGGTGCTGATGCCATAAACTAGACGATTATATTGATATTATCCTTTGTAGGTGTTTATGACTGTCTGTTGCTTTGATTCTTCATCAAGCATTAATTATAGGTATGCCTGCCTTAAATCTATGTTGATGAATTTCTCCCTATCTCGATTTTTTCTTGCATGTATTCTATTCTCAAGTTGGTCTATTGTTCAACTTCTAAATTTGAGTTGATTGTTGTTTTATAGTCACCGCAAATGCGGATACTTTATTACGGACACTATAGGTGTGTCCCATTCACTTGATTTGACCGGCGACAGGACACCTTCCTTGCTTAGTTTGTCCAATTCTTCCCCCACCTTTGTCCTTAAGGTATATGGAACTGTTCTTGCTCTCGTGTACCTGGGTACTGTGTCGGGTTTGACTCTCAGCTGTCCTTTCGTGTCCTTGATCGTACTTATACCTTTCCTGACTATGTAAATTACACTCTCGGTTTTGCAATCAGGCCATTTTCTTCTGCGTTGCTGACTTTGTGGATGGTCTTGTATATTTTAAGTTTATACATCCAGTTTCTCACAAAGATAGGATTGTTGTCAATCTTTAAGATGGTGAGAGGTAATTGGATGCTTTTTTTGTGTTCAACTAATACCGACACCTGAACTAAGGGTTTTATGAGTCTACTGGTATATGTTTTCAGTTGGATTGTGCTTCTTTCCAGGACGGGGCTTGTGTAAAATATTAGTTTATAATCCTTTAGTATCATCACTGATATTGCTGCCCCTGTATCAAGTTCCTCCTTAAAGACTTAGAATCCAAAGTTACAGTGACAAATATTTTGCCTGGGCCATTTATATGAAAGAGTTCGAATTCACTGCCTCTTCTCTCGTTTGTTTGTAGATTGTGGAGGTTTCTTTTTATTGCAAACTTACTTAGATCTACACATTGGCTGGATGTGACCTCTTTTGAAGCATGCTCGGCAAACCACCACCTTAAACTAGCAGGCTACCTGTTTGTGGTTCGTCTCTTCACAAGAATTACAAGGTGGAATATTTCCTCTTTTGTTGTCCTTATCTTGTTCCCTCAGTCTCCGACTTCCTGTATATCTACGCGAATTTCAGTAGCATCCCTCTGGGCCGTTTCCATGGAGATAGCAATGGATCAAATCTTATCGAATAAAGCGTCTTCTTGAAGAACTCGTTTTTGGCTCGTTTCACGCGTTAGACCGCACACTTGTCTGTCCTATAAGGCGTCCATTAAACAACTACCGAAGTTACAATAAACAGACAATTGTTTTATAGTTGCGATAAATTCAGATACAATTTCGGAATTTTCCTGTCTCCTAACGTGGAATTTATATCGTTCGATTATTTCAAGGGGCTTTGGACTAAAGTGTTGAAGGAGTGACGTGTACGACTGATCGTATGTTTTGTTTGAGGGCAAATCGGGGAATTGATAAAGCTCGTCTTGGGACCAATAGAAGAGAGAATAACTGAATATGTTTGTATTCTGAAATGTCATTTGTAACCATATACGCATCTAGCCTTTCTTTATAGTTCTAAAAGTTTTCCGTTAGTTCGTCGAACGTGTCGAGTTTATCTCCGGGTGTTATAAGTACGTTTAAAGTTGTTATCAGTCAAAATATTTGAAAAGGTGTTAAAGAGTTCCATCTCAAAGTTATTATGAAGATTAGTCGTCATTTGTAATATATTGAGGGACGATGGAATGGATACAAATACAAATTTCTGAGTTTATTTAAATCTCAATAAATATTATTCTCTTTTGAATTTAAAGAATTTCTCGATACTATTAATCGTATTCAAACTCTAAAATGTTGCCAAAATTAAACCCTCAATGCGTAACTAAATTATGTTATTTTGAGGATCGCATGCATCAAACTTTCAACTGCTTTTCTAAATATCTAAGGATTTTATCATAAAATTTAAAAAAATCTTTTGTTTTCTACGGATAATCATTAAATGTATTGGATTGACAGCACGAAAGGAAAATAATAACTACGTTGTTTTCTTAAAGAGTTACGTAATAATAGTAATTTTCTTAAATTCGCTTTCCATTTTTCAATTCTGAAAGAAACCTTACGAATCTTAGATATATCTATCTAAAGATAGATACCACCGCGGACTTCCTAAAAAACAAAACCAAAAAAAAACGATTTTAATTTAAATCTCTTCTTTAAAATTTTAAGTTAAATGTTGGTTTTATTAAAAATATAAGGTTAATCCGTATTTTTTTAATACTATTGTTCACCCAATGCAAGGCTCAGCCGCCTCTCTTGGTAGAGGGATAGTCTGCGGTGTTGCACAAGAAGCGTAAAAAAGGAAGGAAATAAAGTTCATGGAATTATGCAGGAATGATAACGATTAATGCTGGACTCGAAGAGGTCAAAACTGTAATGAATGGGAAAACATCCTGCCAGCAGTATGTTTCACAAAGCAGCAGTTCTTGGAAAGAAGTTGTCCGAATGGAACTTACTTCTTATTCAGGGCCAGTGCAAGAGTCTTGTGGACACCCACCGATTCTATGATACTACATCTCAATTTTCATTAGGTAATATTGTGGGAGTCGAAGAACTAAAGTCGTGTCTGTTAGTTTGGAGGTGTGGAAGTAACCAAAATAGGGGTTTACTTGTTTGCAGGTGATTATCTTCGGATCACGTCCTTAATTAAAATATACAGCAATTATGGCCTTTTAAAAAGGCATGCAAAGATAATTAATACAAAGATATATGTATATTGCATGTACTGATAAAATTTTATATCTCTCAAAATAAAATATACAATAATATTCAAAAAGATCATAAGTTCCTATCAGAAAGTTGTGGTGATGAAAGTTTTTAAAGCCTTAACATTAATACTATCAAGAAATACTTACACACCTACGTACATATTAACTCTCTCTCTCTATATATATATATATATATTTGAAAATATTTTTGTAGCTACAAAATTTAATAACAGAAATAAAAGTGTGAAGCTTAATATTACAAGACATTTCTAAAAACGAAGCAACCGGTTTCGCTCCCGCTCATCAGGCCTCCACGGGAGATTTAAATTAAAACACTAGAAAATGTGCAATGAGAAGGAAAAGGGGAAAAATGAACACAAGAGATAGAGACAAATAACAGCGAGATCCAACAAACATTCTCGCTGTTTACACAAGGAAGGTTTGCGGGACCCGATGTAAAGTGCCTCCATCACCCTGAGGTGAAATAACAAGTGTGACCGGGACAAAATAGTGAACCGATCAGCGAGATTTATTGCATAGAAATACAATTTTTGCACAAGGCCGAAAAAAGGGAAGGGGTTGAGGCTGGTGTTCACTAACTATCTTATACCAAGCTAATCCGATTCACGACGCGTTAACACATTACAATTTGCACATTAACCACAAAAACTCGTCCATCACCAATCAATCCTCCATACACCATAATACCATATCCTCTCAGGGGGATCTATAGAAACGCACCCCATGATATTAAAAATTTCATGATAATAAAATACATATATAAAAATTTATGGATGATTAAATATGAGAGGGGAGGTGGATGAAGCCAATGAACAAACTAAAGTAACTAAACATAACTAATGTTAGTAGAGGCCGTCCAACCGTCAAAAAAGAGTGGCCGCTGTATTCTGCCTATTGGGCAGAATCAAGAAGCTCTCTCTCTCTAAGGGAGTGGGAAAAGGAAACAAATTATACAGACATGGGAAAATCAAAAGCTGACCCAGTCGAGATAAAAAAAGGGGGGGGGGCAGAACAAACTAGGGAGGTTGGGAATCTCAACTTGGATCATAACTAAAGATGCGACCGGGAACAGGCCAGGAACAACACTTACCCACATTAACTAGGTACACAAAAGTTTGTCTAACCTAACCAAGGGGAGGGCTCACAAGAAACCACCCCAATGTGACGTAGGTTGACCTAAAAGAGAAAATCAAGGATAGCCCCGTTCAAACGAACCAAGCTCGCCTCAGTCAACCACATTTCGCTAAAGACTGTCGAATGCAGGCGTTTTCTATCAGTTCTGATCTTCATCTTAAGCTGATGCTCAAAGAATCGGATCAGATCCTGACGAGAAAGACAGTTACCTCGCAAGACATCCTCCTGTCGCGTCGTCCAAATCACCATTCGGGCCGTGGCCAGCAGCGTCAGAAACACCATTCGTTTCACCCCAGAATGCGGGGGCGACACATTGTCACACGCATATGCGAGATCGATGAGCACGAGCTTTTCGGGAGTGAGACGAGTCGTCAAACTCGCCGATATCGTCCCATAAGGGGTGGACACGGGGACAATGGTAGAAGGCGTGCGAAGCCGTTTCTTCTAAACAAAGGCCACACCGTTCACAGTCTGGAAAATCCACCAAGTGCCATATGAAGACGATGTCATTGAGAGGCAGCCGATTCCGAGTCAATCGCCAGGTAAGCGAAAACTCAGGGTTAATGAGATAATCCGCTGCTAGCGCCCAAGACCAGAAAGAGTGAAACTTCTCCTCCGAGAGCCGCTCACGTAGAGAATCCATCGCGACCCCCTCCACTAAAAGATGATAGAAGACCTTCCTAGGCCGAGAAATGCCATCGGACAGAGGAACGGCCAACAAGGGGTTTACGACAGCGCTCAAACTGCGAGATGGGAGGATTGATAGTGATTGATAATTGATTGTGTCCCTCACAATCCCTTCCATAATCGGATCTCCACCTGTCAACGCGCGGCGTAGGAAAGCCAACCTCGAGGCACGTTTGTGGTTCTCCAAATGTGGCATTCCCAGCACCCCCATGACACGAACGTTGTGCACAAACTCATCTGTCGACCCGATTCGCGCGTCCTCTCCATAAAATAGAGGATAGCGAGCGCTCAGCGGCTTCCTATGGTCCTTACAGGGAGGAAGTACGGCCAATCGATAAAGGACAATCGGGAAAACACGCCTCCGCCCTGCCCTTCACGGACAACCTCCGTCGACGCCAAGTCTGACAGGCAGCGTCGACCTTTCCTCGTACTTCAGACCAATTTTTCTCCAGCTGGAGGTCGGGTCCAAACCCCACTCCAAGAATGCGGACAGGACCGTCCGTCCAATAGAAGGGCCCCGGAAGATCGACCCCCTTCCGGGCACCTAACCGCAAGCCAGACGACTTGTCGCGGTTAATCTTGGCTCCTGTCACCTTTTCGTACCGATCAAGCGCCTTTAGTACCGCCTCAATGTCACTGCAGGACGACGCGAAAGCAGATACGTCATCGGCGTACGCAGAAACCCTGGCTCGAGCGCCTCCAGGAACGGCGATTCGACGTAGGGCCGAAGCACAGTGTAGGGCTGAAGGTGGACAACCCTGACGAACCTACCTAGACAGCGCAAAAGCGCCCGGCAGCTTCCCGTTCACCTGTACCACAGCACTGGGGGAGCGATACAGGAGGCTAATCCAGCGGCAGAAGTCGGGTGCGAATCCGGCGGCCTGCAGGACAGCAGCAAAGTAGCGATGGTCAACTCTATCAAGTACCTTGGACTGATCCAAATTGATCAGCGTGGCCTCATCGTCGTCTTTTACACCATCTATGATCGTGCGGATCAGATGCAGGTTGCTCTGAATTGTTCGGCCTCTCACAGAACAAGTCTCCACCGGACCCAACAGAGACTCGGCAACTGACTGCAAACGCTCCTGCAGGATCTTGGCCAAAATATTTAACTCTGTGTTTAGCAGTTATGGGCCTGTAGTCATCTAAGTCCATGTAGTCATCTAAGAACCGGTCGGGGAGGTACCCCTGCTGGAACCAGTTGTTGAACACTGGAGTCAAAATCTGAACAAAGACGTGCGACAGCCTCAAATACAATTCATAGGCCAGACCATCCAGACCGGGCGACTTGCCTCTGCCGACCTTCTTCAATACCACGTAGACCTCCCCTTCCGTGATCTCACCCTCGCAGCTAGCCGCTTCAGTCGGCGAAAGCCGAGGAAAGTACGCCAAATATCTGCCAAACTCGTCCTCACGAAGACCAGGCTCCTTGGTAAACCAGTTCTCGAAATTCTGCCGAAACGCCTAGCACATATCGTCAATGGTCCGAAAAGTATGCCCCTCTGAGGTTATGACTTCACGAATGTAACGATCGTCACATCGATGGACCTCTTCCTTGCTCAATTCTGCGCCCATGTTCACAGCTTCGGAAGACATCTTGCTTAACCTATGTCTAATTACCTGGCCCGTGTTACGGTCGCTATTCGAACTCTCCACGGCCTCCCTAGTTAAGGCTATCTCTAGGAGATCCCCCGAGCCACCGCCCGGGAAAGACTAGCTCTAAGCGTCTTCACCTTGTCAACTCTATCTAGGGTGAGCCGTTTGCTTAAATACGTGGTGAAAGACCTAATCCTACACTTAAGTCTATCCCACCACTTTTTCCTGATAACCGGCCCCACTAGCTCCCACTAAGATAGTTAGCTACTTCTGGAAGTCCCGCCTGTCCAGTAAAGACAGATTGAACTTCCAGTAACCAGCCATTCTAGACCTATGATCTAACGCCATGTGGTCACAAACGAGTTTGTGGTCTGTATAGCCTACCCATTGGAACGTAAGACAATCTAACAGATCTATGTCGGCTCTTCTAACTAACATTCTGTCCAGGTAGCTAACCACCCGATCAAAAGGCCAATTAAGACACAACGTCCACATTTTCCACCCCGGGTGATCGACCCGGTATCTATCAACGAGGCCAAAATCGTTGATCAGATCCAACAAGCTACGATCGCCCCTTCTCCCGCTAGACCTCCGCCCCCGATCTAACTTGGGGTCCAGGATGGCATTCCAGTCCTCCATTAGAACTAAGCACGTTGAAGCCACTAGGAACGGTCCCAACCGCCGAAAAAACGAGACCCGCTCCTCCTGGTCGTTGGGCGCATAAACCGCAACTACTCGGAACGAACCACTTTTCACAGCAATATCGGCAATATCGGCAATATCGGCCACGATCAACCGGCCCTCGGCATCGATATGCACAAGGTCCACCTTCTCATCAAGAGTCCGCTTCAACAGCACCGGTCCCCATATGCTGAAAGACAACAATGGAACTGCAGACAAAGTGGGTCTTTTTGATCGCGGCGACATCCACGCCAAAGAACAAGAGATCCCGGAGCAGGCGGGCTGCCTTACTCCGATCTCTCAAGCCCTTCACATTCAGAGTGGCTAACTTGAAACTCGTCGATTAGGCCTGAAAAAGAAAAAAAAGACAAGAAAAAGACCTACTCACATACGGGCTGTAAATCTACATCAGTCAGAACCCCGACGGAGTGTCCTAGGCTCCCCACACCTAGTTCCGACGTCATTCGTTCTTCTAGTAAAATACCGCCGACGTTCATGGGGTAGGTTAATTTAACCGCCCTATATAAGGTGGGATGGAGCATGACAGTGACCCTCCCAGCACAGAATTGTCTTATTTTTTTTAAATAAGGAGTGTTTACTTCGAACACTCGAATGTTTATGTTCGGAAACGCCTCTTTAGCTTCATATAAATGGGTCCATACCTTCAGCAAGGACCCAGCGTGCCTTACACATGTGATGACCGCAGGGGCATCAGGGAAATTGCAGGGATCCTCTATGGACTTGCTGTCTACTGTAGTTTTTTTATGAGCATCTCCAACAAGCCCTTCTTTTGTCTTGGTATCTTATTATACAGTTCTTTCTTCTCTACATTACAAATAGCCTCAGGGCCGGAAAAGTATTTCCCCTTCTTCGCCTTTTTTTTGCTTCTCTTGGTAGGAGGGGGAAGAAGTAGACGTATGAAGAGGTGTAGAAACTGAAGTAAGGGAAGAAGTGGAGGGAGAGGGGGATAGAGCACGGGCAGGGGAGGTGGGGAGGCTCCTAACTTTTGGCACAGAGATAGGTTATGCGGGCACAGAGCTGGACCTGTTTCTTTCCGTAAATATGTCCATCCTACTTCTAGAGCCGTGTCCTTCTTTGTGTGTATCATTCTCATCCTCCTCCCTACTCCTCTTTAAGGCATTTCCTCCACCTCCATCTCCACTTTTGTATTTTCTTGCTCCTTCTCTCTATGTTTCTGCTGCTGCTGTTTCAGGGGTTGTTTTCCCGCCTGTTGCTTCTCTTGCGGCTGCTTCCCGGGGCCCCGCTGAACCTCCTTTGGTTTCTGAACCTCCGTGGGTTTCTGTTGGTCCTGCTTCCCGGGACTTTGTTTTTTCGGCCACTCCTGCGGTGGCCGCTTTTGCTCTGGGGACTGCAATTTTGGGTGGGAGGGCGCCTTTTTCCTTCCCTTCACCACCGTCCACTCACCGTCAGAAGCCTTCTCCGCAGTTGTAGGCCTCGGCTGTTGCTGCCACAGTTTTCGTAGCTGTTTTAGTCGTTGTTGTGGTTGTTGTCGTCGTCGCTGTTGTTGGGAGGGATGGAGGCTTCAAAGTCTTACCTGAGCACACTTTGGACATGTGCCCAGACACTCCGCAACTCCAACATGGCTTTCGTCCCTCCACCACCACTAGCATCCGCCTCTCTCGGCATAACAGGATATTTGGAACTTCGCCGAACGATTGTCGTGTTAGAGTAACGTACAGGACGATGTCGCCGGTTTCTATTCCTGTCTTGCTTTTGACTGCTGTGACTTCTTCAATGGGGCCACAGTTGGCAAAAAAGGCCCCTATCCTGTCGGTAGAAATATTTACGGGCACCCTATGTACCGTGATTTTAGTACGTCGGGTGCCCATATATTCTGTCTGAAGTCGTATGCTTCCGGTTTCCAAGATGCTTCCGGCTAGCCTGTCTTTTTTGAACGATGAAATCAATTTTGTTATGGAAACCCTATGTTGTTTAGGGTATCCCCCCACCCGATACTCTTCATTCTGTCATCCTCAACAAGTTTCAGGAGTTCAGAAAGGTCAAACTTTGTATTGTTAAAAAGTGTCCTGTTTATCTTAGAGTGCCCTGGGTTGGATCTAAGTGTGAAAATATAATTAGGCAGATTTCATCTAATGTTCGTCGTTGTTTTTTCTCGGCTGAGGTTCGTATTGTTTTTCAAACTCGGCCTATGTTTCGTTCTGGCTGTAAGGATGTTCTCCCTCCTCATCAAATTATTTCTATTGTTTACAAATACAATTGTAGTTGCGGTGCTGACTACATAGGGAGAACCACCCAACGCCTTGACATAAGGATTAAGCAACATATTCCCACTAAGATCAAGAATCACAACATGTCGTTGAATGGATGTGTCCCAAGTACCTATGGTTCGGCCATATGTGAGCACCTCTTAAATAACAGAGGGTGTGCTGCTAATTTTAGTGCTGACTGGTTCACTGGTCGTTCTAATTTTACGTTTGTCAAGCGAAAGTTTTGCCGAGCGAGAATTTGGAAGAACTTTTGATTTTCATTAAGTTAAGCCTTTTATTTTTCGTTTTTTATTTCTGTTATTTTGTGAACGTTTTGAAATTTTTGACTTTCAGTTTTGATTTTTCTGTTTTCGTTTCGCGTTTATTTTTCGTTTGTGTAAACTTTTAAATTTATTTTGTATATTTCGTTTGACGTTTATTTTTGTATCAAATTAGTATGCATAATTTGCATAGGCAGAAGTGAACATTCTTATAAGTGGTCACTGAGAATAACCACCAGCAGTACGAATCTAGCGACTGATTAGTGGTAACCTCTACTTCACAACAATGGGGTCGCCGATAGGATTTCAATTGTCTCTGGAAGATCCAGAATTTGTGGATACTTGGATTCGTTGCTTCTCTGCCACTTCGAGAACAAAAAAGTTGAAAGACAACAAAGGGAGGCGAAAATGAAATCACGGATTTATTTTTGGCTACAGCTGGATGCGAGGCGGTAATGAAAGTCTCCACTATGGCATATCCCTTAAAGAAGACCTGACTTTCGAAAAAATAAGTCAGATTAAAAAAAAAAAATATGAGACCCAAGAAAAGGCTGGTAGTGGCAGAAAGAATGAAATACATGTCAACGAAACAGGAAATTGACAAACCAATTATAAAATATTTACACCGTCTACGAAATGCAAGTAGATATTGTAAATTTGAGAAACTCGGACAAGACGAACAGACCATTGAAGAAGACTTGATTCACTTAAGACTAATTGAAGGTATGTCCAATGCGTCACACCGATATAAAATATTGGAACAGTTACAAATAGGAAATATGTCTTTAAATGCTTGTATTGAATTTATGCAGCAACAAGAGCTAATACAGACATACCACCATTATAAAAGTCAACCCACCGAACAAAAATTCGCTGATACATACGCTAAACAAGATAAAAAAGTGTTCGTATTGTGGACGTGAACACGAAATGAAAAAGGAAAAGTGTCCAGCATTTGGGAAAAGTTGTAATAATTGCTTAAAAAAGAACCACTTTCAAGCAGTGTGTAAAGTATAAAAGTAAAAGAAAATGTTTCCCCCCTCTTATTATGAGGCACGAAAATTACCAGTACATTTATTGCCGTTAGTAGTGACAAAACTACGTAAACTAGTAGAACAAGACCTTCTAGAGCATGTTCCGCCTGGAGGTAGCAAGTGGGCATCACCGATTGTGGTTTCGAGGAAAACAGATGGTGATTTACATATTTGTGGAGATTATAAAATAGGAGTAAATCACAAGATATGCTCGGATTCATATCCCATACCCAATGTGGAACTTGTATTACATGCACTGGCAGGGATGTCCGTTTTTTCAAAAATAGATTTAAAAACGGCATACCAGCAAATACCAATAGACGAAAACTTCAAATAAGTAACCACGATAAATACGCCAATATGGTTACTAAGATGGAAAAGAATGCCATATGGTATAAAAACTGCAAGCGCCATATTTCAAAGGGACATTGAACAGGTTTTAGGAAATGTACAAAATATGGTTTGTTACCAAGACGACATATGCATAGGAGCTACTAATGAAAAGGAATTAAAAGAAAAACCTGATGTAGTCTTGAATAGATTAAGAAATGCTGGAATGACGATAAATGAAAAAAAATGCGTAAGCAATTCTAACAAAATATCTTTTCTAGGTTATTCCATTTCAAAAGAAGGTATATCACCAGACCAAGCATTGATAGAAAAAATACTAAAAGTAGTAGCTACTTTTAGTATTTTTTCTATCAATGCTTGGTCTGGTGATATACCTTCAAATAAAAAAGAATTGGAGTCTTTTTTGGGATTGCTAAATTTCTACAGGCGATATTTACCAAAATACACGGACTTGACGGAACCGTTTGCAAATTTAAGAAAAAAGAATGTAGAATTTATCTGGTCAGGCGAACAGCAGAAAGCTTTTGAAACATTAAAAGAAATAATGTCAAAGAAACCTGTAGTGAAAATTTTTGATCCAAAAAAGGACATAACACTCACTACAGATGCAAGTGAACATTCAATATCGGGAATATCACAAGAAGAACATCCGATAATGTATTTATCGAGAAGGTTAACGAACACTGAATTTAATTACTCGAACATAGAGAAAGAAGCATTGGCTATTGTGTGGACAACTACCAGAGCCCGACAATTTTTAATTGGAAAAAAAAATTCTATTAAGAAGTGATAGAGTTTATATTTAACCCAAGGAAAGAGTTACCCAAAGTCACGACATCAAGGATTCTACGATGGGCGATAAGATTGATGGCATTTGACTTTGATATAGAGTATGTCAAAGGAAATTCAATTCCACATGTTGACGCACTATCAAGATCGAGGTTTTACAAGGAGTCAAAAGACAAAACAGAGGAAGAATTTGAAGATTCATTCCTACACTTGATAGAGACTGATGTTTTGTCTTTAGACAGAATGGCTGCGGAAACGAGACATGATCCGGTGCTAAGTAGGATAGTATCGAGAATAAGAAAAATTCATGGGGAAATTGTTCTAGGGCGGAAAGACCTTATAAAGAAATAAGGCACAAATTAACAATAGAACATGGAGTGATTTGCAATGGGGACCTGGTAGTTCCCCCAGAAACACAAAGAAATCCGATAATAGAAAGTGTACATGATGATATACACTGTGGAGTATCGGCCACACAAAAAAGGATAAAAATAGAAGCTTGGTGGCCTGGTTATTCAAGAGACGTTGAGAATTATGTAAAGAAGTGTAAAAAATGTAAAGAATTAAGAAACTTTACACAAGCCAAGTTACATTCATGGCCCAAAGAAGTGGAGCCCTAGAGTAGGGTCCATATGGATCATGCATACGTAAATAGAGTGGGACTCTTATTAATATTAGTAGACACTTTTTCAGGTTGGCCTGAAATAATAAGGGTTGCAAACAAGAAAAGTTCCACTATAAAGCAAATTCTAAGAATCATATTCTCTAGAAATGGCGTACCAAAAACCCTGGTATTGGATAATGCACCAGAATTTTGCGAGGAAGAACTTAACGTATGGTTAAAGAAAATAGGGTGTAAACCATATAAAACTCCTCCACATCACCCTCAATCAAATGGACTAGCAGAAAGGATGGTGCAGATCGTAAAAAAGGGGCTGAAAGCATGCTCTCAGCAAAAAGAAAAAGTAGAAGTTTTTCTACCGAGGATGCTTTTAAGTTATCGGACGATACCACACGCGGGAAGACTCGAAAGCCCGTCAGCTTTAATGGGGAGACAGATTAGAGCTCCGCTAACTATGTCATACTCTACAAGTGAAAAGATGTGGTATAAAAAGAGCAAGGATGCAGATCCGGAAGGAGCCGAGTTTATAATGCAAAAAGGCCATAATACAGCCATAATAAATAGAGAGAATGGCGATAGTGTGTTGGACCATGCTGACCAAATAAGGACCCAGGGTGAAAAGGAAGAACGAAATGACGAAGAGATGTCAATTTCATCTGATAATGAGTTGGTAGAACAACCATTACACAAGGAAACGTCAGAGGAAACAATGCAGGAGGAAGAGGGACTGAAGGAGTCTGAAAGTTCAGATGAAGACCAGAGTATGCAAGAAAACACATGTGACTACAGCCTAGACCGGGACAGATCGAGGTCTCCCAGGGAAAGAAATACGGGAGAGAGAGAAATAGAGCAGAGTGAGGAAAATAGCAGAAGAAGGAGTACAAGATCTACGAGAGGGATAAAGCCCTTAAGGTTTAGGGAGATGTAGTGATACTATCAAATTAGTATGCATAATTTGCATAGGCAGAAGTGAACATTCTTATAAGTGGTCACTGAGAATAACCATCAGCAGTACGAGTCTAGCGACTGATTAGGGCTAATTTCTACTTCACAACAATTTTGTTTTGTCAAATTTGAATTTTTTGAGGCATTACTTTACCACGACTCGAGAAAAGAAAAAGAAAAAGAAAAAATACATCCAGCGAATTCCCAACACAGAGAGGGTTTGTGCGTGATAAACGCGTATTGAATCGCCTGGGGTAGGTTTATGACTAATAGTCTGGTCTCATAAAGACTTCTCAGAACAGGCGGCAGTCTTCTTTCTCTCCTCCAAAATTCTCCCGCAATCTCTCGATTCACTCGGACTATAGTCTCGTGATTCTCTCGACTACAGTCTCTTTCCCCGACTCTGCTTTATTAGCAAAATCTCAAGTTAATATAGAAAAAGGATCAGCTGATCACAATTGATCCTCGCCCCGGCACGCAGCTACCACGAGTGCCAAAAACTATCCCTTGACATTTAAACCGATTCTCCAATTATTTACCTTATCTCAATCACGAGTTCTTCTCGCTTCACCAAAATTATACTTTGGGATATCTAAACACTGATTCAACCTTTTAATCAAAACAAATACTGTTAAACAAAACCAAGTATCTCACCCATCCCCATTGTTTACTAGTGACCCAGATTTAAAACATCGCCTCCTGCTCGTGTTTCTCATCGGTAAACACACATCTTAACCCAAATTGTACTTTGATATATAAACACTGTTTCCATTTCCAGTCAATAAAAGTTATATTTGCGTGTGTGCGTTCATGTGGTTGCGTAAGTGTATACCTCTCGCTGTTACATTAGGGAGCCTAGGACAATCCGTCGGGGTCCTCGCAAATTTCAAATTTCCGTCCTGTATGTGAATAGGTGAATTGTATTTATTCTATCGTTTCAGACTTAAAAGATGTCAATCAAGTTAGCAACTCTGAATGTGAAGGGCTTGAGGGATAGGGGTAAGGTAGCCCGCCTGCTCCGCGATCACTTGTCATTTGGCGTGGATGTCCCCGCGATCAAAGAGACCCACTTTGTTTGCAGTTCCTTTGTTGTCTATTCAGCATATGGGGACCGGTGTGCCAGAGGAGTTTCTTTGCTGGTGAAGCGGACTCTTGATGAGAAGGTGGACCTTGTGCATATCGATGCCGAGGGCCGGTTGATCGTGGCCGATATTGCCGTGAAAAGTGGTTCGTTCCGAGTAGTTGCGGTTTATGCGCCCAACGACCAGGAGGAGCGGGACTCGTTTTTCGGCGGTTGGGGCCGTTCCTAGTGGCTTCAACGTGCTTAGTTCTAATGGGAGACTGGAATGCCATCCTGAACCCCAAGTTAGATTGTGGGCGAGGAGCTAGTGGGAGAAGGGGCGATCGTAGATTGGTTGATCTGATCAACGATTTTTGCCTCGTTGATAGATACCGGGTCGATCACCCCGGGGGGGGGGAATGTGGACGTTGTGTCCTAATTGGCCTTTTGATCGGGTGGTTAGCTACCTGGACAGAATGTTAGTTAGAAGAGCCGCCATAGATCTGTTAGATTGTCCCACTTTCCACTGGGTAGGCTATACAGACCACAAACTCGTTTGTGACCGCATGGCGTTAGATCATAGGTCTAGAATGGCTGGTTACTGGAAGTTCAATCTGTCTTTACTGGACAGGCGGGACTTCCAGAAGTAGCTAACTAGCTTAGTGTAGCGGGAACTAGTGGGGCGGTTATCGGGAAAAGTGGGAGAGACTTAGGATAGGATTCGGACTTGCACCACTGATTTCAGCAAACGGCTCACCCTAGATAGAGCAAAGAAGGTGAAGACGCTTAAGGCTAGATTTTCCCGGGCAGTGACGGGGTTCCCCTAGAGATAACCATAGCTAAGGAGGCCCTCGAGCGCTACAGGGGCCAGGTAATTAAACATAGGTTACGCAAGATGTCTTCCGAAGCTGTGAACATGGGCGCAGAACTGCGCAAGGAAAAGATTCGTCGAGGTTCCGATCGTTACATTCGTGGAGTCAATTCCTCGGAGAGACATACTCTTCGGGCCACTGACGACATGTGCGTGACGTTTCGGCGGCATTTGGAGAGCCGGTTTACCAAGGAGCCTGGTCTCCGTGATGATGAGTTTCGTAGCATGGAGGGCGAAGTCTACGCGACATTGAAGAAGGTCGACAGAGGCAAATCGCCCGTCTGGATGGTTTGCCCTATGAATTGTACTTGAGTCTGTCGCACATCTTTGTCCCGATTTTGACTGTGGTGTTCAACAACTGGCTCCGGCAGGGGTCCCTCTCCGACCGAATTTCCAGGGGTGTGATCACGCTGTTGAAAAAGGGCAAGGGTGTTGGGCGGGATTTAGATGATTATAGGCCCATAACTCTGCTAAACACACAATTAAAGATTTTGGCCAAGATCCTGCAGGAGAGTTTGCAGTCAGTTGCCGAGTATCTGTTGGGTCCGGAGCAGACTTGTTCTGTGAGATTCAAACCAGACTTCTGCCGCTGGATTAGCCTCCTGTATCGCTCCCCCAGTGCTGTGGTACAGGTGAACGGGAAGCTGTTGGGCGTTTTTGCGCTGTCTAGGTCGGTTTGTCAGAGTTGTCCACTGTCGCCCCTACTCTTTGCTTTCGCGTTGGAGCCTCTCCTTCGCCGGCTAAGAGACGGGGCGTGCAGTCCGGCCCTACGTGGAATCGCCGTTCCTGGATGGGCTCGAGCCAGGGTTTCTGCGTACTCCGATGACGTATCTGCTTTCGTGTCGCCCCGCAGCGAAATTGAGGCGGTACTGAAGGCGCTTCATCGGTACGAAAATGTGACAGGGGCCAAGATTAACCCCGACAAGTCGTCCGGCTTGCAGTTAGGTGCCTGGAAGGGGGTCGATCTTCCGGAGCCCTTCGGTTGGACGGACGGTCCTGTCCGCATTCTTTGAGTGTGGTTTGGACCCGACCTCCAGCTGGAGAAAAATTGGTCTGAAGTACGAGCGGCCGGTCAAACTTGGCGTGGACGGAGGTTGTCCGTGAAGGGCAGGGCGGAGGTGTGTGCCACTTACGTTATACGATTGTCCTTATATCGATTGACCACACTTCCTCTCTGTGACGACTATAGGAAGCCGCTCGAGCGCTTGCTATCCTTCATTTTATGGAGAGTACGCGGAAATCGGGTCGACAGACGAGTCTGTGCACAACGTCCGTGTCATGGGGGGCTGGGAATGCCACACTTTGTAAGCCTCAAGGTTGGCTTTCCTACGCCGTGCATTGACAGCTGGATATCCCAATATGGCGGGGATTGTTAGTTATCAGTCCCCCACATCTCGCGGATTTAGCGCCGTCGTAGACCCCAGGATCAATCGGATTTCCTTCACGAGTGTCGGTACGCTTTGACGATCAATCCTCGGTCCAGTGCTTAGGAGGGTCTTCTATCGTTTTCTAGTGGAGAGAGTCGCGAAGGATTCTCTACGTGAGCGGCTCGACTTGTCGGAGGAGGAGTTTCACTCTTTCTGGTCTTGGGCGCCAGCGGCAGATTATCTCAGTAACCCCGAGTTTTCGCTTACCTGGCGATTGGCTCAGAATCGGCTGCCTCTCAATGACAAGGTCTTCATATGGGGCTTGGCAGTTTTGCCAGACAATGAACGGTGTGGCCTTGGTTTAGAAGAAACGGCTTCGCACGCCTTCTACCATTGTCCCCGTGTCCACCCCTTATGGGACCATGTCGGCGAGTTGACGGCTCGTCTCGCTCCCGAAAAGCTCGTGCTCATCGATCGCGCATACGCGTGTGACAATATGTCTCCCCCGTATTATGGGGTGAAACAAATGGTGTTTCTGACGTTGCTGGCCACGTCCCGAATGGTGATTTGGACGATGCTACAGGAGGAAGTCTTGCGAGTCAACTGTCTTTCTCATCAGGATCTGATCCAATTCTTTGAGCATCAGCTCAAGATGAAGATTAGAACTGATAGAAAACACTTGCATTCCACAGTCTTTAGCAAAATGTGGGTGACTGGGGCGAGCTTAGTTCGTTTGAACGAGGCTATCCTTGATTTTCTCTTTAGGTCAACCTACGTCACATCGGGATTGTTTCCTATGGAGCCCTCCCCTTGGTTAGGTTAGACAAACTTTTGTGTACCTAGTTAATGTGAGTAAGTGTTGTTCCTGGCCTGTTCCTGGCCACTTTTTGGTTATGATCCAGATCGAGATTCTCAACCTCCTCAGTTTGTTTTGGTCCCCCTTTTGATCTCGACTGGGTAAGCTTTTTATTTCCCCTATCCGTCTATATTTTCCCTTTTTCCACTCCCTTAGCGAGAGAGCCTCTTGATTTTGTCCAATGGGCAGAATACAGCGGCCTCTCCTTTTTGAGGGTTGGACGGGCCCTACTAACATCAATTATGTTTAGTTTACTTTGTGTCGATTTTTAGTTTATTATTAGGTTCATCTCCCTCCCCTCTAATTCTTCAGTATTGGATATTTATGCATTATAATTTATTTCATTAAAATTTTATGGCATGGGGAGCGTTTTGTAGGTCCCCCTTGAGTGGATGCGGTATTGTGTTGTATGGAGGATTGAGTGGTGACGGACGAGTTTTTATGGTGATTGTGGAAATTGTCATGAATGAATGGGTCATGAATCGGATTAGCTAGATATAGGATAGTTAGTGTCGACCAGCCGCAACTCATTCCCCCTTATTAGGCCTTGTGGCAAAATTATGTATTTTGCATAATAAATGTCGCTGATCGGTTCACTATTTTGTCCCGGTCACACTCGTTATTTCACCTCAGGGTGATGGAGGCACTTTACATCGGGTCCCTGAAACCTTCCTTGTGTAAACAGCGAGAATGTTTGTTGGATCTCGCTGTTATTTGTCTCTAGCTCTTGTGTTCATTTTTCCCCTTTTCCTTCTCATTGCACATTTTCTAGTGTTTTAATTTAAATTTCCCGTGGAGGCCTGATGAGCGGGAGCGAAACCGGTTGCTTCGTTTTTAGAAATGTCTTGTAATATTAAGCTTCACACTTTTATTTCTGTTATTAAATTTTGTAGCTACAAAAATATTTTCAAGTACATATATATATATATATATATATATATAGATAGATAGATAGATAGATAGATAGATAGAGAGGAGAGTCTTTGTTAATATGTATGTAGGTGTGTAAGTATTTCTTGATAGTAATAATTCTTTCGACTCTCTCTCTCTCTCTGGGATTTTTAGGTGTCAGAATTTTTTGGGTAGGGTCAACGTATGAAATTCTTTCCAGCGACTGGTCCAGTTTGTTATCCAACTCGTCACTATCTTAACACAGAATTAATTCTCAAATTCTTCTTCATTTTGATTGTACCAGAAATCCCTCATTTGACTATCACTTTTTCTTCAACTACATTTAGCAATGATAACGTTTTAGTCTCTTTTATTTATTTCTTTATGCCAAACCAAAATGTTTGCCAACTTTTAGCTTTCTATTTTACTTTGCGCGTTATTAGTATTAATTATAATTCAGTTTTTCATGTGCCAACCGATGAAGACGGCTGTGAACAAGAGGACCGCTACTAGCAACGTGGTGTGTGATAGTGTGGAGTTGCCATGTTATACGAGTCCTCATTCCTATATCTCACATTATTTGCGTCGAAAAAAATTTTCTGACACACGAAGTTAACGGTTATTTTGCGAAAATATACTGATACTTTGGAATCACCACTTATTAGTATTATTTATAAACTAGCCATTGTTCACCGGCTATTTAATGCTAGGAAGAATAATGCTTACCTGTAGACCGAGTACTGACATTAGCATTAATGTAGCCATTGATACACTAACACTGAATGCGAATATAGAAAGACGAGATACATGCCGGTAACAAACAAAACATGTAATAAGGCAAATACAACTTACATACACATATTAAAAAGATTTACACATGTTCCAAAACAAATAATTGTTCATACTCTCCAAAGGACGAGAATGTTTAACAGAACAACGAACAAAGAAATAAATTACCAGCTTTATGGCCTTTGACCGTCTGTAGCTAGGTGAATCAAAATTACTTTTTTTCTTCACGTTAGGCCGTGCACATGTCCATTTTCCACGCGTGTGGACGCCTTGGTGGTTAGGAAGGAAATAACGGTTGCCCAAAACGGAAGCAAAATAAAAAGGGGGAAGAAGAGTTCTCCTCTCTAAAGGGGCTGAACTCCCATGCGTTCAACCCAAGGGAAATCAACTGTTGTCTCCCTACACGCCCTTGTAAACGGAGTTTGTAACAATTATTTGTTCACTGTTATAGTGTTATTTAATTTCCTTTGTTTGAATCCATAACTTTAGTTATTAATTAGTTCAGTTTGAATTCGCGAGTGTTATTTCGTTCTGGTTGGCATTCAACGGAATTTCTCTTAATCTTAATTTCTGGAAACGCAGGTTTCAACCTGTCAGTTGACACGGTATTATTCACACCTGAAATTTTTATAGTAAAATAATTTTGACAGCGATTTAATACCTTAAATGGAACTGTGTACGGATCTTCCAGATTTTTTGCACACTGTCGGTCCGTAGCCGCACATACTTACAATTTTTCAAGTCTCTGGAGACGTACGAATTCAGAAAAGAATGCAGATGACCGTTAGATTGTCAGACTCAAATTTCTGCATCTCTTTAGCCAATGTTTTTACTTGTGAATTTGTTGAATGTCCGCATTATCTTTGTCTGAATCTATTAATATCTTGTATATTAACTCCTGTTACAACAGTAAATGGCGAGTAATTCGATTTACTGGGGGTTATTCCGATTCCGAGTAGGACAATAGGTAGATCTGATAGACACAATTCTTTCCTGTGAATAATTTTAGGGTGCGATGTGCACGTTCGATTAATCCATTTGTTTGTGGGCAGTAGGATGTCTATAGAAACCTATTATCTACGAGAGTTCTGAAAACGATTCCGATTCGAACTGACCAGTCCCTGGCTGTAAAGACATGGAGGGGGTCTGCGAATCTAGATATCCACGTGCTGACGAAAGCTGCTAAATTTTATTTTGCTGAAATTATCGTCAAGGGATACGCTTCTATCCATTGAGTACTTCTATCGATACATGTTAAATATCGATAAGGTGAAAAATAGGGGTTAGTAAGGTTTTCAATTGGTCTTAAGGGACCCACGACATAGAGGTGCACTGATTGAAAACGACTAGAAGTCAATTCAAATGGCTGAAATTTACTTTTTGTAGACTTAGTTATTTGTACTTCCTGACAATTCTGACATTCTTTACACCATGTTTTTTTTTATTGATTTTGAGCCATTAATATCTTGATTTGATCATTTTTAACGAAGCTGATATTCTGGGGTTTGAAAGAGTATGCAAACTGTCATATAATGATATCCTGCGTCGCACAGGATATTCTGATGCTCATTTGCAGGATATGGCTTCAGCATATCAAGAAAATTTCTTCATCAGTAGCTTGGTGTTTCACCATCTTCTGCAAATCGCATATATCGATAGTAACTGCATTAACTGGTCGAGATAAGCAGTTAGCTAATATATTCTGATCAACTTTTATATGCGAAATATCGGTGACATATTCGATTGTAAAAGAGTGATGATGTACGTCAGATTTCAGTGGAGTTTCGCTCGTAAAATCAGTACAAAGAGGTTTGTGGTCAGTTAATAACAACACATTCCAGCCTTGTATGTGATGTGTAAAATTCAAGACTGCTAGGTACGCAGCTAGTAATTCCCTGTCGAAGGTAGAATATTTTTGTTGCGTCAGTAACAATTTAAAAAAATAACAAGAATTGTTTGGTCGTTTAACATTTGGTGTAATGCTGCATCGGCAACACAACTAGAACTGTGTCTAAGAAACTGAAAGTTATAGAAATTTGAGTTAGGGTAGGAGAGAATCAGTTATGCTTGATAAAGTCTTCTTTATATTTTTGAAAGATTCAATCTCCATTTTTTTTTTTGTGTTAAGTCTTTCGATATTGGGTTCGCACGTATGCATTCTGTTAGTGGCAATACTTTATTGCTTGACAAAGCCTCCTTTGTATTTTTGAAAGATTCAAACTCCATTTTTTTAGTATTAAGTCTTTCGATGTTGGGTTAACACGTATGCATGCTATTAGTGGCAATACTTTATTATTGGCAATGCCTCCTTTGTATTTTTGAAAGGTTCAATCTGCTTCTTTTTAGTATTAAGTTTTTCGATGTTGGGTTCACACGTATGCATTCTGTTAGTGTAAATACTTTATTGCTTGACAATGCCTTCTTTGTATTTTTCAAAGACTCAATGTTCTTTTTTTTCGTATTAAGTCTTTCGAGGTTGGGTTCAAACGTATGCATTCTGTTAGTGTAAATAGTATATTGCTTGACAAAGACTCCTTTATATATTTGAAATACTCAATCTCATTTTTTTTAGTATTAAGTCTTTCGATGTTGGGTTCACACGTATGCATTCTGTTAGCGGCAATAATTTATTACTTGAAAAGCCTCCTTTGTATTTTTGAAAGACTCAATCTCTTTTTTTTTAGTATTATATATTTCGATGTTGGGTTCACACGTATGCATCCTATTAGTGCCAATACTTTATTGATTAATAAAGCCTCCTTTGTATTTTTGAAAGATTCAATCTCCTTTTTTTTTAGTATTAAGTCTTTCGATGTTGGGTTCACACGCATGCATTCTGTTAGTGTAAATACTTTATTGATTAAAAAGCTTCCTTTGTATTTTTGAAAGACTCAAAGTGCTTTTTTTTTCGTATTAAGTCTTTCGGGGTTGGTTTCACACGTATGCATCCTGTTAGTGGCAATAATTATTAATTGACAAAGTCTCATTTATATTTTTGAAAGACTCAATCTCCTTTTTTTCTTAGAATAAAATCTTTCTATGTTGGGTCCACACGTATGCATTCTGTTAGTGTAAATACTTTATTGCTTGACAAAGACTCCTTTATATTTTGGAAAAACTCAATCTCATTTTTTTAGTATTAAGTCTTTCGATGTTGTGTTCACACGGATACATTCTGTTCGTGGCAATACTTTATTACTTGACAAAGCCTCCTTTGTATTTTTGAAAGATTCAATCTCCATTTTTTTAGTATTAAGTCTTTCGAGGTTGGGTTCGCACGTATGCATTCTATTAGTGGCAATACTTTATTATTGACAATGCGTCCTTTGTATTTTTGAAAAATTCAATCTCCTTTTTTTTTTAATATTAAGTCGTTCGATGTTGGGTTCACACCTATGCATTCTATTAGTGGCAATATTCTATTACTTGACAAAGCCTCCTTTTTATTTTTCAAAGATTCATTCTCCTTTTTTTTTAGTATTAAGTCTTTCGATGTTGGGTTCACACGTATGCATTCTGTTAGGGGCAATACTTTATTAATTCACAAAGTCTCATTTACATCTTTTGAAAGACTCAATCTCTTTTTTTTTTAGTATTAAGTCTTTCGATGTTGGGTTCACACGGATGCATTCAGTTAGTGGCAATACTTTATTACTTGACAAAGTCTCATTTATATTTTTGAAAGATTCAATCTCCTTTTTTTTAGTATTAAGTCTTTCGATATTAGGTTCAAACGCATGCATTCTGTTAGTGAAAATACTTTATTGATTAATAAAGACTTTTTTGTATTTTTGAAAGATTCAATCTCATTTTTTTTTAGTATTAAGTCTTTCCATGTTGAGTCCACACGTATGCATTCTGTTAGTGTAAATACTTTATTGCTTGACAAAGCCTCCTTTATATTTTTGAAAGACTCAATCTCTTTTTTTAGTATTACGTCTTTCGATGTTGGGTTCACACGTATGCATTCTGTTAGTGAAAATACTTTATTGCTTAACAAAGTATTGTTAGACCATAACATACCTACAACATGGACTCTTCCAGGACTATATAAATTATGCGACATAACACTCTAGGAGAGAAGAAGAAGAGGAGGAGAGAGTATTCTAATACCGTAGTATCAGCCGCGTATGACTACCAATATTGGACACTAGCACATAGTAAGCTCCGCTTAAACTTACACTATCTTTGTAACCTTTTGTTTAATATATCTTTCTTACCTCTAATCCGTCTTCCGTGTTTTCCTTCCGTGATCCCGACTTTGGGCCCACATCAGTGGCGACGGAGAATTCGAGAAATGCATTCACGTCGAAAACCTCAATACTTAGCCGTCCCACATCAGTGGCGACAGAAAGATTCGAGAATTTCGTTCTCACCATATCAATAGCGACAGAGTACTCGAAATATACACTGAAACCCCACGCGTTCCCACAGCAGTGTTGATTGAGAAATTAAGCTGGTATTACTACATTAGCGATTTAAACGCAACACCCAACGTCTACATATAAAAAAAAAATATTCCGATACCAAACAGCAGTGACGAACTAGCGATTCGACATCTACGGAATATTAAAGTCTGTCCAAATAACATTACGAGAACGATTTCTTACACACTCAGACACACAGAAAAAAAACAGTTTGTTCATAAAACAAACTGACAACACAAGAGCCGAAATACTACTGACGACTCAAGTTTTCGAAAAAAAATTTTTTTATGTAACTGAGTTGAACTCGTGCATAAAATTATTCTCCCCTCCGAGTTTTCTTTTTTTTTTTGTACCTCTATATATATATATAAAATACATAAGTGTGGTGAAAATTGATACAATTACGTTAAAATTAAAAAAAAAAGCTAAACACATAATTAGTTTAGTTTAACTAATTGTCTGTCCATATTTTTCTTTTGTAAAAAAATCTATCAAGATTTTTTTGTGTACCTCTCCTTGGTACACGGGTTTCAAAGCAAAAAAAAATCGCTGTCATTTTTGTTTGTCTAAATATGGAAGATTTTCAAAAAGTAATCGTCCAAATGCTAAAAGTAAATTTGGATCAGCAACAAAAATCAGAAGAAAGCCAACAACAACTATTTTTGGAATTACATAAACAACAAATGGGATTCCAACAAATTACGCTTCAGAATGCTAAACTACAACAGAAACAACTTAAAGAATTACTCGTAAATGCATTAAAAGGCTCAAACTCTGAAAAAGATACAATATTCTCCCAGAGTACAATCTACAATTCAATGGAAACCTTTGAATACGTACCAGAGAACGACAAAACGTTCGAGGCCTTTTACAGGCGCTACGAAGATATTTTCAACGTAGACTGTGAACAATGGCCCAGTAAAAAAAAAGGTACGTCTACTATTGAGAAAACTGGGAACTACAGAACATAGTAGGTTCGTAGACTTCATACTACCC
Organism: Acanthosepion lycidas; assembly: GCA_963932145.1. Classification (NCBI taxonomy): domain Eukaryota; kingdom Metazoa; phylum Mollusca; class Cephalopoda; order Sepiida; family Sepiidae; genus Acanthosepion; species Acanthosepion lycidas. The sequence goes on from OZ010573.1 coordinate 73,409,151, forward strand.
AAGAAAACCACCGACTTGGATTTTTCAGAGACTATTAAGCTCCTATCGGAACTATTCGAGCCTAACACAACCTTGATCCACAAACGTTGGAAATGCCTGAACACAGTCAAAGACAACCAGCAAGATTTTCTAACGTTTGCAGCATCGGTAAACAAGCTCTGTAATGATTTTAAACTAGCCGAACTGACTGCCAATGATTTCAAGTGCTTATTTTTGCACAAGGTCTAGTATCAGCAGAAGACGCCGAAGTCAGACGACAGGTACTTACCAAGCTTGAGAACAAACAAGGATTGACTCTCCAAAAACTGGCAGAGGACTGTCAAAGAGTAATATCTGTAAAGTGTGACTCAAACACTATCGAGGAATCAGGTGTGGCTCAGATTAATAAAATCAGAAGCAATTCTACCTCCTATTCCCCTCAAAAAGAAAAATGGCAAATATCATGTCCTAAATTCCGCAGTAACCAAAACCCAAATAGGTTAAAGAAACCGCCCGGACCATGTTACCATTGTGGTAAATGACATTGGATGAAATTCTGTCCAGTTAAGAACAAAAAATATTGCAAAAATTGCAATAAAAGTGGGCATACTTTAACTCGGTGCTGGTACGCCAACAGAACGAGAAAACCCAAAAATAAAATTAGGCAAGCTCAATATGACAATATTGTCGATAGGAATTTAAGGAAATATGTAACTGTGGATATTTTCAATAATTCCATTAAATTCCAGCTTGACTCGGGTTTCGATCTTTCAACCATTAACTGGCGTACTTGGCGAAAATTAAACAAGCCGACCTTATTAAAAACGTATAAAACAGCAAAATTCGTAACTGGCGAAAAGATTAACATTTTAGGCGAGGTAATACTTACAGTAACACTAAATGGAGTTACCAAAAAGCTCAAAGCCTACGTATTGAAAACTTCAGATAACTTATTTAGAACAGATTGGATAGAAAAATTCAATCTTTGGGATTGCCCAATGAGTACATTTTGTTGCAAGATACAAAGTACAACGTCCAATTTGGTAAATCTAAAAAAGGAACTCAAACAACAATTTCCCCAGGTTTTTTCTGGCGGCCTTGGGAAATGTACTAAAATGAAAGCTAAGTTCAAGGTGAAGGACGGTGCACAACCGGTATTAAAAAAGAAACGGAATGTCCCTTTCGCTGCTCTAGAACAAATCAACAAAGAGTTAGATAGACTCGAACAAGCAGGTATTCTGTCAAAAACAGATTTCGGCGAGTGGGCAGCACCTACGGTCTACATGAAAAAGAAGGCCAATCAAATACGAGTATGCGCAGATTTTTCCACAGGGTTAAACGATGCCTTGCAAGATCACCACTATCCTCTCCCAAGCCCTGAAGAAATTTTCAATAAACTCAATGGTGGAAAATTTTTTTTCTAAAATCGACCTCTTGGACGCATACCTTCAGATAGAGGTGGAAGAAGAAAGTTCCAAATTGCTCTGCATAAACACCCATAGAGGGTTGTACAAATACAACAGACTGGCTTTTGGAGTAATGGTTGCGCCTGCAATTTTCCAGCAGGTCATGGACGCCATGCTGGGCGACCTTGACTACGCAACAGCCTATTTGGATGATATACTGGTTACTAGTAAAACTACGGCAGAACACTGGAACCATATAATAAACGTATTCGAAAAGATACAAGAATACGGATTTAAGGTTAAGGAGGCAAAGTGTGACTTTTTCTTACCAGAGATTAAATACTTAGGGCACATCATAAATAAAGACGGTCGTCGGCCGGATCCAGAAAGAGCCAACGCGATCAGAAACATGCCGGCCCCAGATAACGTTCAAGCGTTACAAAGCTTCCTCGGCCTAGCTAACTTTTACCAAGGGTTCATTAAGAATATGCAAAATTTAAGAGGGCCTCTCAACCAACTCTTAAAAAAGGACAAACCATGGTCATGAATCCCGGAATGCCAAGACGCATTCGAGAAGACCAAGAAAACTCTTACTTCAGACCTCTCCCTCACCCATTACGAACCTAGTCTCGACATCATAGTCGCAAGTGATGCAAGCTCGTACGGCATTGGTGCTTGCATTCTGCATAAACTGCCAGATGGTTCGCGAAAAGCTGTGGCTCACGCATCAAGATCTCTACTTCCAGCTGAGAAACAATATTCCCAAATAGAGAAAGAGGCTCTAGGGTTAATATTCCCTGTGACAAAGTTTCACAGATATCTCCATGGTAGACGGACCATAAACCTCTAATTACAATTTTTGGTTCTAAAAAAGGTCTGCCAGTCTATACTGCAAATAGGAACGATTCTCTTAAACTATAATTTCAAGATAGAGTTCCTAACATCCAAAAATATTTGCCATGATGACAGTTTATCGCGACTCATTCCAAAAAATACAGAAGTCTTTGAAGACTCCATCATTGCTACTCTAAGGACAAATTGTAAAATCAAAAACATGATCGCGAGTACCATAAGAGAGCTCCCAGTTACTTTGGCCGACATAAAAAGGGAGTCAGGGATGAATTCATTCAATCCATAAAAAGCAAAATTCGCAAAAAAAGACCCCAATGTGCCTGAAGTTTTCTCCCTCTGCGATGATGTCCTACTATACAATGACCGCGTAGTGATTCCAAACAACCTACAAAGAAAAATCCTCAGGGATTTTCACATAGGACATCCAGGGAAGAAACGTTCGAAAAGCCTCATGCGCTGCTATGTTTATTGGCCAAACATGGACAAGGACATAGCAGACATGATAGAATCATGCAAAGGATGCGCGCTTGCAGCAAAAGCTCCAACCACGACGTGCAAACCATGGCCAAACACAGACCATCCATGGCAAAGAATTCATGTCGATTTTGCAGGGCCTATAGACAACATGTACTACTTCATTGTTGTGGATAGCCACTCAAAATGGCCCGAGGTCCTACAATGCAAAAGACCAACCACAAACTGCACGATCGGATTTCTACACGAGCTATTCGCGCGATTTGGCGTGGTAGATTGTGTAGTTACAAATAATGGCATTCAATTCACATCAAGTGAATTTAGAGACTTCTGCAAGTCATATCAGGTGGACCACATTACAACGCCCCAGTACCACCCTAGGTCGAATGGCCAGGCCGAAATGTTCGTGGACACTCTAAAAAGGGCTTTAAAAAAGGCACTAGGCACACCGACAAATAGAGCATTGCAACAGTTTCTGCAGGTGTATCGGATAACCCCTAATCCGAACACGCCTATGGGAAGCCCGCCTGCAGAAACAATGTTCGCACGGAAAATCAAGTCTGTATTCGACAAACTTATTCCACGACAAGCAAAGTTCAAAAACAACATAACATTTTGGGAAGTAAGCACCATAAAACAAAGAATTGGCGAACTGGTCTATATTGTCCAAGGACCGAAAAACACTCACAAACGCCATTGGAACCAGCTCAGAAAATGCCGTTTGAAGGAATCGGAGGAATCACTACAAAATAGCTGTGAAGAGCCGATCGATGTAATTTTCGATCACGACACGCCCCAAGTCTCTCCTGAAGTGCGACGCTCAGGAAGGAAAAAGGAAATTTACTCAACCGCTCGACGTAAATCCCAAGAGAAAAAAAAGTATTAACAGTTTTATTTTTTTTTCTCCTCTTCAAAAAGAGAAGAAAAAAAAAGAAACTCTTAGAAGGGGGGGATTGGGAGACCGTAACATACCTACAACATGGACTATATATATATATATATATATATATATATATATATATATATATAGAGAGAGAGAGAGAGAGAGAAAAAAAAAAAAAAAAAAAAGAGAAAAAAAGAGATGAATTCTAATACCGTAGCATCAGCCGCGTACGACTACCAATATTGGATACTAGCACATAGTAAGCTCCGCTTACACTATCTTTGTAACCTTTTGTTTAATATATCTTTCTTGACTCTAATCCGTGTTCCGTGTTTTCCTTCCGTGGTCCCGACTTTGGGCCCACATCACAAAGACTCCTTTGTATTTTTGAAAGATTCAATCTCCTATTTCTTTAATGTTATGTCTTTCGATGTTGGATTCACACGTATGCATTCTGTTAGTGGCAATACATTATTGCTTGACAAAGCCTCCTTTATATTTTTGAAAGACTCAATCTCCTTTTTTTTTAGTATTATGTCTTTCGATGTTGGGTTTACACGTATGCATTCTGTGAGTGACAATACTTCATTTTTAAAACGTGGAACCAGTTTCCTATGGAAATTGTCCATTCCAAAGAACCGGCGCAATGACTTGGATTCGTTTAGGACGTGGAAATTCATTTAATTCAGCAAGTTTCCTAGTTCTGGCTTTCATACCATCACCAGAAATACTGAATCCCCAAATTTCAATCTCGTGAGCTTCAAACAAACACTTCGAAATAGCAACTTTTAGATAGTACTCGCTAGTTTTTTGTAAGGTTTGGTAGTGATCCTGTGGAATGAGTTTCATCATCGTCTTAAAAGTTGAGGATGTCATTGATGTATATAAGCGGAATATGTTATTGATCATCCGCTTAAATGTACTTTATGCATTCCTTAGTCCGAAAGTTGTACTCGAACTAACCAAAAGGTATTGTCATGACTGTCTATTAGTTGTTGTATTGACAGGTCTATTATTAGAGCAGTCGATCGTCAGACTGAAATGATTCAAGAAATCATAACCATATATGAGGTTTTACGGTATCATAACCATATAAGAGGTTTTACGGTATTTGCAATCACAAACGTTGAGGTGAATTTGCGTCTGAGGCTGTGCAACAACCAACTTTAATGTGACTTGTCTTGCACATTCAATCTTTTGGTCTTTAGCTGATACAATGGAGACATTCGTAGGGTAGATCACTACATCACTGAAACAAGGCTGTATTTTAACATTTTTTTATCCAGCTACTTGTACCATGACTTTCATAACTTCGCTCGATCCGAAAAGTATAAATGTGCTCTACGGATATTTGGTTGTTGATCTTTATTGAATGGTCGGACACTGAGTGGACAGTCGATATTCTTCGGAAACGGAACTTTGGTCTTGTTTATTTCTTATATTTGGGATACTTGGAGGTGTTGGGTACTCTCTTCTGGTTTAAAATAAAGAAGAGCGTCTGCCATTTTACACACTCGATTTGTGTCAAGGTCGATTTGAACTACTAAATCTGCTTTGGTCGATGCTGGTAGTGCCTGTATGAATTTATGTCGAACTATATCATCACCGACACCAATCCGACTTGCTAAAGACATCAATTCATTTAAATATATGAGTGGACGCCCTGTGACGACTGAGGTTGATATTAATATGTCCAGCATCTTTAGTTTGAATTTTTCATATGAGGTAATGACGGCTTCCTTCAGTATATCGTAATTGGTTTGTTGTAATACTGCTAGTTGCAGTTTCCTGAGAAGAGGTAGAGAAGCCAATATGTGGTAAAATTTGTTTTGTTTGCGTTATGCCTGTGATGTTAAATTGGACTTCTATTATGAAAAACCATGCTAGCACGTTGGATTCGATGAATGCAGCTAGTTTGTTTGCCTGTATGGAACTCTGGTTTGCTCGGAAGATATCCCGGTTCTACTTCACTGTCGGACATTGTACATTTTTATGTGTTTATATATGCGTCAGGAACATTGGAGTTTACTAATGTGGGAATCGAAGAACTAAAGTGGTTGTATGTTAGTGTGGAGATATGGAAGTCACCAAAATAGGGATTTGCTTGTTTACAGCTGGTTATCTTCGGATAACGTCCTTAATCTAAATATGCACCAATTTATGGCCTTTAAAATGCATGCAAAGATAATTAATACAAAGATATATATTGCATGTACTGATAAAAATTTATATCTCTCAAATTAAAATATACAATAATATTCAAATAGTTCATAAGTTCCTATCAGAAAGTTGAAAGTTTTTAAATTCTTAGCATATATATATATATGCTAAGGTTTTAAAGACTTCCAGTATAAGGAAAGTAATTTTTTTTGTTTTTGCTCATAGGTATATATATATATATATATATATATATATATATATATATATATATATATATATATATTCAAGTTTGGTTAAATAATTTAGACTTATCAAAAACAAAAAATTATATACATATGAGCAAAAACAAAAAAGTTACTTCCGTTATACTGGAAAAAACAAAAGTACACGTGAAAAAATGGCGTATTCCTGCCATATCTGGGCTGGAGCTGCCCACCCCTCGCTTCTTTTGATAGAGTGCAAAAGTGCATAATAAATCAAAAAACGAAAAGTTGAAATGTTTTAAATTCACATAAACACATATGTCTACTCACAGACAATTTAATCCCCAGAAAATGGTCTCAGATGAAATTGAAAGTACTTGGGAAAATAAAGTTCTAAAGAAAATTTTGGTATTTTTCTTACTCAATTTTCTAAGGCTACCAAAAAATTAATCCGCGAAGTTGAAAGGATCACAACGAAAATTAATCGACATATGTCTAAAAATTATTTAACAAAACTTGTTTGAGTGAAAATATGCTGCCTAAATATACGCAATATATATATATATACACACACACACACATATATATATTCAACTTATTCAACTTTAAGGATAAGAGAGGCGCGTGTTCTCTTTTCCCATTCTACCCCTACTAAATTTTTATATTTGGCACAAAAATTTCGGTTCATGTAGGGAACTAAATTTTTACAGTAATTAAGAATATAATTTTTTCATGAAACTTAGAATCAACAATTTTATTTTTATACATTAAGTATACGAAAGAAATTAATTAAAATCTCTTTCATATTTTTGAGAAAGCTTGATAATTTCATCAAATAACGATTTAGATTATTTTAGTCCAGCTAGTTTACAAAATCTTTAAGTGGAAATCTGCAAAGATTCGCTAAAAAGGAGCAGGCTATAATGAAATGTGCAAAACTTAATAAAAACAAAGTTTTATAGTCAAATTTTTTATGTTATATTAAAAGAGTTTTTGGTTATTAATTTATATTTTTAATACTTTTAGAAGCTTCGAAATTTTGGTTAAAATTTTGTTTTTCTTGCGTCAACAGTTGACCATAAATTTAATACGGGAAATGTGTCTTTTAAAAAGAATCAAACCGTTGTCGATTTTAATTAAATTTTCAGGACTTATTCACGGGTGAATGAAATTATTTTAGAAACGTTTCTTTTTTAAGAAAATATTGGTAATTTTTTTTTTTTTTTTTTTTTTACATCAGTTACGCCCCCTCACTTATTTAATTTTATGAAATTTTGAAAATTTCGTTTAAATCGGATAATAATAATTCTTTGATTTTTTGCAAATTTCTACACGGGGGTTAGCGATTATTTGCTTCCATTTCGGAAAAAGACGCAACTATTTTAGTAATACCTATATAGAAAAATATTGCTAGAAATTGAAAATCAGAAATACGAAATGACTTCAACCTGAATTTTTTTTTTTTTTTTTTTACTTTGGAGAAGACCCCGCCTAGATTCTGAAACATTTGACTAAAAAAACTAAAATATAATCGACAGCAATTTAATATTTTGAAGTTCACCATTTGAAATGTTCAATCAGCAATAACGTTGATTTAGGATCGGGTAATTGGGCGAAAGTACTTGAAATAAGTTTGTTTATTTCATAGTTCTTCCTTGAACCGTTAGTTTAGGATAATTTACAATTATTTTTTTAAACATCTGACTGAAGAGAAAAAGAATATTATGTCGACCACTGATCGCTAATGAATGCCTGAAGTTTGTACGTTACTCAACAAACAACACTCAAATTCTTGGAGTAAATAAATAGAAGGTTCTCAATTACAGTTCTTGTGTGAAATGGCATCTAAAGTGTTGAAAATTAAAACTCTTGATGTATGTCTGTCTGTCTATCTATCTGTCTGAGTAGATGTTACCGACAAAATAAATAAATCAATAAAAAGTTTAAAAAAAAAAAAAAAAAAACTTTTTGTTTCAAAATCTCTTTTTTTAACGGAAACAGATATCTTGAAGCATAAACGTTTTAGCGTTCAGTTTGCCGTTAAATTTGGAACAGGTGACTGGAAAGAAAAACAAGGCCAAGAAAAGACATACAAAGTGCAGCGTGAATTGAAGTACTGATAAGGGACAAACTAGAAGTGGGACGTGGTAGGGGGCGAAGATTTAGCGGGAGAAAGTAAAAGGAAGAAACCGAATAAATCAAAAGAAGCAAAAAAATCTCGTTTAGCTGACAATAAATTGAATTTAAAAAAAAAAGACTGAATAGAATATCTCGATTCATTACTTAAAGATTTAAGAGCGCGGCTTGAAATGGAGGTTGATTTAAATCATGTGCTTAGTGCATATTTGTTATCTCTAAAATGCGAAACTTCCACAGTCAAAGAAAAATTTTAAATTTGAGTTGTTCCGAAAGCAAATTATGTATGTGTACCTTCAGTGTATGTGCTTATGGAGTTATAAGGAATGAAAAACAAAATTCAGTATGTCTGATGATGATACTACCTTTTCTTTTTAATTTAATTAAGTAGAAGCAACACGTTTTAATGTTGTTTTTTTTGCGAAACAAAATTGTCGAAGTCACTACGGAGTAGAGAGTTTGGGCTACGTAAAAAGCTATAATGAGTAAAATATAGAGTACGACATTTTGTAGATCTGTAATAATAAAATTATTACTACTTACCACCAAAATGGTTGCGTTTTTTCGAGATTAAACCAAAGTATCGCTATCCCCTGCCAAAAATCAGAGAATTATCTGATTCAAACGAAATTCTCAAAACTTATTCATTAATAAATTAATTAAGTGAATATATTAGAAAATTTTGGAACTATTTTTCGGGGCTCTGTTCTCCCCTCACACACTTTTCGATATCTCGTGTGTACTTTTTTTTATTGAGGGGCGCGTGTTCGTCATTTTTTTGCATATACGTACCTACATGAGATTGCTAAAAAAGTACATAGCATGATGAAAAAGATGCCAAACTTGACGAAAACAAAATTTTAGCGTCTAAATGTTTATGTTATTATTAAAAGGAAAAATCAAAGTATTTTTTAATTATTTAAAAAAAAAATTCCCTCTTTTTAGAACATTCTAAATTTTGATTGAAAAACCTTGTTTCTCTTCGTGCCCAGCGGAACTACTAAGTAACATAAAATTTTAGCGCGTTTCTTTTCTGTATGACAGACATTAATTTTGAAAATCTTAAAAAATAAAAATAATTGTCTGATTTTAATGAAACTTTCAGAAACTATTCACAAATGATGGAACTTATTATAAATATGTTTTCCTTTTTAAAAGTCATGGCAAATTTTTTTTTTTTCATATGTATTCCCCCCACCTAATTGTACGAAAACTCTATAATTTAAACTTTGGGAAGATTAGTGATTATATTAGTTAAAAGCACAAGGCTTTGAGGAAGCCAAATCATGTTTTTTTTTTTTTTGTTTTTTTTTTTGTTTTTTAGTTGGACCACCTCTACCTGAAAATCATCTCTGAATTGTAACATACATAAATCAATAAAAAAAATATTATTTAATTTCAAAAGCTTTTAATTGCTTTTATTTATTTTCTGAAAACAAAAAGATCGTCCTGGATAAGACGTTAAACTACCTCCAGCTGGCCCTGTCGGCTGGGGCTGTAGAATACGCCGACTGCACCTCTGTAGAGGGGTAAGACCCCCCCCCCAATGAGGCCACCTGTTGGCCGTGGGTGGCGACCCGTAAGGCGCTAGGACGGATTCCTGGTGGTTGAGCAGTCATTGATCCGGCAACAGAGTAGTCACTGGCTTGCAACACACCACTTTGGCCTTTACTTGGTCTGACGGGCGGTCAGATTGAGCCCAATCCGATCAATCGGCTGGTCCCTAGCACATATATATTTATTTTTCTCCTGACTGTACTATTGAATCTACTTTAGTGGAACATTTCCCAACTCTTTATCGTATTTGTGCTAGAAGGCGGGGGCTTAGGGTCAATTGTGTTGAGAGCAAAAGACTTTTTGACCGCTGTTGAATTTTTCGGCACTGAACCAGAATTTGGCAGAGGCTCAGAACTTCGCTCCTAATATGAGTATACTGGTCGTGTATCCCCGTCTCAACCAAGGCGAATGGGTTACCCCCTTGGTTCATTCCCTTCTCAAGTTGGACTCCGTGGTGGGTGGTGGAGCACAGGGTCAATGAATATAAAAACCCAGACATGGCGTCTTTAAATAAAAACAAAACAAAACGTAACCTATCCGAATCAGTTTCTGAGTGTGAAGCAGCAGACTTCCCCAGATTTATTGTCATTGAATCCCTGGAGGAGGTCTGTCTAGCGAAATTTTCTCCATTTTTGATTGAGAAAATTATCTCTGCACGGGCGACACCAAGAAACGTTAAGAAATTGAGAAATGGAAACTTGCTTGTTGAGGTGGATAGCCGAAGACAAGCAGAAAACATCCTAAAAATGAAAAGTTTTTATAACACCAAATGTAAAAGCTATCCGCATGAAGGACTTAATATTTCCAAAGGTGTCATCAGAAGTCGGGAGCTGGCTTTAGCCACAGAAGACGAAATGACAGCTGCCCTGGGAAAACAGGGAGTGACTAATATAAGAAGGGTGAGTATAAGAAAGAGTGGTGAAAAAATCGAAACAAACACTTACATCTTGACTTTTAATCAACCACAAATACCTAAAGTGGTCAAAATAGGCTATTGTCTGGAGAGAGTCGAGCAGTACGTCCCAGCTCCCTTGAGGTGCTTCAAATGTCAGAAATTTGGATACCACAGGGACGCTTGTAGAGGACGACAGACATGTGCCAAATGCGGGGAAAAAGAGCCAAACCATAAAGAGGAGGAATGCTCGAAACCACTTAGATGTCCAAATTGCCAACAAGACCATCCGGCATACGCAAGATCATGTGACATCTACAGAAAAGAAAGAGAAATCCTGGAGGTAAAACATAAGAAAAATTTGTCCTTTCTGGAGGCCAGAAAAATTGTAGGGTCCTATATGGGTGAGACCAGCTATGCCTCTGTTACACGGAGAGCTGAAACTAATAATGAAGATAATAAATATAGAACCCTGATAAATAAACTAATAAATTTGGACCCAAGTGAGTGGACAAAATTCCAGGCAGATATAAAGGAGGAACACACCAATAGTATTCAAACATCTTGATTGGAAGTTCCAGCTAAGATTAATACATCTCATGAAAATATTAGGGATGATAAAAAAAATAACCAAAAAGACATCCCAGACACAGACCACTCCTCCCAAAAAACAAAACCTGCAGCGATCACCAATCCGTCCTCCAACTTTAAAAATCGATAACTTGGGGAAAAATAACATATCAAACCCCGAACTTAACAATGATAAAGTAGAACGTTCCCCACAATCAAAGAGAGATCATACCCCGACTTCATCCTCACGGGAACGTTTAAAGTTGTTGAATCCACCAAGCCAATCTTCAGACCCATCAACATCGAAGATTGAAACCAAAAATAGGTTTAACATGATAGAAAAGATGGATACAGAAGAGCCAACCAGTAAAAACAAGTCGAAAAAAAAACAATAATTCCAACATGACATGAGGGACCTGCAAAATAATTCAATATTACAGTGGAATTGCAGAGGAATTAGAGCTAATTATGAAGAAATTTTCATACTCCTCAACAAATATAATCCCAAAGTTGTATGCCTTCAAGAAACATTTCTCAATGACAATAACTACTTAAAAATAAAAAATTACAATTCATATAATCATTTACACAAAGACGGACACAGAGCTTCTGGAGGTGTGTCGATCCTAGTTAGGAAAGACATACCCCAACATCAAATAACCATTGACAGTGATCTTCAAGTCACTGCTGTCAAAACAACATTATACAAAACAGTCAATATCTGCTCCATCTACATTACACCTCATGATCCATTTAATGAAATAAAACTCAATAAGCTAATTGACCAAATCCCTAAACCCCACATATTATTAGGTGACCTTAACAGTCATAATACCATAAGGGGGTGTCTTAAAACTAATCAAAAGGGTAGAGACCTGGAAAACATAATCAATAGCAACAATCTCTGCATCTTAAACGACAAATCTCCAACCCATCTCAATCCATCTACCGGCTCCTATTCAGCTATTGACATCACTCTATCTGATCCTTCCAGCTTCATGGATTATACGTGGGAGGTTCATGATGATCCTTGTGGCAGTGACCATTTCCCAATCATAATAAATATTACACAACCTTCCACTGATAATAACAGACCTCCCAATTGGAAAATAAATAAAGCTGACTGGCAACAATCCAATACATTATGCAATACAAGACTGGTTCAAGATTCAAGATGTTCAGACCCAATTGAACACTTTTCAGAAACATTAATCACAATAGCAAACGAAACCATTCCAAAACCATCTCCATCAAACAGACTCAACACACCTTGGTATAATGACGAATGTAAAATAGCAATCCGACTGCGTAATGCTGCTCTCCGTAAATTCAACAAAGAACCTTCCACCATTAACCTCAACTCCTTCAAATTGCTCCGAGTAAAGGCCCGGAAAACAATTAAGTTGGCCAAAATGAATAGTTGGCAAAATTACGTAAGCAAAATAAACTCCTCCACTAAAACTGCTACAGGGTGGAAAATGATCCGCAAAATTGCGGGCAAAAACAATTCTACCACCATTAAACACCTCATTAAAAAAAATGATGAGGCAACAAACATTAAAGACATCGCAAATACACTGGCTGAGACTTTCTCACTAAATTCCTCCTCTGACAATACTAATACAGAATTTCTAAACTATAAAAATAAAATCGAAAAACAGAAGCTCAGTTTTAATTAAGACAATACAGAAAATTACAATGGATTCTTCACATTACAAGAATTAAAAGAAGCCATACAAACCTCTCACAACACTGCAGTCGGATCAGACGAAATTCATTATGAATTTCTCAAGCAACTACCCCCAAAATCATTAGAATACCTACTATATACATTCAATTTCATCTGGAAAAATAGCACTATCCCAGAATCATGGAAACTAGCTACCATCATACCCATTCCTAAACCAGGGAAAAACAATCTCTATCCTACAAATTATCGTCCAATAGCACTAACCAGCTGTCTGTGCAAAACTATAGAACGCATGGTTAATAGAAGGCTAATTTGGCATGTAGAATCCAACAACCTGTTTACCAACTCCCAATGTGGCTTCAGAAATCAAAGATCTACGATGGATCATGTGGTCAGGTTGGAGACCTCTATAAGGGAGGCATACATCCAAAAGCAACACCTTGTAGCCATTTTTTCGACTTGGAAAAGGCTTATGAGACCGCTTGGAAGTATGGTATTATGAAAGACCTGCGTGACATAGGATTGAAGGGCAGACTATCAAACTTCATTAAATCATTTCTTTCGGATAGGAAGTTCCGAGTCCGAATTGGTTCAACCCTGTCGGACATTCAAAACTAAGAAGAGGGTGTTCCTCAGGGGAGTATACTGTCAGTAACCCTCTTCAACATCAAAATTAATAGCATTACCAACTATCTTAATCCTGGAGTTGATAACTATTTGTATGTTGATGACTTCTGTATAACCTCCACATCCAAATACATACATACTGCAGAACGTCAACTGCAACAGGGCATCAACAAAATAAATAGATGGGCTATCACAAACGGCTTCAAGATGTCAAAATCGAAAACCCAATGCATGCATTTTTGTCAACTAAGGAAAATGCATAATAACCCAACACTAAAATTAGACAAAACAGAAATTCCGGTAGTTGAGCAATATAAATTTCTAGGAGTTATATTCGACAAAAAACTGAACTTCATCCCCCACATACAATATCTAAAAGAAAAATGCAGTAAAGCCCTAAAACTACTTCGAGTTGTGGCCCACAAAGACTGGGGTGCAGATCAACAAACTCTCATTAAATTATACCGAACATTAATCCGATCAAAACTGGATTATGGCTGCTGCATATATGGAGCAGCCAGAAAATCTTATCTAAAAACTCTTAATATAATCCATTACGAAGGATTGAGACTCGTCTTGGGGGCATTTAGAACATCCCCTGTGGAGAGCCTTTATTCTGAAGCGTACGAACCACCACTAAAACTTAGATTTACAAAATTAGGTCTGCAATACTACACTAAAATCAAATCTCAACCCACCAATCCAGCCTATAATTGCATTTTTAAATCCAAATACCAAGCCATATTTGATCAAAAAGCAAAGGTCATAAAACCTTTTGGTCTCCGAATGAAACATATAGTGGAAGACAACAACATCTCAATTACAAACATCCACGATACCGTTAAACTAAGCTCACCTCCCTGGCAACTTAAAAAACCTGTGGTCAACCTTGATCTCAACAAACTCCCTAAAAATAAAACATTAACTTACCAAGAAAAACTCTTTCGTACTAAAACAAGAACCTCCTCCTAAATGTTCATGTGGAAAACAATACACTGTAAAACATATACTAATAGAATGTACAAACCTCACACACATCCGTAGAAATTTCTATAACACGAAGAACATGAAGAAATTATTTGCAAAAACTGAACTAAAAAATATATTGGATTTTCTAAAAAGAATTGGTCTCTTATCAAAGATGTAGACTGATGTATAAACAACATATCCTACCTTTTACCATTTTGCAAATAAATTGTCCTTATCAAATGGAAATTCTTGACTCAAACAAAAATACCTAGGATTATTTTGCAGTGTGCAAGCAAATAAGCTCTAGCTTGCTAAAAATGTTCCATACAAAATAGGCATTTAAAATTCATATAAACTGGATTTGGCATTAAATAACCCATTGTGGTTGATATGCCATGAAACTCAAACAAACAAAAACAAAAAGATATTTCGATGAAAAATGAATTTTTAAAACAATTATTTGGTATTTCTGAAATATTTTCTTATTTTTACGTTATGTTGTTAATTCTTCTAAAATTATGGAAAAGTTTGTAAAATTTAACGAATGTTGTTATTAAGTAGATATATATTTACAGATTATAATTTCCAAAGTTTCTTACAAACTAACGAACAACAGTATATAAAAAAATATAATTTGTGTCAATAATAACACTATAAATCAAATCTACGGAAGACTGGAAGTATCATGCGCGCAATAAAAAAAAACGTCACGGGGATTGAGTTTCTGTCTAGTATTTAACTTAAATACTGAATTTTTTATACAATTATTTGTTATTGCTTTAATTATAATAGATTTTTACATTTAAGTTGTTAAAAATTTTTAAAAATTAGTTAAAAGCCGCATTCAGTTTCGTAAATGTCCTTTTGAGATATAGATTTATTTTTGCGAAACACATGGAGAAGTTAATTTGATTTTTCAATTTCAACCGAGAAAAGTACCTACAAGTATGTAGAGGGTGCGAAGAAATCCCTCAAACGAAATGACGCGAAATGTTATGACCTACTTTGTTTTATTTTCAAACTTTTCATCTTTTAGGCGCAGAAACTAAGTAATGTTTATTTCAAAATATTTTAAATAAAAATTATAATTTCTGATTTTCTTAAAATAAATTTTGAAAAAATTATAATTGATTTTTAAAAGAATTTCAAACTGAGATTTTCATTTTTTTTTTTATAAAATGAAAAAAAATGGTTGACATGATTGATTATCTGTCAATTTTCTAAAAAAGACAAGATTTTTAATGAAAATTTTGGACATGCTAGGAACGATTAAAAAATGTAAAAAAACACCCCCAAAATACTTAGATCTTTCCTCTTAATAATAACATAAACATTTAGACGATAAAACTTTGTTTTCTTCAAGTTTGGCGTCTTTTTCATCATGCTATGCTCTTTTTAGCGATCTCATGAAGGTACCTACATTTATATGAAGAAATCCCTAAAGATGTTATTTCCGTAAAAAAAAAAAAAAAAAAAAAAAAAAAATGCAGTATCCCATGTGAACATATTGAAAATTCTGTCGTGACTAAAATGTTTATAATTTTTATACTAGTTAGTTGTTTTAATCTTACCAAAACTAATTCAATAAATCTGAAAAAAAAATCTGGTAGTTATTTGCTACTAGAATAGATTAAAGTAAAAAAAATCTAGACAATATTTATTTGTAAAAAACATACTTTGAAATTCATTCGTAAGAAGAGTTTTTTTTTTTCTATTAAATAAATGCAATGTTTGAAGAATCGAAAAATGTTAAGTTTTCGAGTGTAAACATTTTTTAAAAGAATTTTATTTTTTTATTTATTTTAACAACTGTTGGCATATTTAATTTCAGTAAATGCAGGATTATTTTTGTATGAAAAAAAGGAAATAATTCTGAATTGCCTTCTTTGACTGGTTACTTTTCCCTATTGGAAGAGTAATATGATATATGATAATTGAATAACGCTTAAATTCAAAATAATTAAAACACACACACTGTGCAATTAGATCGTGAAGTGAAGAAGAAAATAAACACCAAATAACAAAAAAATGGTTTATGAAGTGGGGGATTCGTGCATCCTTCCGATTAATAAATTAATGTTTTGAAAATAAATATTTAACATTTATGGCGTTCCTGCCATCAACAAAAACATGCTTCGTGATTCCTTTGAAGAGTAGATAAGCAAATTTTCTAGAACAGGCAAACAGTAAGGAGAAGAAATGGCAACAGCTCACGACGTGCACGGCTTAAAAGAAATTCTTACTCATTCACTCGGCCTCCTCACCAAGCTGTGTGACATTATACTTTCCTCTTCACTTTCTTTCCTGCTTCTTTATTTTCACACATATACGCGAAGAAAACATTTATTTTCATCTTTACAAACAAGAACTGTAAGAACTTTAACACTCATACAGGCTAAGAAAAATTCAGTTGTAAAAAAATGCACGAAAATAAAAATATTTTTATATTTAAACACATTTTTTCTCGCATTTTCTTTATCGTGGGTTGATTCAAACCGAAGAGAATCTCCGTAAGGGACGAAAAGATGGCTACAAGTACAACTACCGACCCTGCAGAGACTACACTGAATAATATCAATTTGTCAGTTTACAACCCTATTAATGTGCAAACATAGTTTTAGCTCCATGCAATTTACAATGATAAGAAAATCACGTCGCAGAGATCCCGATACACCTATGTTGTAGGAAAACTTAGAGTAGAGGTGGCAACTGAGTTGGTTGAGTTATTAAAAGAAATGCCAGGGGAAGCACCATACGATACTTTAAAGAATGCCATCGCCAGTCGCACAGGCAACTCAAACGAAAGAAAACTGCATGATCTTTTCAACAACCTCAATCTTGATGACATGAAGCTGTAGTGAGTCCCGATAAAAAAATTAATGGTATAAACAAAAATAAAAAGAATTAAAATTAGGTATTTGTACTTACTTTCCTTTAAAATCCTTATTTCTTTCTTTATCTATCTATCTATCTATCTATCTATCTATATATATATATATATATATATATATATATATATATATATATATATATAATTATTTATTCGAAAATTATAACTTAAATATGTTATAAAATCACTACAAAAATATCCATTTTGTTTCAACAACTCTGGTTTTTTATCAAGGGATGATGTTGAATTATATATATATATATATATATATATATATATATATATATATATATATATATAAACTTCCCTTAATCTACGAGAATTCAACTCTCAAATAAAAAAGAGGAAGTAGAAAGACCGAACCCGGCCAAAACACCGGAAGTTTGCAGGACCGAGCCCTACATATTTGTGACTGAAAACTAACAAAAACCAGGAGACTCCACGCATAAGTTCCGTTATAAAAAAAAAAATAAAAAAGGAAAAAGAAAGGAACGCCGGAAAATGAAATAATTTGGCCAATCAAAAAAAATTGCCACTTTTTCATATTCGCACCAAATTATCGAGCCTGATTAAAAGAATAAAAACACATATTTTGACATCACTTCCCGAAGAGCACTCGATCGCTTAACAGAAATCGCTGATAAGATTCATGACACAACAGCCAAGATAACTTATACTACACAAGTGAACTGCCATCAGACAAGCAGGATACACGCTAAGAAAAATTTAGTAAAAAAAATTAAAATATTTGTAGATCTGAACGATTTTTCGCCTTTTTCTTTGTTGTGGGTTGATTCAAATCTGCAACAAGATATTTTATGACATCAAATAATAATTAATAAAAGCAATGCATTAAACTCAAAAGTGTCATTTAACTAAAAAAAATTGTATCGTTTCTACGAAGATTCATAAAATCGCATAGAATAAAAAATTACATTCTTAAATTATTGGTTATCTTAATGTTGTGGATTCCGGGTTGAAATCCGGTACCAATAAATAACAAACGTCAGGAATTAATATATGAAAATAATGTATTAACGTAATAATACAAACGGGTAAAGCAGGTTAGTAGTTCCAGGAATACGTGTTAATAGCAAAATATATACACAGTCTTTGGTATTGAAGTATCGCTGTATGACTTCTTACTGAGTCTACGTGGTCGCTCACGGTGACTCTTACAACGCTGTTACCTCACCCTCACTCTTCCGGTTACCTACAACCTTTTACTCTGTCACTCTGGACTCAACTCTTCGGTCTTGCTCGGTATTTATCAATCCACCCACGAGGACCGAATGTGGCACAAGGCCGGTTTAATGTGGGTATCTCCGAGCCCGTAGCCTCGGCCAAAAATATAGCCTTTGAACCCGCCTAGACGGGTTCAGGCCCTGTCTACCTCCCCGGACGAAACCTTGCCCTTCGGCAAAGCTTCGTCCGGGTTCCTCTCTGTTAACGCAGAGAGTCCGACAGCAGACGCTTACAGTCAAAGACTGTATCACGACTAAGCTAGACTCGGAGGTCTTGCTCTGTCGGGTCTTCACGTAGCCGTAGTATATATATATATATACTGATTGAGTCCATTTGTATAGAAAGGGGTGGACCCCTCAACATTTAGTTTTAAAATAATTCATTTTGAAACGTGAATACTAATGTCCTGATTATTACACTCCTTGTGTTGCGTATTTCTTTCATTTTTATTTTTCGCACACTTTTGAAGTCTACAATGAGATGTTGAAAATAAAAAATGTATAACATTTTTCACTTTTAACATCTCACTCCAGAGGTTACAGTGCATAAATACGCGTTATTTTCATTAAATTTTAAATAAAATGTAAATATTACTTTTAAAAAATCAGTTAATTAATCCTTAAATTACCTCGAAACATATTTCTAGGATATATAATTGATTTTTAAGAGATTTTAAAATTTTGTTGTTTATATTTTTCGTCTACAATGTCGATTCGATTACATTAGTAAATGCAATGAGTGACGAGTGAACCTGCCAATGTTTAAAAAATTCCTAAAACTTTTGTTTATATACGGAAATTAATTTTTCTCTTAATTCGGATTAGCGTTTTATATATCTTTCAAATAAAACCGAAATTTAAGATCAAAGAAGTCATTTATTTAAATTATTTATTTTTCGTTTTTTAGGAAGTTTGTGGCGAAATACTTCAGATGATTTTTAATTGAATGTGTGAAATTATTCATATGGATATGTTGAGGACCGTGTGGGTTTGATTGTTGTTGAATTAGAAGGAGGTCCAACTACAAGAAAATGGCGGACTTAAATTGAGTCCAACCGAAGATGTAAAGAAGACAAACAAGACCGATATATATATGTCGACAAATATATGTATTAAACAACAAATTTACAAGTGACAAAGACATTAACATTTGTTTGTGTGTAGACGTAAAGAGTTTGTATTTTGGTGAATCTTCGTACGTACGTGT
Source organism: Acanthosepion lycidas (assembly GCA_963932145.1). Lineage (NCBI taxonomy): Eukaryota > Metazoa > Mollusca > Cephalopoda > Sepiida > Sepiidae > Acanthosepion > Acanthosepion lycidas. The sequence goes on from OZ010573.1 coordinate 73,428,890, forward strand.
ATGTGGCTTTAATGTTCACGGCGTCTTCCCACAAGTGGGGAGACGCTATCTTCTAAGATAGATGTGTTCGCTGAAATGAAGAAATGAAAAAGAGAACGAGGTAAGAAGTTGTCCAGTAATTATAGTGTAGTATTTTCTTCTTCTAGCAGGAATAAACGCATGTGTTCTTAATTTAACAACAAGTAAACCCACGGTCCGCTACACCATCTACAATGCAATAACTTTTAAAACATCGCTTAATTTACTTACCTTCACTCCCTTGGCAATGTTTGTTGTTTTAAAAAGTGATTATTATAATTCTAATAAAACATATGAAATTAAATTTATACTTTATTTCTCCTTTGAGGCTTTACAAAAAAAATATTACACACTATTTATTTATTAAATTGTTTATTTGCAAAAATAATTTTATAATTTACAACATTCTTAAAATACGAACCAAACAATGCAATTTTACCATTTATCAATTAAAAAAATAAATATTCATTATTATTATTTTATATTTTTATCTATTTATGATATAAAATAATAATGATGAATATTATAAATAAAATAAAATAAAACAATAACATTACAACATTTTATAAAATAAATTAAATAAAAAGTAATAAAAAGTTATCCCAGCATGCAACAGAAACTGTCTCTGCCAGAAAACGGATATCCCACCGAAAGACATTGAATTCAACCTCTTCGCTATCGACCTTTGGACAATCTACACGTCCCAACTTCTCTCTCCAGAACATTGCTGGTAATAATACTTCCTTTTATTACATGCAACCTTTAAAATACTTGTAACCCAAAAGTACACATACCAGTACACAAAATAAATAAACTCTATGATATCAACGTGCAATTTAAAATGTTCTTACTGTTATTTCTGTTTGTGTGTTATTCCTGTGAAGTATGTTTTTATATCTGTGAACACGAGGCTATTTCTGCTGCTATGATGTGAGTGACACCACATCTTTTGGTGCACCCGATGTACAAAACATACTATTCATCCACACCATTTGTTGACCACCAACGTACAAAAAAAAAATCTATTCACCATTTGGAAAAACTGACGTTCAAAAAGAAACCAACGACACTTTTGGCGATAACGACGTAGGGAAAAAAATAGAAAGAAAATATCACTTCGAAATTCCCGACGTAAAAAAAAAATCATCCGCAACCGTACCACGTGACGACAAAAAAAAAACAACTATCGCCCACACCGTTGATAACTTAATGCTGGAGAAAGAGATACGCCACCGTACCTACAAAATAATTTAAACCACAACCTTCGGCATCTGGACCGTAAAAAAAAAAAGAAATAGCGAAGTAGCACGACAAGTAAGCATTTCTCTTTATTCACACCTTTTATTTGCATACACTATCGACATGGGACAAGACAGTTAAAATTCCAGAATTTATGAAAACACTTTCGAATAGCCGGTTCGCAATATGTAAAATGTTTGCTAATCTTTGCAACCTTTACCACCACCAAACAAATGGAATAATAGAGCGCTAGCATGAAAAACAGCTATAATGGCTAAAAAAATTGAACTGAATAAACGCCCTACAGATAGTTCTTAAATGAACCTACCACTGTCACTGTAACCCAAATATAACTTCCAAAACGACTAATAGAAAATAACAGTTCTACGGTTAACAAAATGAATCAATTTTCTGAAGGATGATTAAGCTGAACACATCACTCCTTTATGAAGAACTACACACACCTAAGCAATCCTCCTTACCCCGGATACTATACCAGGCACGAAAAATACTTTATAACAGAAAATTCATCAAGAAAACCCCTTACAGTCGTTACTAAGAGATTAAAACGAGTGACATTACAAAACGACAGCAAGAAATATAAAAAGATCACTCCAGGAACAAACCGAAACAAACTGCTGAACACTCAAAATAACCACCTGAACAAATACAACAATTGTTTAAAAAAAAACAAGAAAACAATAACTATTTCGATTTTAAATAGGCATCCATCACTACCGATTAGCTCTGCTAATTTTGTGGGGATGTGATGTAGGGACACTATTATTATAAATAAATAAAAATATAAAATAATAAATTTTATTATAAATAAAATAAATAAAACAATAGCATTAAAACATTTTATAAAATAAATTAAATAAAAAATAATAAAAAAGTTCTCCCACCACGCAGCAGAAACTGTTCCTGTTGGAAAACGGCTATCCCGCCAAAATACGTTGAATTCAATGTCTTCGCTACTGACCTGCGGATGGGTCAACACGCGTCCGAACTTCCTTTTATTACATGCAACCTTTAAAACACTTGTAACCAAAAATATACTCACCAGAACAGAAAATAAATAAATTGTGTGATATTAATGTACAACTTAACATGCTCTTATTGTTATCTCTGTATGTTTTATTCCGGTGAAATATGTCTGTTTTTCCTGTGAAGACGAGGCTATTTCTGCAGCTGTTGTTAGTGACACCACAGCGCTTTAATGAAATTCCAGTTAATTTAGTCTCACATTTACTAAAAGACTTCGAAATACATATCTCGAACAAATATTGAATTTTAAATTTGTTCATTACATTTTTCGTATACAATGGCGTCTCTATATGTCGATAAGTTGTGGAATCTTTCACGTCTGCCAGTCACCTCTGCGGGGCGGGGGGAATGTACTCTTCACTGTAGTGATTATTTTGTCACCATCAAATATACATACGTAGAAATAGTACGACAAGCATTCATTGGTTAATCTACTCAAAAATAGCTCGCTGATTACTCAGTTCCGACCAATCAAACTGCCTGCACGCGATAAATCTGTTTTCCCGCTCAATATGCCCTGAGCCGATCACGTGATACCCAGCCTTATATAAACAAAACGCATGTAAGCTCTTCAGTCTCTCTTGCGTCTCATTCTTGCTGCCAAAATGTAACCTTCAAGAACGCCCGTCTTAACCATGCGGTCAGACGTTAAAGATCATTACAACACTCACGCAAGTACAGGCAGTCAGAATTTCATCCTGGAGAAATGCCAAACTAATCCACGCCAGTCAAAATCTTAACCAGCTACACTTTTGCCGCGTAAACTTCTCTGACTCAACACATACACAGCATTTCGCTCTACCAGGAACAATTTCTTACAATACTAAAAAGTGATACTAACTCACTACTAATAAGTATTCATAAACATTCATTCAAACATCAATGATTTAAACAAGCACACGCATACACACTATTGACTGAACTGCCACAAAAGACATTTTTGTACATGAACAAACACTTAGTTTAATTTCACACAGAAATCTTAATAACAGTTTCACACACACTGAAACTTGGCATAAATACACTACATAATTCAACTCAACCATTCACAGCTGTTCAACAACCTTTGATTCAATTGTGTATTATTTATTCTATATAAATCCATGTTATTGTTATATCTTTAACTACGTTGTTTTAGCTCTGATTTCTTTTGAATGATTTGTCTTCAATACTCATGTTTCTAAATTTGTCGTGGATGAATGTTTAAGAACACCAACATCATTAACTCTATCGATAAAATAACCTTCTGATACCTAAGATACATTCGCCGGCCTGGAACAAAGTGAAGAAAAAAATGTGTCAATGTTTTAAAAATGTCCAAAACGTTTATTTAGGTGCGGAAATTATTGTATCATTTAATTCGGATTCATCAGTTCCGATAAAAATAAACAAAAAAATTAAAATAATTCAAATTAAAATAAAGCTTAATGTGAGATGAGGTAAATTAAAGTATCTTTCTCCGGTAATGTGAGAAAGTTAGGCCTTCATGTATGTCACTCCCTTGTCTCTTTGTAATCATAAACGCAGGTAAGGATTACCCATTTCGAAATATGAAAAATGAGAGAAGACAGTAGGTATGTTTAACGAGTAGAAATAACTTAATAATTTAGAAAAGACATAAACAACTTATTATTATTTGAAATAACTGAAATATCCGAACAACCACATTTCCGCATCACTACACATTAAATTCACAGATGCTTATTGCTACTTAAATGTAAAGGTGCTACCCTACTAACTATTATATATATATATATATATATATATATATATATATATATATATATATATATATATATATATATATATATATATATATATACCAGTGTTTACGCATAAAATAAATCAGTTCTGATCCGTGGTATTACAAAAACATACATAATTAATCACTTTCTCAATAGAAATTATCCCTTCAAAAGAATTAAAGAATCAATCACTAAAGCTTCCAAACACAATATAGATACTATTCTACAAATTCCAGAATTCCCAAGTTTTTTTTTAATTACAACACTCAAAACGATCTTATATTTTATAAAATGATTTCCAGAACTTAATCCCACAATTAATAAGATATTAAGTGAAACCCCACTTAACACCAAGCGACAACATCCAAATCTATAATCATTCCTTACATGCTCTAGACTACACAAATCACCCACTTACCAAGACAACGTAAGGTGTAATAATAACCGATGCCAAGTTTGTAAACATATTATTACCGATAGTATTTTTACCCCGCCTGACAATAATCTGACCTCCCTTCTTGACTTGTAACAGTTCAAATATAATATATTTAATTTTTGACAGCAAATGCAATACTGGAAATTTTATCGGTGAAACAGGTACAGAATTCCCGTCTTCGTTTTAATAAGCGGAAGAAAACTACCAGGGACAATATATACATGCAAAACAACCTTTTTCTTCCCCAAAAGTTCAATTTCATTTAATTCTTCGTTGAAAAAGGACACAGAATTACCCAATTCAACAATAAAACGATGAGACCTTGTGGCCAATCTAGTAAGGCACTTAAATTCGTAAAGTCTAGACACCATAAATCAAAGTTCATTAGAACAATTACCATAAAAGTATTTATAGAAAGGGCACATTGAAGTTATATTACGGCAGTGGGAAAGTGACTAATGCCAGTATGCCAGGTCAGGAACAATCACTGTGCAGATTCTTATTTGGATTTTATCAAGAATCTCTAAATATAAAGCAGGAGCATGAGACCATATGTGGCAGCAACATTCGAAGCGTGAACGAATGGTAGACTTATAAATATGTAAGATAGATTGTGAAGAGAAAAACTGTCTAGCACGACACAGTGAACCAACTTTTTTAGCAGCAGACCTAGCAATGGATTTAATATCATCTTTCCACTTGATGTCAACAGAGAATGTTAGCACAGGAAGGCTCAACGACTCATTTCCTGGAGGTTTGAATAGATGGCAGAAAAGGGGTCTTCCAGATGATTAAAAGAAAGTAGTTTTGTTTTGTATGCGTTAAAATTAACAAGCCATTGTTTGCCCCAGTTAACAACAGATTTTATATCACTTTTGAGATCAGCTGTCAATTTTACCTTATCGAACCGATCAAGATCAGTATTAAGATAGGAGTAAATATTTCTAACATCAACATAGATACCGAATTGAGAGCTGAAGCCATCAGGAATGACATTGATGAAAATTAGGCACAACGCTGAGCCCTGAAGGACATTGCATTAATGAAAAAAATCTAGAAGAGTGGTCGTTCAGGATAACTTTCATTTCGAAATTTTATAAGAAAGATTCGTCCAGAAATACCACGACCTTTCAACTTGTGAAGAAAACTGATATGCCAAACCCTGCCAAATGCCTTCGAGATGTCCAAAACAAGAGCCCAAGTTTCACCATTCTTATCTAAAGATTGATATTCTTTCCGCAATAATCGTTAACACATCAGCAGTTGACATAGAAAAACGAAAGCCATATTGCTTATCTGAAAGAAAACCCTGCGATGTGAGTTGATTAACCAGTTCAAAGTTGATTAGGGCCTTCAGTACTTTGCCAAAATGAGGTAGAAGACTAATAGGCTGGTAGTTAGAAGGATCAGACGGTTCACCACAGTTTCTTAAAGGCTGGAACTACAGAAAAGAATTTCCAACAAGCATAAAAGCAGCCAGGTATTTATTGTAAAGTTAATAGGGAACAGGAGGCAGTTCAGAAGCACATTTATTAAGGGGACTATTGCAGGGATACCACCAGGTCCACATGCTTTGTGTGGATTCAGTTTAGACATGTTAGCAGAAAACAAGAAATTATATGCATAAGTGGAAAAGCAATCAAAGATACTCCAGATGAACCAAGAGTAGATTTACGAGCAAAACATTCTACTTTGTCAGCAGAAGTTAACACCTCAAATTGAGTAAAGAGAAGAGAGACAGAAGACTTACTTTTATTTAACATATTATTACAGAGCCCCAGTAGTCACGAGAGCCAACATTGTTAGAGGCTATACGATACCTCATTTTATCAGCAAAGACTTAGCCCTTTTGAGGACACGTTTACAATTATTACGCGCAACCACGAATAAGCGTTTATTGTGATTGGAACTGTCATGCTGGTAAAGCCGGAAAAAAGTGATTCCTGTGAGATATGGCGACTGAGTAGGCTAGTGTGAACCATGGAGGAGAGTGTGGTTTTACCTGATATTTTTACATAGACTGGCAAATTTTTTTCCTTCTTCCTCAGTCCTCTGAATTTGAAGGGAGTGGGTTAAGGAGTTATTATTTCGCACTCACTGCACTACCATTGACAAGTCAGATCACCAAAAAGTTTACTGCCCTCTACGTTTTATTTTTTTTCCTCTGACAAGTTCTGCCGTTGAGGCGGACCGTTTCTGACAATTATTACATAGAAATTTTCCACATTTTTTAGCCAGATTACACGCTCTTGAAGTTATGGAGAACCCTCAATTACTTCATGTGCTTCGGTGATAATTTTTCTAGAATGTCTGGGCATACACGGGGAATGTGTTCTTCAATGGGGATATTTATTTTGTGTTCCTTTTTCTTTAAGTGTTATTTCTCTGTACTTTCAATGGAAGAGCTCATTGGAGTTGCTTGTTGAAGAGTGAAGAGATATGAAGGGAAGACAGGCACAATGTGAGGGTAACATTTTTGGCATAGTCTATGAAGGCAAAGCCGCTGAAGTAGAAAAAAAGTATGGTGAAAGTTGTATCCCCCTCAAACTACTCTAATATAAGTGATGGTCGAACGTCACGTATGTGCAGCGGTCGAAGCTTTGAATAAGGCCTCATTACAAGCTTAAATGTTTGTCTGTTTTCTTTACAATTTATTCAAAGCAATTATAGACAAATACCTGAAGCCCGAATGTTTAGACCTAGATGCGTCTGACTCAAATACTAGTGATAGTGTGCATTAAAAAATTTTCACTCAGCCCTAGAGTTTCTTCGTCGACGAGAATATTAGGGACTGAATAATTTACTATTTCATCATGCCGCCACACTGATTTATACAAATATTTCTTCTTATAAGGACTATGAAATTGCTGCTAGCATTAGTTTACAAACCGTTCCTTCTCCCAGTTAAGTAGTATGGGCAATTAGAGCAACCAATATAATATCAACTACGTCTCCTAAATGCCTTTCAAAGGCTATCGTGAATGATAAAAATAATGGAGTAACTATCAATGCGTTGAAGACAAGAGATTTATTTAATCGGAAATATCCCGGATGCTAAGAGAAGGCATAATCGAAGAAAGTTAATCCCCATGGAGGGTACAAGTCTTAATAACATCCTTTGCAGATAATAAAAAGCGACTATAAACCGATTTACACGCAAACTATAAACCGATTTATATAGTTGGATGCTCACTGCTACTACACACAGACGAGATAATTGGTGAGATCGTCAAATTCAAAATTTTTAGCACCCTGGATTTCAAAACGCCAGGTAGAAATAGACCCGAAAGACCGATCTTACATGGCTTTTGTAACTTGCGAATTTTCTACAAATTTCAATGAATTTTATTTGGGACCACAAATGGTGTAGGCAGCTTCCAAAGGGTCATTGATAAAATAATAACCGACAAGAAACAAGTAACTCACGCTTACGTAGACCACGTAACGGTATGCAGTTATGAAAAAACTGACCACAATCGCAATCTCAAGCGGTTTATGGCTGCTGTTGAAAAATACAACCTTACAAGAAACAATGATAAGTGTTCCTACGGGTTAAGTACCATTAGTCTACGAGGATATGTCATATGGCACCGGATAACTGAAAGGCTGAAACCACTACGCAAATTACCTATTTCTAATCACAGCTTAACGATAGCAATAGAAAAATAGGTTTTTGTTATTGTGGAGCCCCGAAGAAATGGCGACATTACTTGATCGGCCGCCACCACGTTAGATTAGTCACAGACCAAAAGTCTGTATCATTCATATACAACCCGAAGACTAAGACTAGCCGAATAAAAAATGAAATGAAAGCCAGATGGAGAATTGAGCTTTCCTGTTTTTCATTTGACATCGTCTCTATCGTCTTGGCAAGAAAATGCAGAGGCTGACAACACTCTCATGGGTGTGTGGATCAGTAAAGGGCACTGAAGAACTCCATGACGCTACATAAGAAACTGTGTAACCCAGGGATCATTAGAATGCGGTGGTCCGTAGTCGAAGTCAAACGTTCTCCGTAGATGTCAACAGGATTACGATGAACTTTCAGACGTGCTCGTTGATCAAACCTACGTTCTACAAACTCAAGTCAGAATCTCTCGTGAAATCCACGCAGCTCTTTGAAAGGCTTGACTTAGATTTCAAGTAAAACTGGAAATAGATATTTTCTAACGGCGATCGACAAATACTCTAGGTTTGCTTCTCCCTGTCATGATGTTTCAACTAAAACTTTCATACAATATCCCTACCCATTATTCTCAATTTCCGGGATACCGGCGCACATTCACACTGAACTGGGAACAGCTTTTATGTCAGAATAGTTGATGTAATTTTTAATTGAGATGAATGTGGCTGTGAGTTGAACCAAACCGTATAATCCCCAGGTCAACCTTGTAGAACATTGTTAACCAAAAATTTATTTAACAAATTCTATTTTACAAACCTGATGAAAAGATTAATTTTTCAATGAGTACACTCACTGTGTGAGGGAGAAAGAGAAACCTTTCAGCTTGAAATGTCTAATGAAGATCTTTTTTCACAGATTTGTTACTTAGTTCACACGATAACAGGAAATTGTTGATAGTCAATCATTCCGTAATTCAGTGTTTATCAACAATGACCGTGGAGTGAATGAAAATTGTTTGTTCCAATCCTAATGGAATCATTATTTATTGTAATAAAATTACAAATGTGGTCAAAATGGGGGTGTGGCCGGTTTTCTCTAGTCCTATCTTTTTTGTCTCATTGATCCCTCTGTACAAATAATTTTCCATTCACCATATTACATTTATCTTTACTGGTTACAGTCACCAAAATATCCCATTTGCTCAATGAAATTCTTTACTTTAAAATATATACACAATTTTTATTATTGCCAAATATATATATAAGTCCATTTTTATTATTGTTCTTATAAATTTACATTGGCAAAAATACTAATACCCAATGATTTTTATACAATGAAATAAATATATATGCAACAACTAAACAAAATGATATTAGTATTTGATGCCTCCACAAAACTATATCTGGTGAAAATCTCATTTAACTGGCCGAAACAACGCAAGACATGAAACGAAAAAAAAGTATATTCCTGACATTCGTCTGACATCCACTGAAGAACTGAAAAATCTAACAGAAGAATGGATGGAGAATAGAAAGAAAAAGGGAGGACAAAAATAAACGAGGCCTATGCACTTACCCTAGCTAATTTAAACGAAAAAAAAACAACGAACCGAAAAGCCAAACTTGGTTGGGATGACTGGATATTTAGGTTAGAGGCGCAAAATCCTCTTTCCTAAGTAGCATCCACCAACCACAGTAGTTTATCACCTCTCACTTGTACCAAGCGCGAAACTCTCACCCACTTTACACCGAATCTCGATGAAGAGAGATTCACTCTTTCCGCTCTTATGTCAACTTATAGCTAATGCTTAAGGAAAGAGATCGGTTGAAAAGAGAACTTCTCATCTACATGAAACTCCTTCTGCCTCATCGTCCGCACCACTACTTGCATAATTCTGAGCAAAGGGCATATAATGCTGATACTTTCTCAGTAACGGTACCACATTGGCATAGACCGAATTGGCAAAAAACTTTCCGGTCAAGTGTGACACTATTTAGCTATGGTAATTAAGCATAGAAATTAATAACGAGAAATACTTAAGGAGAGAAAGAGCTATAACGAAAGACAGACCAAGCGACATTTTTTTTTAACAAGAAAAAAAGTGAATGGGAAAAGATTTTATTTCATTTACGAGGAAAGATACTCTTTCGCAGAAGACAGAAAATCCGTGAGAGAAAACCAGATTTCGGATTCTGTCAAAATTAATTAATGTCATGATCAGATAGTGACCACGTCAAGGAAAACAGAATTCTAAAAGATAAACAAAACTGGGCCAAGCATGCGACCGAGAAGGAATTTCAGTGAGACCACCCTAAAAGAATAGTCACTAATTATCTTTCAGAGATATCATTTAGTTTTGGTTCTTGTGTCCAGCGAGGAGACCCATCTGTTGTATGTCCGGATCTTGATATGAGAAGAGAGGGTCGAGAAGGGGGGATAATTGTTGTTGTCAGACATGGTGACTCGAAAATAAGCATCTGGTGGCACGAAAATTTTAATACACGAGAAAAATAAAGAAATTGTTTATCAAGTAAAAATGACCACCCAGTTTAAAAGTTGACTGCCAGTGATTAATGAGTCGGTGAAAATTCTGATCAGTGGATTTTGAGTGGCTCAGGATAAGATAAGAAATTAATTAGGGCCACCTGGGATTCATAAGAATTCTGGCCGATGGAAAAGAAGGAAAGAAAGGAAAAGAGAATTTTTTTCTGGACGATAATTTTAAGAAGGCCAAGTCTAGCCACACCCACGCTGCAGAGCGATCATTGGTTGAGTGGTGGCGTGAGTGATGGGCGAAGGTGAAAGTATGAGAAAGGCGGGGAAGTTGTTGACACCCATTAAGAGGATTGGTATGAGATACCAATATGAGAAAGGAAGAGTCTAAGAGGATAATTCTACTCCGACCTCTCCTCACGGACGAGGGAGAAAAACCCCAAAAGGGAAAGTGATTAGCTTCCAAAAATAGGAAGTAATAAATTTTCCTGTTCTGGGGACAAATAAAAATTATGGTTGGGAATTAAGAATTGTCAAAGAACCCAAACCACGACAGGCCCCAACCCGGTTTTGGTCGGTGTCCATATAAACAAACGTCTCCGGGCGTTCAGAGAGAGTTGGGTTGGAGATCAGAGACGTAGCGTTTATTCGACAGAGAGCTGTTGAGCTCGGAGAATAGCGCCTCGCAGGAGCTGACCTAGATTTCCACGTCCTTTACGACTTAGTCTTCCTACCAAAAGCAAGTTTTTATTGACGAACGACATAACTCGCTTAAGAAACGCAAAAAGTGTCACGAATCCATAGAAACGGGCCTGGAGAGAAACACACTCCTGTATTAAAGAGATAGATATAGTTAACTGTTATTTCTCAACATATTTGAACCTCGTGAGTTTGTTTTATTATTTATTCTTTTACTTACGCTTGTGCGGTATCACCTTTACCCTGGATTTGGCTTGCACTACGGCCCGACACCTGATTGATTTCGTCTACCTAAGATCAAAGTCACAACGTGGGTAGGTTAGACTTGAGCTCAAAGCAGTTACTTCGGTGACCAGGCGTTGGAGGCGAGCTGAGAACGACAAAGTTAGTATCGAACTGGAAACGACGAGATCGACCGGTTGCGGCGACGAGTCAACCCCAAACGCTGGTGGAAGAAACCTTACAGCTTCGCGCCGCAACTGGGAGTTGACCACGGGCCGACTGCTGTCGGCCCGTGGTCAACTCCCAGCTTCAGATATTGACGTCGCGACCAATGGATGTCACATATTGGCGCTGGACTGCGACTGTGACCACCGGTGCATGTCACACAAGATACGGACCATATAGCCTTCAATCAAGTCACACAACCGGCACACGACGCTGCAGTGAAAGAAGGCATGTCCAATGGACTTTTCCATATAATCACAGCGCAGATACTCCGGCGAAATCGCCAGCCTCGATGCGCAAAGCTGATCCAGAGAGTACTTCGCAACACTAGTTACGTGAGTGATGCCTCATCGTTGTTGAGGCATTTGAACTCGGGTTCACAAGGACAAATGGAGTGAAACTCTTGTTTCATAAGGCCGTGCTCCACAATGAGAACCATTACCGCCATCTCGCGAACACATTCGTTCTGCGAAATTCTAGCGGAGCGTATGTTAACGAATCCCAACACACCGCGTTCCCAGACCGCTCCCTCCAAGATGGAGGCAGCAGACCTCACAACGTACCAAATTTGATTCTCCACAAGAAGCCAAAATGTCTTGAACTAAATCCATCAGAGTGGAAGAGTCGGTAAAAGTTTCAGACTCAACCTTCTCCTGAACATCCAAACAGTTCATCTCCAGCTGTAGGCCGGAACCAAATTAGATACCAATATTTCCCTTCCACTCACCCAACCCCACGTCAACAGATTTATCGTGGTTGAATTTGGCCCCCCTCTACATTCTGATACCTGCAAATCTCTTTGCTCACTGCATCTAAACAAATGAGTTTATTATAAGATATATTTTCTTATGGGACACAAAAGATCTGCGTAAAAAAATTGAGATCTACAATTCGAATCTTCATTTTTATTTATATCTTTTTTTTTAGATCGGATTTATCCCAAACAAGGCAGTAAAGAAACTAAGACAGGAGTTACTGGGTGTGAAAGAATTAGAAAACAGAAATATTACTATATTAGTGCAAAAATAATAGAAGAGTAATCAGGAAAACAAAAGATAACGATTGAAATTGCATTTAAATTTTTGAAGATCAAAGTTGACTGCAATGCATGGAGACGGAAGCGAGTTCCACAAGCGATAAATACGAGAAAAGAAACTTACGGTTACAGCTAGCCAAGTCAAGTGTAAATTGACGAAACCTTGGTGCCAATCTAGTGCTGCGTTTAAATTCATCAAATCTAAGTACCATTGCAAAGAGCGATATTTATTCGACTTATATACAGAAATGTGGCACAAGGCCAAAAATGGGGAATGGGGAAAAGTGTAAACGTGCACACACTCCGGTCAGTTGTCCAAGACTTCCAACACCGCTTCAATCCAGAGCTAAACTTACCTACGTTGTGATTTTTAGATCAAAATACAGACATGATCGAATCGTCGCAGGTATTTTCGTGCTGGGCTGCTCCAAGCAGGGCGATGACGTACTAACACTCGAATAAATTGAACAAAAGTAAATACTGATTTTATAATACCTCCATACAATAATTGGTTTATATCAGAGTTCGCATGCAATTACTTATCACACCAGCCCGCATCTAAATCGGAAGTAATACTATCATCGACCAGGCACAAATCTGGTTTGCTTTTTTGTTAAAGTTCGGCACAAGGCTGAAGTCGGAGCTTCTCTTCAGCAGGAAACCACGTAGCCTCTCTTCTGTCTTGTCTCCAACTCGTCTCTCTCTCTTCTGGCGAATTCGCTTCGCGCATTCGTATTTATGAGCATTTACCCAAAACTGGCATGAGGTATGACGAGGTAGGAACATTTCGGTGAATCCCCTCCTATTTACCTCATAACTTTGGGAAATTCCCTCTTCACCAACATTTTCAATGAGCGAGGGTGGCCTGTCCACCCCCTCCTATCTCGAAACAACTTCAAATCCGTTGTTTAGCGAAAATTAAATTTTTCGCTTTGCAGCTGCGCGTCAATCAAACATTGACTCTCAAGTCTGGGTCACTTTTCCATTGTTCAGACCACTTAACATACAATTCAAGTCGTTTATATGAGAATTTAATTTTCAATTTTTCCCAGGGGTTTTTGGTATTAACTCTTCTTGTCTCCATGTCTCTCAGCACATAACACTTTCTTATGTTTTAACAACACCTTCCGTTTTACCTACCACGGCAACGACAAGTAGTATCACAAAAGGACGGTCTTCTTCTGTCTTAACGTTAAAATTAGCTAGCCACAAACCCAAATATACAACAATATTCCTTACACCAAAACAACGCATTCTTACTTACCATTCCTACTTCATCCACCATAATGCCTCAGAATTTCCATGAAGTCCTAACTAGTCCCCATATCATATGTGTGTGGGAGGGGAAATAAAACAACAAATTAAAACCTATAGTATTTACATTAGTCGGACTATTGTCCTCATCTTTGTCGCCACATTTGTCACAACGTTTCGGCCGTTGTACGCTTCAGGTGGTTGGAATTTCGAACTGAACCCTTTATTTCGATCACTGGGGTAGACTGTTCTAGTTCCACGTGCCATGTTTGATGGATGTCAGTTATCAGTTATCGCCTGCTAATTTTCCCTCTGAAAGTTCTCCACTGCCTTAACCGGGTATTGAACTCACACTCTTCGGGTCTGTCACTGGATCTAACCAACGCCTTTATCCACTGTGCCATGTGTCCTTGAGTTTCACTCCATTTGTCCTTGTGAACCTGAAGAAGGTCGGAGCGTACAACGGCCGAAACGTTGTGACAAATGTGGCGACAAAGATGAGGACAATAGTCCGACTAATGTAAATACTGTACATAATACCTCATCTCAGAAATATAGACAGACTCTAAATTAAAATCTAGCCCTAATGTGCATTTACAATTTGAAAACAAAACTATTTACAAGAAACCAAACAAAATAATGTTAGTAATATCCCCCCACACTACACACACATAATCCTTAAATATAAAAAACATTCATTTATTCCAAGCACTCGCTCAAACACACACTCATTCAAACACAACAAATACGAAAACACACCCTAAAAGAAAGGAGCCTCGCATCCACCAGAGAGCTGACGTCTCTGCTCACTTTGGGGAGAGAAGGGGAATTAAAATAAAGAAAAAGAGGGGCAGAAATAAAAGGGGTCAATGAGCATACATCCCCTAGCTAAGTTAACTTGAAGGAAGAAAGGACAAGCGGAAACCTAAACTAGCCTAAATCCGGGTGGGGTTAGCCGAAGTTCAACACAGAACAATATGCTGCATAATGATCAAAGATTGCAACTCGAAGAGACAGAAATCCCAATAGTCGTAGAAGGTTTGTACGTACCAAAATTTAATTGCGTACGTATGTGAGAACGATGAAATGTTGTTATATGTGTGACTGTGTGAAAGAGTCAATACGTGTAAGCGTGCTTAGTAAGTAATGGGGGATACAAGAGAGAGTTAGAATTTAGTTCATATTGTGTACTGTGGTTTTGAGGCGGTATCTGTAGTTTGTCCGCCCTGCTGCTTTTTGCGTGTGGACGTGATTGGGGTCTTGAAGACAAGCAGCTAGAGTGACGTGAACCTTGATGACATATGTACGTCTCATTTGGGGGGGGGGGATTCGTGATGTTTATACACTTTTTTCCTTAGAAAATCAGCCCCAGAATTACATTATTTATTTCTAATTGGCCCTAAAAAGCTACGTGGCATGTCTTCTACTACATCCGATGGAAGCACTTTATTGAGTGTTATTGGTTTATAAATATTTTATTTGACATTTTAGTGGATACGATATCTTCATACAATATCACATTCGATCAAAAATAGACATTGCTTCCAGCTTCCAACAACAACAGTCCAGTGAAGGTGTTGAAGGGGCTGGTCAAGTCCAATGGTGAAGCCTCCTGTTGTATTATAACCGAGGTATACGGAATAGGTTATTTATTAGGTTGGTGCAAAAATAATTTCGTTTTTTAACATATGTTACTATGTGAGAAAACGAAATTATTTTTGCACCAACCTAATAGATCTGGACGACATAGACAAAAATAAGCCAGAGTCCTTTCCAGTGTCCGGTGACATCGTAAATGTGGTACTGGCGTTGAGTAGTTGCTGGTTGAAACCAATGTCTGGTTCTGGTGTTGCTGGTCGGATCCGTCCAAGTGCCCTGGCCACAATACCTAGGAGCCGGCGTTTCTCTCCGACCCCGAATTTGGCGAGAAACTGCCTGCTTATGTGAAGAGAGTGTATCTACAACCACAGGTCTTGCAAAATATTAAAAATCACAAGAAAAAATAAGCTGAGATTTGCTACAAAATATTAAATTATAACAATGGTCACGAAGGGTATTACGACTAGCTTCGTAACGCAAAAAGAACTAAAAAGTCATTAGGTTCATTATGAAACTAAATGAAATTAAACTACAGAGTGTGTAAGGGAACACAATGAAAGGTCGAAACGTCTGACTAGGTCAAGTGTACAGAGTAACCATGACTGCAATACCCTATATACTGAACCTTTGACCTTCCAGTAAACTGTTTTTACTCACCACCTACCCTCAAAAAATTACTACTGTACAAGCATAATACCTGCGGATACAGACAGGGCATTATGCAGTCCTTAAATTCTGTATTAGCTCCTGATTCGTGTGTAAACTATTTTTAACTATTGCAATGTCATGTGGATAAAATAATGTTCCTTATTAGACGAAAAAGCGAATCGTTGGGATAGGACGGAATAAGAACACTGTTGGCACGTATTAACAGAAAACTGCAGCAAAAGCGAAGTCCCGGGAAGTAGGACAAGCAACCGCAGGAGAGACCAAAGGAGGCGAAACCAAAAGAGGTACGTCGCAGCCCCGAGAAGCAGATCAAGCAGCAACAGAAGACTTCACAGGGGTTCGAGAAGGAAGACCCCCGCCCCGAAACAGCAGCAACAAAAAAGACAAGACGAGCAACCAAACACAGAGACGGCGATGGAGGTGGAGGAAATGCCTCCACCTTGTGCCTCGTCTTTAAAAAGGAGTAAGGAGAAGGAAGAAGATGACGCACACAAACAAGGACACTCCACACGAAGTAGGGCGGACAGACACGAACAGAACTAGGTCAAATTCCGTCCCTACATACTCTAGAGAAGATATCACCGTTTCAAAAGTAAGGAACCTCCCTACCTCCCCTGTCCGTGCTCTATCCCCGTCTCCCTTCATTTCTTCCCTTAGCTCAGTTTCCACACACACTTATATGTCCACTTCTTCCCCACCCAACCCGGCAAAACAGAAAAAGTTAAAGAAGAAGAAATATTTCCCTGGCCCGGAGGCCATTTGTAAAGTCGAGAAGATAAGGAACTATCAAAAGAGAAGAGGGCTTTGCGGAGGGTACTGATTGTTGAACTCAGTAGGTGGCAAGTCCGTGGTCACAACTTATGTAAGGGACACTGGGAGCTACCACATGGTATGGACCCATTTGTATGAAGCCAAGGAGGTTTTCCCGAACTTAAGGGTGTTCGCATTAGACACCCAATATTTACGAAAATTGAGACACTTTTGTGCTGGGAGGGTACCCGTGATAGTTCATTCCTCATTATATAGGGCGGTTAAATTAACATGGACGTCGGCGGAATTGTCCTGGAAGGACGGATGACATCGGAGCAAGGTGTAGGGGGCCTAGGACAATCCGTCGGGGTGCTTTGCGGCGCAGATTTCCGCTCGGTATGTGAGTAGGTTTTTTCTCTTTTTTATTTTTCAGTGTTGAAAGATGTTTGTTAAGTTAGCCAGTCTGAATGTGATAAGGGTTGAGGTATCGGGGTAAGGCTACCCGCCTGCTCTGTGATCTCTTGTCTTTCGGAATGGATGTCGCCGCGATCCAAGAGACCCACATTGTTTGCAACGTCGATGCTTGTGTGCTGTCTAGCGACTTTGTCGTCTATTCAGCATACGGGGACCGACAGGCCAGAGAAGTTTCTTTGCTGGTTAACCGTACCGTGGACGCGAGGGTGGACCTTGTTAATGTGAATGCCGAGAGCCGGTTGATCGTGGGTGATATTGCCGTGAAAAGTGGTTCGTTACGGATCGTTGCGGTTTATGCGCCCAACGACCACGAGGAAAGGGTCTCGTTTTTTCGGCGGTTGGGGCCGTTCCTGGTGGATTCAACGCGCCTAGTGTTAATGGGGGACTGGAATGCCATCCAAGATAGACAGAGAGCGGGGAGCTAGCGGGGGAAGGGGCGATCGTAGCTTGGTCGATCTGATCAACGATTATGGTTTCGTCGATATATATATATCGGGTCGATCACCCCGGGGAGGAGATGTGGACGTGGGCCCTTAGATGGCCGTCTACCCAGGCGGTTAGCTACCTGGATAGAATGTTAGTTAGAAGAGCCGACGTAGATTTGTTTGATTGTCCCACGTTCCACTGGCTAGGCTATTCGAACCACAAATTCGTTTGTGCCCGGGTGGCGTTAGATTGTAAGCCTAGAATGGCTGGTTACTGGAGATTCAATGTCTTTACTGGACGGGCAGGACTTCTAAGAGCAGCTAACTAGTTTAGTGCAGCGGGAACTAGTGGGGGCGGTTATTGGGAATAGATGGTGGGAAAGAAATGTAGGATTAGGTCCTTCACCACTGAGTTTAGCAAACGGCTCGCCCTAGATAGAACTAACAAAGTGTAGGCTCTTAAGGATAGTTATTCCCGAGCGGTGGCTGGGGGATCACCTAGAAATAGCCTTAGCTAAGGAGGCCCTAGGCGTTTGACGAGCGAGTGCTACACAGGCCAAGTAATTAGGCATAGGTTAAGCGAGATGGAGTCCGAAGCTGTGAACATGGGCGCAGAATTGCGCAAGGAAGATATCCGTCGGGGTTCCGGTCGTTACATTCGTGAAGTCAAAAACCCGGAGGTGCATACTCTTCGAGCTACTGACGATATGTGCGAGGCGTTTCAGCGGCATTTCGAGAGCCGGTTTACCAGGGAGCCTGGTTTCCGGGAAGACGAGTTTCGCAGCTATTTGGCTGACTTTCCTCGGTCTTCGCCGACTGAAGCGGATAGCTGCGAGGGAGAGATTATGGAGAGCTAAGCCTACGCGGCATTGAAGAGGGTCAGTAGAGTCAAGTCGTCCAGTCTGGATGGTTTGCCCTATGAATTGTACTTGACGCTGTCGCACATCTTTATCCCGATTTTGACTGTTGTGTTCAACAACTGGTTCCGGCAGGGGTCCGTCCCCGACCGATTCACCAGGGGTCTCATCACGTTGTTGAAAAAGGGCAAGGATTTGGGGGGAAATTAAGATGATTGTAGGCCTCTAACTCTACGAAACACAGAATTAAAGATTTGGGCCAAGATCATGCAGGAGCTTTTGCACTCAGTTGGGTCCTGAGCAGACTTGCGCTGTGAGGGGCCGAACAATTCAAAGCAACCTGCATCTGATTCGCACGATCATAGAGCGTGTAAAAGACGACGATAAGGCCGCGCTGATCAATTTGGATCAGTCGACGGTCAGTCGCTCAAGTCTTGACCGGCTGTTCGGTTGAACTCTCTGTCTTAAAAACCACGTCTTTCATCGTCAGCCGATCGGAATCCTTTGAACTCGTCACACTCTTCCAGGCTTTACGTTAAAGTTCCTTAACATGATTCCAGCCCGAAAGAACTCACTCAAACAGCAATATTTTATGATGAACAATCAACTCGAGTTTTCCATATACAAGAATCTTAATACAAGAATCTTTTTCATACATTTTCAAGCTCAACGTTAATTATCGCAATTAACATAAACGCAGCTTGTTTAAAAAACACGTATTTCAATTACAGAATATTTTCTTCGAACAAGTGAAAACCAATCAAAGAACAACAATTCCATCAACCTTAAAGTAAGTCGTAAACATATTTTTCTAATTTTTAGTAACAAACGTGAACTGTTTATCACTTTCTTAAATTACAACACACTTTCTCATTATTGTATAGACCTTCAACAAATTACAATCTATCAAACCAGAACTTTGATAACTTTTCACCTAAAATATAAAAGGACGTTTGAAGTTTTTTTAAAACCACTTCTTTACTCCAGTTGTTTTTGTATCTCTTGTTTATATAAATCTTTTATTCGTTGTTGTGCAAAAACTGACTGTTGTTTCTCATGTTGTCCTTCTTCTATGTTTGTTGAACACTAAAATTTAATGTGAGAGGAAATTGTTAATTTTATCACGCAGCCTAATTTACTCAACAATTTTTCATTCATCTTCATCCATCGTCCTTCTTCCAGTCCCTATGTTACTCCCTTGCATATGGTTCCTAAACCTGGAGCTAATGATTGGCATCCGTGTGGTGACTATCGTTTATTAAATGCTCAAACTACACCGGATAAATATAATATTCCTCATTTGAGAGATTTTGCAGTTACTCTGCAAGGCGCTAAAGTCTTCTCTAAATTGGACTTGCGGAAAGTTTTTCATCAGATTCCCATTGCTAAACGGCATATTGAAAAAACTGCAGTAACCATTCCATTTGGTCTTTTTGATTACGTTCGGGCGTAGAAATGCATCCCAATCTTTTCCAAATCTTATTGGTGAGGTCTGACGCGGCTTTGATTACACTTTTGCTTACATAGATGATATCTTAATCGTTTCTAAATCACAAGTTGAACATTTGCAACACTTATGCAAAGTATTTGAACGACTTCGTCACTTCGGTTTAAAAATCAATTTGGATAAGTCTTTGTTCTCTGTTTCTGAACTAGTGTTTTTAGGTCATACTGACAGTTTAGCATCCCGCTACCACCTCTTTTATCAACATCAATTTTCGTGCAAAAAGTGGATCACAGAGCTTGTTCAGCTTAATAAATATTTTTAAAAAATCTTAACTTCTAATTTGTAACTTAATATTTAATAACATCAACCTAGTTTTTGAACTTACTGAAAAGATAATTCCGCCAAAATCTATCAAGCTTCTCTGAGCCTACCACGTGACCACAGTTAGCAATAAAACATGAAACGTTTTTAATCGTCGACGGTCAGTCGCTCAAGTCTTGACCGGCTGTTCGGTTGAACTCTCTGTCTTAAAAACCACGTATTTCAATTACAGAATATTTTCTTCGAACAAGTGAAAACCAATCAAAGAACAACAATTCCATCAACCTTAAAGTAAGTCGTAAACATATTTTTCTAATTTTTAGTAACAAACTTGAACTGTTTATCATTTTCTTAAATTACAACAAACTTTCTCATTATTGTATAGACCATTCAACAAATTACAATCTATCAAACCAGAACTTTGACAACATTTCAATGTAAACATAAAAGGACGTCTGAACTTTTTTAAAACCACTTTACTCCAGTTGTTGTATATAAATCGTTTATTCATTGTTGTGCAAAAACTGACTGTTGTTTCTCATGTTGTCCTTCTTCTATGTTTGTTGAACACTAAAATTTAATGTGAGAGGAAATTGTTAATTTCATCACGCAGCCTAATTTACTCAACAATTTTTCATCCATCCGTTAATACAACCTCCACAACAGTATTGGTATTACACCTGTCAATTCTAAAGTCGACGCGATCACCAAATTCTCAGAACCTACTACCTTAAAACAACTACGCAGATTTATTGATATGATAAATTATTATCGCTGATTTATTCTTAATTGTTCTGGAATTTTATTACCTCTGACCAATATGTTAAAAAAATCAACGGCGAAAAAACTAAAATTTCACTTAATGAAGAACAATCATCAGCTTTCGAACGAGCGAAACGTGCGCTAGCGAATTTTACGAAATTAACATACGTCATTGATGATAATAACACGGTCCTCACTCTGACCACAGATGCTTCTTCAAACACCGTTAGAGCTGTGTTGCATCAAATTTATGGTAAACAAAAGAAAACTATCTCCTTATTCTCTCTGTTAAACTCAGTTCTACACGGCAGAAGTACAGCACATTCTCGCGTGAATTACTCGCTATATTTATTTGTCTATTAAACATTTTCGACATCTGCTTGAAGGCAGAGAGTTTATCATTTTTACGGACCATAAACCTCTCGTCTATGCCTTACACACCAGGTCGGACAAATGCAATCCGCGAGACATACGATATTTAGACTATATTGCCCAGTATACTACTGATATAAGATACATTAAGGGTGACAGTGTAAATGCTGCTTGTGTACTATGTTGAAAAGATTAATGTGGCTGCATGTTGAAGAGTATTTAACAATCAAGGAAAAACAATGAGAAAACGATTTTGTTTCAACGATAAAATATATATTAAAATCAACAAATACAAAACAATTTTGTAATGTGTGAATAGTATGGAAAAGAAAGTAGTTTTCCCTTTATCTGTTAGCTTGAATAAGATAAAATGTAATTAAGAATGTTTCTTGAATAGAATGTTCAAAGTTATGTTGAAATAGAATGTTGCATTCAGGAAAACATACAGTTAATTCCGTTGTGTGTTATTTGTATAACTAACAGTGTTGGTTTGTAACTTGGCTTGTTCACAGAAAAAGAATGGTGAAATGTAATTCAAGTTCTGAGTCTGTGTGTGCGTAGTGAGTAGAATCAATAGTCTGTGTAGACTCGTGTGAGTTGCTGAATTCTACTGTCTATTTTTGGAACAAAACACTGCTTTTATAACTATTGCTAGGCTCCAGGAATAAAGGTGGGAGAATTGAACGAACACAGAAAATATATGATTGTATGAAAAATTAACCAATCGGTGATTTTCTAACAAAAGCATGTTTATGAAATTCACGGCGGAAAAAAATCAGTGTGGTGCCTGCGATTAGTAAATTGTCCTGTGGTAAACAGTATTTATTATTTAACCAATCACAGTTGAGAAAATGTAGGCGTGGCAAACGTAGTAGTAGTGCATAATTGTCGCTGAAACCTTGTTACGCACGAATCTAAATTCTGTTACATTGGATTTCAGTACCATTGCCCGTAAGCAAAAATCGGATAGCACATTCGACAAAGTTAAAAACTCGACGTTACTGCTGTTCGAACAACGTCCGCTCCCTTTCAGCCACGAGACTATATTTTGCGATGTTTCCACTAAGCATCCTCGTCCGTATATTCCACCTACTCTTCGACGTTCTTTTTTGGAGTATTTTCACTCTCTTTCTCACGCGGGACATCGAGCTACTTATAGATTAATTTCCGACTGTTTCGTCTGGCCTAATATGTCTATCGACATCAGGAATTGGACCAAAACCTGTATTAAATGTCAGAGCTCAAAAATAACTAAGCATACTAAATCACCCATTGGTACTTTTTACCACCGGACAGTCGTTTTTGTTGATTTAGTGGGACCTCTTCAAAAAGTTAACGGTTACGAATACACTCTAACTATAGTAGATCGTTTTACAAAATGGCCTGTCGCAGTTCCATTACAATCTACAACTGCTGAAGCTGTTGCTAAAGCAATACTTCGAGATTGGAGAGCGAATTTCGGATGTCCTTCAGTTATTACAACTGATAGGGGGCCGCAGTTTCAATCAGCACTTTTTGACGAATTTTTAAAACTGTTAGGAGTAAAACATATCTTTACTACGGCATACCAACCATATGCTAACGGATTTGGTAGAGAGATGTAGATTTCAACTTAAGTCTTCATTAATGGCGACTGCTGATAATGCCACATGGCTTAAAAGACTGCCTTTAATAATTTTAATGTTGCGAAACGTCTTAAAGACGGATTTGAATTGTGCAGCATCGGAACTAGTTTACGGCACTGCTTTAAGTTTAGTTAGTATTACCTGGACAAATGGTCAATAAGCAGAATCCACAATCTACACCGACGACACAATTTGTTCGTAATTTACAAAACAGGATGTCTAATCTTACGTATTCTCCAACTCGTGCTTAAAAAAAAACTGTCTTTATTCCGAAAGATTTGGAGAACTCCGATTATGTTTTTGTTCGTCGGGACTCTGTTAAAAAGCCTCTAATGCCACCGTATGCTGGTCCTTACAGGGTTATTTCCCATGCACCCAAATATTTCACTCTAAAAATTAATGAGAAGTCTGTAATTGTCATCATTGACAGACTCAAACCAGCATTTTTGGATTCAAGTCCTTGTAATGATAATAATACTGACGTGTGTATTGGCCTACTAGGTTTACCACACATATTAGTACACATTGTAAGTGTGTGTGTCTGTGGGGGGAGGTATTTTAGTAACCCTTATTTCAATTTTCAAACATTTTCTTGAATTTCATTGGTTGTTAAATAAAAAATAAGCTTTGAGAAAATTCCATAACAAAACAGTCAAAATTTGTGCAAAAATAGGCTCAACTGATAAAAAAAAAAAAAAATCCTTCTCAAATTCATCTCTAATTTAAATGTTTCAAGAAATCCTATTGGTTAAAAAATACAGCATTCGCCCACGCATTTCTCAGAAAAATTCGCAACAAGCTACAAAGCCGCTGGAGCCGATTTTGTTGTTAAAAAAAAACTATAAATAAAAACAGCAAACGGATTTTTTTCGCATTTTGAGACTCACACACGCAAAGATACGCACGGGAATTATGTGTCAAAATTGCCGCCAAAGAAACAAACTTTCTTTATGAGAGATTAGATAAATTCATACAACAAACTTTTTTCACTTAATATCTTTCATAAAAAAATGTTTTGTCTAAGTTAAATTCAACTTTTTAGACATTGAACATTTCCGACACAGCAAAGAATTGTTTCTCTATACTTTGCACACATCATTACAAACAAAGAAATTGTAAATTGTGTATATAAAATAAAATTTAATCTGTTGTTTCAAACATATTTTTTGTCATGATTGAATATCCTTAGCATTTGGCCATTTCTTATAATTTATGTTTGTGGATATTACATATTTTATTTGCAGCACAATATTCACGCATCCTTCTTAGATCCACTACATACTCAAATGTCCGATTTAGGAACGGGTTGGGTCGACAAACACCTATATGCGAAGACAACTACTAACGAACCATTGTACGCAGTGTTGATATAAAAATAGTAATTATTGATATAAAAATAGTAACTATTTTATATATATATATATATTTCGAGTGCTGTTTTTTCTCCAGTTTTATTGTACGACTTCGCTCGACTTGGACAAGCCCAACACGTATACCTGCGACGAATCGATCTTGGCCCCCTTATAATCAAATCAATCACAACGTGGGGTAAGGCAGGTCAGGATCGAAGATATCCCTCCATTGATCAAAGCAAGATCCACTCCGGGATGATCATGACGAAAGGTTACATGTTGCCGTTTGCTGTGAACCAGGATCGAGCCTGAAGTGTTACATCAGAATTTTTTGACAAATGAATGAAATGATTTTAGACATGTTTTTTTTTAGAAAGTCATGGTAAAAATATTTTTTTACTTACGTTACCACCCTACTTACTTAATTTTATGAAAACTCGAGAAATATTTTCCAATGAAAAATGAATTTTTACAAGAATTTTCTTTTTGTTTCAATTTTAAATATAAAATGTGATATGTTAAATATTTTAAAATTAATTTTCAATCCGTGCCCTTTAGCGAATGCTGTTATTAAGTAGATGTATTTTTACAGATCATAAATTTGAAAGCTTATTATAATCTGTAGCACCCGTGAATTTTTAAAATAATTTTGCACTCTTTCATAAAAACGTTTTTCCAAACATATGGATGGACGTGCTTGACATAATGTCAAGTGTTTTAACAGTTGTTTCCCCTAACAGCAAGAAATTGATATCAGAAAATTTTGCGTTTTTTTACTGCGAGCACATGTTGAATTCTCTGACTGACTGACTCTTAGTTTGACCATCATCATCGCATTTTCAAAATTTTTAATTTTCATTTTACACCCTATTTCACTAAATATTTTAATTTATTTTTTTAAATATAATTAATTTATTGTTTTCTGTGAGAGACATACTGCAATTATAAATAAAAATTGTTTTCTTTTTAGTTTAAATTATAGGGACGAAACCAGTGTAGACTTTGGACATATCTTCGTTAAAAAACGTATCTAAAAAATCAATAATAATTTAATAAAATATTAGATTTTTAAAAGTATTTAATTTTATTTTTCTAAAAATCCTCTTCAAATGTAAGGCTATAGTATAAACTTTATAGCCTTACACTTTATAGTATAAAGCTAAAGTATGTAAAAAAAATAATAAAATATTAGACTTTTGAATGTATTTAATTTTTTTTTAATTCCTGTATAGTGTATATAGTTAAGCTGGTTCACTTAAAATTCGAAAATACTGTCACTTCTGTCAAAGCAAAACAGTAAACAAGATCTCAGAATATCTGTAAGGCAATATCCACCACTAAAATAAGTAAACTTTATTTATTTGCTTTAATGTAAGTATGAAACTTTTAATAGAAAATATTTAAATTGATTTTTGTTTAGTCATTAATTTTCCGTGTATTCTATTCTATGATATGCAAGAAGATCCAAATATACAAATTAGACAAGAAATATTTACGCAAAATTTTCTAACTAATACCGAGTTGAAATTGTTTTTCATTTATTTTTATCAACTATCAATTATTAGATTTTTTAATCGGTATGATGTTCAACTTTCTGTAGGTTTTCAGTGTTAAAACAATAAAATACGGTTTAAGAAATGTTTCACAAACTTCACCCTTTGTCAACATTAGTCTAAATAAAATTTGTAGAATTTGTATGTGTTAATGATTTTTTTTATTATTATTTAAACATTCCTTAACTGATTATGATAAACCTTTGTGAACAATGAATCTGTCCAAAAGAAAATAAACTATTGTTGCGATTTTGTTTGGGGTGTTGGGGGGGAGAGTTCGTCACTCACAATCTTTGCCCGGGTGCTAACAGACCTCTGCACACCACTCGATTTCACTTTTACAAAATTTCTTTTTCTCAGCTTGTATTAAATAATTTTACATTTATTTTCTTCATAAACCCCTTTAAAATCATTGTTTTATATGTTAATTTGTGTCTCTCCTTTATTGGTCTGGGTGTGCAAATGTTGCGGGTTGAACGGCCTTGTTGCATCCGTACTATTTTTACTTTACAAATGTGCAAACAAGAATAACATTCAAGAAAAGTTGCATAAGTAAATGAAATTTATATATGCATAGCAACAATTGTACAGACAGTAATTCAGTGAACTTAGAGATTTAGTTGAAGTATGTATTTATTACTTGGAAATGTTCTTTGTTTAAGAGAGTTATAGCAAGAGTTAAATACCTTTTTTAATTGTAAGTTCGAATTAGTCAACGTTTGCAAGGAAAACTGTTTTAAATGATCCCAAGGAAAATATTTCAGTTCGTGAAATAGTCAATCCCAATGAAAGGAATGTTCTGTATTTTGAGAAATTTGGCATGAGTTCAAAGAAACTTGTTGAATGAGAGAAAATTGTATTATTTGCTTGAAAATCGAGAAGTAGTATATTGGTACTAAAAATGTAGTTTTCCGAGTTGAAAATCAGCATAAATATATCAAAGTATCTTGCCCTTCAAATTCGTTCACCGCAGAGGATTGAAATAGGTTGAGATGAATTGAGCGAGTGTGTTGAAAATTATACGTGGTCTGGCGGCGTGCTGATGAAAATCTCACTGTTGATAAGTTGATAAGTTTCTGTGTCCTTGTAGTTGAAGGAGTGAATAGATATTCATATATGTACGATGTTCGTACGTACGTGTGTGTTTCATAGCGTTCTCCCCAAAGGGAGAAAACGTGACCTCTCTACTGAACTACATTATTGTGTGTCTGAGAAGGAGAAAGAGGAAGAATGAAGATGTGCCAAAGTATTTATAATTAATGTGAATTACGTGGTAGGCTCGAGAACACATAACCAAATATTGGCGGTAAATTGACTTTGAACACAAATGCGTAGGCGTCGTAACATCTTTCACATACTGTGGCGAACTTTTTCGGAAATTTTATTTCCTTTCAGAAAATAAAACCTGCTGCAACAGTATTTGCACTATTGTGCGAATTAATAACGAAAAAGAAAGATTAAAAAAATTCAAATCAGATTCAATTACAAAGAAAAAATATTTATTGCTAACCAGCTAACCAAAAAAAAAAAAAAAAGAATAGCGCCCACCTACTGTGTCAGTGATAACAAGAAAAAAGGCGGGAAGAGTCTTAGCTCTTCAGTACACTTTCAGTACTTTCAACGTTCAAAAGTTTTTTTTTTTCTTTTTTCCTTGTGTAGACAAAGTTCTCTTCATGGTGACCAAACTCCCTTCTTTCTTCACTTATTTTCCTCCCGTCCGCCTGGAAATAACGCCTTTCTTTTACGGTCGCTAGACGGTGGATATTTACTTAAACAAGTGGTAAAATACGTTTTGAAAACGCACGTGTTTTCTTCTTCTCAAACGGCTTTAGCTCCAAACTCCACTTATGGACTTCTTTTCAAACTTTCTTTTCTGGGGCTTCTTGGAGAGGACTTCTCAAAACTTCCTCTGAAGGGGAAACTTGCCCTCAGCAACTTTGTTACCCATACATCCTTTACTTATGGGCAAACGCTACCTGCCTTTTTAGCAGGAAGACAGAAAACGAACCTCTTCTTTCTAAGCTGTCTCGTTTCCAACTGCTGCTAAGGTCCGATTCCACAGTTCTCAATTCACTTTTTAACCGTCCAATCGCAGTCCATTAAAAATATATATCAGCAGGCTCTTATGGCCAGTAACACAGAGAGTGTCTTTTGTTCTCCCTTGACCTGAAAATTTTCAAAACTTCACATTAATTTAAGTTTAGATTAGGAAACAAAACTGACGTGGAAAATGATTAGCAAAAGACATCATTACACATAAAATATGTATTTAACAAGATGTACAACGATGAGAAAGAAAGCATGCATTTAAGTAAGAAAAGGTTGAATAAAACAAGAGTTGTCTCTCTTTAACTATTATTTGTATTTCAAAGTTCACTGAAAGAAAGTTTATGAGAGTTTCTTGTAATAATTGTTCTCAGAAGATTTGCTGCGTAAGAAAAGATTATGTGAGTGTATAAGGAATGTTCAGCATGTGAGTGGTGGTGTGAGTGAGAAGGTTGGTGCATGGTTTCAACTGTCGTGGATTCATTTGGCAGATGAATTCTCAAGAATATTTCTTGCTTATATAGGTGACCATAGGCTCCAAATCGCTACGCGGGAAGAGTTATTCTTGTGCAGACGATCTGATTGGTTGGCATTAACCAATCAGCGAGCGAGTTTTGGGGAGACTTAAGAAAGCTTTTGGGATCCGTTTCTCCCAAAAGTGCACAAAAGACTACATGAAAAATAGAGCGATAACAAAAGTGTCGCATTGCTGCGATTTGTAAATAGTCTATAACAACGTAGTGGTGATTTATTAACCAATGAATGCTTGTCGGTGTATGTGATTTGTGTTTGTGTATGTACGTATGTGTGTGCGATATAGATCGGCACAATACTATCGTATTTATAGTATTGATTGTAATCAAAAGTTGAAGGGATTCTATCAAATCAGAGGACAAAACATAAATAAATAAAAATAGTGAGTCTTCTTCAATTACATCTCATTTTACACACTTTAAAAATGAATGTGAGTACTACTGCTTGTATACTTTAACATATTTCACTTAAATTAATTTTTAATAAGGAAAAATGAAAAAAGGTACCCAAATGAAAAGATCCTTATGATTATCCTATTTTTCCAGAAAAAATATTTTGATCGAAGTGTTGTTGAGTTTAGTGCATAATTTTATGTATCCGATCGTAATCTAGTAAAAAATGAGCAAAGAAATGGTTATGCTGAAAAATAGAATTTTATCTAAATTTTTTACAAGAAATTTAATGAAAATATTTCTTTAATTTATATGTATATATCTTGTCGTATCATTCTTTGACTTTTACTTTTGATTTCTAAAAAATTATTTAAACAAAAAATGTACTCAAAGCATGTCCTTGGACGATTTCCGCAAGAAGGGATTCGCATTAAACATGGGAAATAACTCTAGTTTTAGTATTGGAAAAATGTTTTAAGCTGTATACAGGAAGTATGGAAATGGTAATTTCACTTCCTGTTTAATTGTCACCTGAGAATTATTTTTATCCGCTTTTCATTTTAGTACTCTCAGAAGATTTTTTTTTATCTGATTCTTATTCTATTTCTCATATTTACATTTAAATACCCAACAATATACAATTCGACATGTCTGGATTATTTTCAAAAAAGCCCACCGTCCAACGTAAGAAGTATTGTTTACGTTTTTAAATCGCTACAACTTGTTTTATCTTAAGTTATAAATGTTCCGCACAAAACAAAATATCAAATTAGTGAGAATCACAAATACATTCTTAATATTTTAATTGAAATTTAAAACTACATGACTTTTTTTCTCTCTTTATTTATTTTTACTAGTACACAACTGGAAGATTTTTTTTCAAAAGCTGCAAAAGAAAACATGGATATTTTTAAACACGGTTTTTTTGTCGATTTGAATTTGAATTTGATGCTTGCCACGCGTAATAAATGTAAAAATAAAAATAATTTAACTGTTTTTAAATTTGAAAATTTAAATGACTAACTTAAAAAAACACAAATTGAGCAGCACGTTAATATTCATTTTCCTTTATAATTTAAAAAAAAATCCGTCAGGTCATTTTTAAATCAATATGGTGCAATCCTGCAATAAGTCACGACCTTTAAATTACATTACTGTGGTCCTTCCGAGAAACCTAGGCTAAGTATTATTGAGATTTATTGTGTGAAATTACACAATTATGGCACAAGGCCTAAAAAGGGGAGGGTTGAGGCTGGCCGACACTATACCTAGCCTAGCTAATCCGACTCACGACCCATTCACTCATTACAAATTTTTGCATTTACCATAAAAACTCGTCCGTCACCACTCAATAGGCTAAAATTAAAAAAAGTAATTTCTTTCTCATCTTATATTCCTAACTATTAGTTCTGAATTACAAGCAGCAATTATTTATTTACTTTTAGTTTAAAAAAACAATGTGTTACATACATTTTATTTTACAAAGAAAGTAAATTCCAGAAACCAGTAATTAATATAAATTGATATTTTTTAAAAATACAATTCAAGACATAACAACAGTAACACACATTGAGAAGTTGATAATTATGTGCAGCAATATATGAAGTATATTGTCAGCAAACGCATTGTGTGTGCAGACTATATTGCCGTCGGCACATGAATTCGTCTGTGAATTAGTACTCCCAACATGGCTTTGGTTGGATTATTAAATTTTTATTTTACTGTTCTTTAAAAAGAAAGCAGCTGACACTTCGGTAAATTGCAGTAGGAAGGATCGTACATCTTCACTTGTTCCTAATACTTTTTATTACTTTTTTTTTTTACTACAGAACAACTACGGCAGAATGAAAGAGTGTTAAAAAAGACACAAAGAGACTTAACAAGAGATCGAAATGCCCTCGAACGTCAAGAAAAACAGTTGGTGTGTATTTTTTTATTACTGTCTTTGCTGGTTTTTTTTTTTGGTTTTTTTTTTTTTGTTTGTTTTTTTTTGCTTTTGAAAGAATTGAAAATTCAACTATTATCTACAATTTTTTTTTTTTTTCTTGATTTTTAACCCAATTTCTCACCTCAAAATTACATTTTTACTTGTTAAAGTTTCCCTGAATAATACTAGTTTCTATTTTACTTTTCTCAGGAAAACATAATGAATGTTTTTAAAGTCACCAGAGTTATCCCAGCCATAGTGTCACTGTCATTCCTTTTAAAATCCTTTCTGTTTTATTACCTGTCAATTTGTCAAAGTTGCTCCACTGTTGAAAGCAAAAAGTTTAATAATAATTTCAGTACTTATAAATTTTTTCATTAAATTATTCTCTTTTCTTTGTAGCAGAACGGAAATGTTTTAAAACTTTTATTACTCAATTCAAATTTGTTTAAAAAAAATAAATCATAAAATATTGGCAATAATTTTTTTTATATGATCTTTCTTTGAAAATATTTTGATTAATTTTTTTTTTTCAATTCCGTTAAATTAAATACTAAATAAATACATAATCAAATTTGGTTTTTAGACTTATGAAAAGATTAAATTTTAATTAAATCTTTATTCAATACCTGACCTGACAGTGCGACGGTACATAAAAATATATAGTAATTGAATTGGGCTTTCTTTTTGGTTTGGTTAACCGTTAGTCATATTGTTGTCAAATGAGGCGACTGGTGACACATTCCAACTTTTAAAAAAACGAAAAGAGTGATTTACCCATGTGTTGCCAGAAAGAAAAGAATAATACAAATAATTTTTAGTTTTTACTCCAGTGGACAGCCAACATAAACAAAAAAAGATGCTTAAAATTTTATAGATGAGAGATTTTAAGAAACACCTGCAGACTTAAAATGGCATTTTTATCTCAGAAAAATAAAATGTTAGAGTTGATTATTGTTGTTATTAAGTACAAATTAGCAAATACTTGTCACTTCTTGTCAGTCATTGAAATTTATCATCTGGTTGTGCCCTCCCAAATATTGTGACTTATTTCGCCCCCTTGCGTACCATAACACCTGCCCCCCAGACACTACCTTATCGTCCCCACCACAATGTATAGTCAACCTTTGATTGAATTTTCTTAGTGCTAGAATTGTATGTCAAATGAGTATCTTAGTATTTCCCATAATTGTTATAAAAAATGGGACACACTGTCAACAAGTGAAAGAAAGGCAATGTGTGTGTGGTTGTGGTGTATATGGTTTAGATGTGCCACTGTCACTCACTGGCTGCCCACTTTAGATCTTTCCACCGACCCTGTGAGGTGGGTACTGCCCACTTTGGGAATCACTGGTCTGAGGTGATATCACATATTTAGGTGATGAAATATTGAAACAAGACTTCAAACAACTGTGAAATGAATGTATTTGTTTTTATTCTCAATAAGAAGATGGGATCAGACTTGCTTCTCAGCACTTTCTAGCTATGTAGAAGCAACACAAGGCGTGAATGCTTGTTGTAAAGAATCCAAACCTTTTTAGTCTCTCTTCTTAAGCCTTCAATTCTTCTCATCCGTAATGAAGGAAGAAAAGATTGAAATGAAAAGTTTCATTTAAAGGTAGAAATAAACAGAACAGAGAACATGTGACATGACACACTCCTCCTCGACATAAAGAGCAGTCTATTGATGTTTCTTAATTTTTCATGAATAATTTCAAGTGTTTCAACTAATAATTTCTATAGGTCTAATTTTCTAAAGAGGTAAAATACCTCCCAACAGTAATGTTTCTAATGATTACCTAGTTGCCAAATATTTAGAATAATTTTTTTTTCTAAATTATGGTCATTATTTATGCATTCATTATATAGAAGATCTGTTGTCATACGGATTGTGGGTCTGTCAGGAATTCATTTCTTTTTACCTGTTTTTATTTGGCTACCAAATACAGTGCCAAAATGATTAAATTATTTCCTTTAATTTTCTCCTCTATCAGCACATTACAGCTTGCTTGCTTATTTTTCAAATAATTTTCTGTGCAGCACAATTATTTTTTTATAAAAATTTCCAGTGAAATGTTTATTGGAACCAGCCTGTTTCTTTTATATGTTGGAAAATTCCCACCAACATGACTATTCCAGATAGCACTTGAATTTAGTACCAAAGATTTCTTGTTAATATATTTGCTCATATAAATATTTTGGTCCTAAGCTCTTTATCATTTTTTTCTAATCAATTTCTTTACACATATTCAATATTACTATAGAATTAATTTCACAATACAAATAAACTTTCATTTATTTTTTTAATAGAAGCTTTTCCATCTAATTCCATATTCCTTTTAATTTTTCCATCCGGCACATATTTTGAATACAAATGTTATTTGAAATTATATTTTTTCTATTAATGCATAACTAAACTTGTTAGTTTTGTTATATTTACTGAATTGTTTTGTATGATTTTTTTTAATAGGAAGAAGAAATAAAAAAAGCTGCAAAACAGGGTAATAAACAAGTAAGTGTTTCTTGTTTTTTTTATTTTGTTTCCCTTTTATATGGATCAAGGGAGATCTTCTATACACAATCATTTACCAACAGCAGATTTTGATTCAGCCTGTAATGAATTGTTTTAAATAAAGCCTATGAAAATCATTAAGTAAAATAAATGTTTCACAAAGACATTAATTTTCAGCTTTATCACATTCTTAATGATAAAATCTATTAATAATTTTTTTGGTAAAGAAATATTTGAAATTGATATTTAATCTATATTGGGGCTAAAAGATTTTTCTAGAACAACTTCTAAGTATATTTTTCATAGGAAATATTTATATTTCAGGATAATAATCAATACTTTTAGTGATAAGTCAGCATTTCACCTAATGATAATTTCAACACATGAAACTAACAATTAATACAGTGTATCATTATATTGTTATTATTAGAAAAAAATATTAATCGGTTGGTGTAAAAATAATGACGTAATAATGTCGTTTTTTGACCTACTTTTTAACGTCAAAAAACGACATTATTACGTCATTATTTTTGCACCAACCTAATAAATGGACATATCCATAATGTGATTTTTGCCTTACTGATTTGTGTATATTTTTGAGTATCAATATAATTGCTTAACATGAACAAATTGTGATGTATTTTCACTATTTTGATTTGATATATTTAAAATGAAAATAATCTAGTGGAATCTTTATTTTTAATGTCCTTGGTTTAATTACTTTGTTCAGATAAAATATTTTTAACAACCCATAATACCTAAACTAGTTGGAAGAAGGGTAAAATGAAGCCATAAATAGTTTATTTGCATAGAATACTATAAAGGTACCAACTTTCAGCTTTATATTCTCTTAAATATCAAAATTATACCACATAAGTTATTCTAGAAAATGTTTTTAACCCTAGACAGAAGTTTGTCAACAAAACTTTTGTCACATGTCCTTCAAACATAGAAATCTGTGGAAAAAATATAGAATTTTCTTAAACTGCCTAACTGGTTTGCTGATGTCATGAGAATAAGCTGTTAAAAAACAATTTTAAAACAAACTGACATTCCTAAAGCAGGAATGAATATGGTCAGTGCATAGAAATAATATATTAGGTCATAAATGACAAAAGTAATTTGGATGCTGTATCTGACATGCTTTGTAAATGAGAAGCTTTCAAAATGGACTGCATCTTTTTGAATTCTATAAAAGTACATATGACACATCTAATTTGTTTATATTTTTGTAATCTATAGTAAATATTAACTATTGTCAACATGTTTCAAATTTGTACCTTCAGAGTATCCTTTGATGTTACGAATGTCAGAAGTTTATATGCTCTGATTTTAAAACTATTAAAATTACAGATCTAATATTTGTGATTTATCAATAAATTTAATCAAGGAATACTTGTAGATCTTTGCAGATTTTTTCTGAGAGGATTTCTTTAAGCCATTGGTTGATTTGAGACAAAATGACCCATATATAATGATGAAATTCAACAGAAAGTGGCATTAGGGCAGGGAAGATATTTTGAAGACTAAATCATGATATGAATTTATATGAATAAAAGATAAAGAAAAATGATAGTAACTTTCAACCTAACATTTTCTGTTACTAAAATAAGCCTAATTTTTTATATATTCATATCAATCTCTATGACAATTGCTATTGAGAAGACAGCAGAAATAGTGCTATATTTTTAGTTAAAGTTTCAAATTTAGATTTGATCTAAAATATAAATTTTAGTCTTAGAGAAAACAAACTAGTTTTAATAGAATATTTAGATATTATATATGCCATTTTTAATTTTATTCATTATTATAGGCTGCTTCAGTTCTTGCAAAACAACTTGTGGCTTTACGAAAACAGAAAAACAAGAATTTTATGGTAGGATCTAGAGTGCAAGCTATTGGAAGCCAACAAAAAGTAAGTATATTAACATAGAAACAGAATGAAATGGGCTATTTATTTTTTATCAGTTTATGAAAGGATTAGAAAAAATATATCAGTTCTGATTTTTATGCATATCTGTAACTAAAGATATAATTCCAAAGAGGATATTAATCCAGAGAGAGGTCAGTTAAAAACTACACAGCATTATAATAATAATAAATCAAAAAGAAAACCTCAAAGATCCATTTCAGGTATAATTTATTTTGTGAATATATCTATATATTCATTTCTTCAGAGCAAAAGTTCTTAATAAATGGAGACAATTTCTCCAGACTGATATACTAGATTAACAGGAGGAAGGAAAAAGAAGAGAGAAGAAAGAGGGAGAGGAAGAAAGAAATATAACAGATTTTCAAAAATCTGTTATATTTCTTTCATCTAGCATTAAATAGAGAGAGTAAAGAAAGGGAAGAAGGAAGAAATGAAGGAAGTGAAACTAAAATAGAATGACCTGGCCAAGAATTTTTACTTTAAAGAATGGAAAATTTGTACATCAGGTGATGTAGTGTGTGGTCAGATTTGAATGAAATACAGCAAATTTTTCGATGTAACCTGTTAAAAAGAACTTTTGGCTAGAAGAGATGAATATATAGTATTGTGTTTATATGTGTATTATATGTATGTATTGTGTATATGCATGTTTCATTAAAAACAACAGACAAGGTACTATGGTTAATCTTTTATTTAATTTTTCTTGTGTTCAAACAAGAAATTTCTTGTTTGAACACAGTGTAGAAACTGTCCAAATGTTCTATAGTTCTGAGTGCTTTCAGCTATACTTTTAACCATTATCAAGGATTTTATTTTTTCAGTTTGAGTGTGTGCATTATGTATCTGTTTTTAGTGTGTTATAGAGATGTTTTATTTTCTGAACATGGTTAGCACATTGTGGCCTAGGTTGTAGTTAATATTTTATTACATTACAAACTAAGCCACAATGCGCTTGTATTGTATGTGTGTCATATATATATATATATATATATATATATATATATATATATATATATATATATATATATATATATATACATACACACACACACACACCAGAGTAAACAAACAGTAAAATATTTGTACGCATTAAAAGTGGTCAATATTAAGTTGGAAGACCAGACTTGCAGAGCAGTTTAATGTTTCAATAAAATATGAATGCTGACTAGAACCAGAACACTACTGCAGTTTCAACCACTACAGTTTCCTCAGGTGGTTTGTTCAGAAAATCAACCAAATGGAGTTCAACAACTTTCATTCGAAACCAGACGCAGTCAGGGGAGATGTTGCAAAAGAAAAAAAGAAATAAAAAAAATTTCCAACTTTATCCAGGTTCAAATAACTCCAAATTGAACTTCTTAACATGTCTACACGTGGTCATGATCTCTGACCTCTTCCCCCCCCCATTCAGTAATTCAGTGTTCTCTTCATCCGTTGATATAGCTCGTTTCTCTACTTGGCATAGCTTACACATATTCCCAATTATTATGTTAGTCTTTAGATTTCGTAATATACTCCATTTAATGTTTGGGCTTTTGTTATACCTCTCCCTAAAGTTCCAATAGTAGCTTGCTAGCTTCATATTGGGATTCTAAAAAGATGAGGTATGATTACACCACCTCTTCTTGAACGGCACTCCTAATGGGATTTGTTTAATTAAATTCTAAGGGTGTTTGGACGCCAAAATCATAAATCTTCAGGCTCATCACATGT
>OZ010573.1:73480069-73522569 GCA_963932145.1 Acanthosepion lycidas
AAAAAAAGTTATCTCGATAATAATTTGGCACACAGTGTGTGTGTATATATATATATATATATATATATATATGAAGAAATATAGTCTT
Source organism: Acanthosepion lycidas (assembly GCA_963932145.1). NCBI lineage: Eukaryota > Metazoa > Mollusca > Cephalopoda > Sepiida > Sepiidae > Acanthosepion > Acanthosepion lycidas. The sequence goes on from OZ010573.1 coordinate 73,480,158, forward strand.
AATATGTGCTATATTTATGGGATAAATTGCTCAATATCAGAGATAGTGTGTGTAAATATAAAAGTGAACATTGATGTCAACACTTAGATGCAACCGTCTGTTTCATGCTAGACGCAATTGTAAGGCTATATATATATATATATATATATATATATATATATATATATATATATATATATATATATACACACAAATTATATATGGTGTGTGTGTGTGTGTATAGATATATATTTTATTATATTGATGTTTATCATGAAAATAATTTTGATTTTTTTAATGCAAAGGCAAAGGTTTACTTTCACATTTTGTTATAAATATCATTGAATTTTCTCATGTCTGCACAAATTAATACTTCATTGATTTTATTTGAATGTTCAGGTTATGTTTTAGAAGAACAAGTTAACCTCAATATAAATGACTTCAATGAATCATCACCAGAAACAACTGCTGATTCTTGTCCATATGTCTCCATTCCTGATTGCTTAACTCTGCTACCACTTTCGGGGAATTCTGTTATGTTATCATGGTCCCCATCTGCAATTAAAAGGATTGATGAAAATATATCACACTCACTTCTTGGTAAGAATATTTTTGTAAATTTAAATTCATGTTAATGTTTTGTAATGGAATTTTCTGATAAGCATTCAATAATTTTATTTGCAGTTATCAAATATAATTTATCAAAATAAAACTAATCTACTGGTTAAAATGACAAGTGTTAAACCCCAGGGCTAAGAATCCCAGTCAAAGTTACAAGTGGGATGATATCACCCTCTTAACTTCAAGGATGGTCTGGTGGACTTGGAAGGTCATCACCCTGGACAATGGCAACTCCAGGGAATATTATTGCTGGTTGGATGTCCTCATTTATCTTAATCCTGAAGAAGTTTTCTGCTGAAGGATTGAAACTGACATACTATTGCACAATTAGAATTAAGAATGATTTCTTGAGGTGGAGTAAGACAAAATGATAAAACAAGTCAAAGGAGATTTTGCAGAAAACTGCAAATGCCATCTGTATATTTTTTCTTCCCAGTATTTGGTCAGGTTGGCCAGTGCAACAGATTTTATATTTATTCTTCTTAGTACTGGTAACAATGGGAGAAAGGAAGGAGAATTAGCTTGTCTTTTGGTGTTCACTCTAGTCTTGTCATGACATATAATTGTAGAATCCATAATTACATTTTTTTTTTTTTGCCAGCTTATCACACCAACTGGAGTCATTCTTCCTTGGAATGCAATAACCAACTATTTTACAACTTGGAATAGCTACTTCATAGCTAACTTGACAATATTATAAATCATCAAAAATAAATCATTAATCTCTTTTTATAAGGCTTTCTTTCTGCACAAGTGTCTCTCAAAAACATGTCGTCTTTTGGCCTAGTTTCTGAGTTTTTAAGTTTTTTACCTCAGAAAAAGATTTTTTTAAATCATCATAATTAAGAAAAATCTTTAAAACAGATAACCTTTTTCAAGGAAATTAGATAAGAACTGACTCTAAATTTTACATTCCCAGCTTTTACCCCCATTTGAGAAAACATGAAAAATTCCATAAAAAACCCTCATTTTCAAATTGTGATATTTCAACGATGAATCCAAATAAATTTTGCTATTTCCTTAAATAAAATGTATAATTATTTACATTAGGACTAATGTCCTCATCCTTCTGGGAATTTTGAACTGAACCCTTTATTTATTACAATGTTTAGGTATATCTCATCATTCTCTTTTTAGCATTGCTCAGTTATTGCAAACTCTGTTTCCACTAAATCTAAGTCTGTACTACCTGACCCAGGGATTGAACTCAATTACTATGCCACAAAGTTCATAAAACACTGCTTTAATCCATTAGGCTATTGTCCTGTGTTCTGATTCTAGAACTGAGAAACATAATTCTCTTATTGTCTGCCTGTTACTGCCACCTCACTGTTATGCTGTCCTTTGCATTGTACTTCTCTTTTTTTACTACTGCTGCTGAAGCCTTTGCTTTCAACCTCAGCTCTCCTGACACTATTTCTCTTTCTTTATTAATGGATCCCATAATCATATTTATTTCTATCCAAACCTACTGAAGAGGCTGTTATAGCCTAGCATGTATGCTAATTACTTCATATATCTGATTCTCCAGTATAGCATTTACTTCATTCCATAGGCATTGGTGAGCACCTGCCATAGATTAAATAAAAGGTTCAATTTGGTAAGTTTACCTGGATTGACAGATATGAGAAGATGGCTGGAGGATACAATGGCCAAACCATAATAATAACAATGAAGATGAGTGTAAATAATTATAAAAAAGTGTAATACATGAGTGTAAATAATTATAAAAATAATGTGTAATAAGATGAGTGTAAATAATTATAAAAAAAGTGTAATACATAAAAATAATTTCAATTAAATATTTAAATAATTATCAACATTTTCTGTGTAAGAGTCCTTATAAACAAAAGGTTTTATATGATATGACTTTTGTAAGATTGTGTCTGGATTTAAGTCCATAAACCCTATGAGAATGTGTAAAGAGATCAGTAAATTTCACTTTAGTACTATTTATCAATAACCGCTGAAGCTCATTACATGAAAATACTTCAGTGGTTGCTGATTTACAAAAGTCAGTTTGAGATAGATTTATTAATTCTATCCAGCTTCAGAGTTGATAGCTGGGATTTTATTCAGCCTCTTATTGCTTGGCTTCCCACCTTTGAAGAAATAAAAATTTAAATTTCTATTTTAATTTAAATGTTTTTCTCAATTTATTTTTATTCTGTTATTTTTCTGATTAACGGAACTAAAAAGTAATCCTATGAATTCAAATAAATATTTTAATCTTATTTTGCACGTTTACTTGTTAATGAATAAAATTTTGTTTGAGAACTTCTTCCCTCACTTCTGATTTATCCAACTTCATCATAGAATACAGCATATTCTCACATAGCAGAGCAAAGGCATTATATTGGAGGTTCTTGAATTCAATACTTTGGATTTCTCCACTGTTACTTAATTCTTTGGAGCAAACTTAAAAGAACTTTTTTAAAATACTGATTCACTTTACATATTCCAGTTTCTAAGAGAAATTAAAATGATTTCAAAAATATAATTTTAAAAAATATAACTAAATCAATCATGCTATTTAAAAAAATCTTTGTTTAAATACAAAGTTTTATTTGGGAAAACGTTAAATTTCGGCATAAAATGACCCAATGGGTTGATATGCTATAAAACAAGACCAAACCAACCCAAATTAATTCTTTAGATTATATTGAATATATAAAGTTACTGGTTATGGAATTTGCTATCCTTCTTAATCTCAACCCAGCTAATTGAAGATCTTAAGTCCTACTTCTTAGAACATTTGGTAGAGAATGTTGATTTTTGTTCAAGATCATTCTTATGCCAACTATGAAAACCTATGGCATTAGCATAGCCACCCCCATCTCCTCAATCATCAGTACACTGGCCTTGGGTGGGGAAACAGGAATGGTGTTTTTTATTGATAGAAATATGTAAATGACCTGTGCTTGTATATATGCAGAGCATAGTCTAGGAAGACATTAGTATATGATTTTCTTTAATGCTAACTACAGATATAATTATTCATATTTAGAATTTTTGTAATTTGGATAATATTCATTATTAACAGATCTTGTTAATTTCACTTGTATAATAGGGTTAGGGTGGCCCTCCAGTTGTTGGAGCAGTAACACCCTTCAAAGGAGATTTGAAGTGACTAGTGAATCAAGTGATAAGTTTTGGGATGTAGAGCCAGGAAAAAAACTAACGGTTAAATGGGATTACGGTAAATTGCCAAAAAATATATTTAATAATATTAATTAGTTGCAATAAATTAAATCTGCCAGAAATAGATGGAAGGCCACAATAAGGTTCAAACCAGTGGATAATTTAGTGAGATGTATTATAGTATTCACTTCTACTTTTGCCTAAATAGGTTGGTAAGACAGATGTGCATGGATAACTTCAACCTTCTCACAGGAAGTTGTCTGAGGACCAGAGAATATAGTTACTTTAAATACTGCTCCCACCAAATCCTTACTTCCTTGCACAAAAACTTAAATATAGTATTTTAAAAACAAAACTGGATTATCAAAATATTGGCTTCTGGTTTTTGAACAATAGCTGTATTCAGAACCAGCAAATTTACAAGTAATTTATGCTAATGCATCATCTTGTTGACATTTCAGCAATTCTCAATATAAGTAAGTGAAGTAAATGAGGGTGATTTCAGTACCATTAAAGAGAGATTGTAACTATAATGTAACCATCACTCATAGTCACATGATCAATACATAAATAAACAGAGAAAGATGCAACAAACACATGCACAATATGTTCCACATAAACAAATATAAGGCAGAGGCAGAAACAATTTCTTTCTCTCCCTGGTTCCATGACAAATCAATTTCTTAGGACTGTTAGGAATCCATTTTGTTGCCTCAATACTGTGACCTGATTAAATTTGGGCTGAACAAAATATCACAACTGCTACCAGTGAATCAGAAGATGATTTTTAATTAACCACAACTAGTAGCAGGGTTGAAAGTATTACTCTTGTGATTGATATTTTAAAATTATTATTAAATATTTCATATTTTTATATATTTATAATACTTTTTTACATAATTATAATATAATGAGATAATGCTAAAAAGTTATCAGCTTGACCCACTTCTGCAAATTTGACCAAATGAACAAACATTAGATTAATCTTAAAAGGATGTTTAGCAAGATTTTCACATATTTTCAATACAACCAACTTCAAGCTTAGGATTTTGGAGGGGAAAATTGTCTGCAATGAAGATGAGTTGTAAGATCAGTTGAATTTAGCAAAAAGTCATCACAGGTTAATGAAAGGTATCACAATCTGTGAATTCATTGAAATAAAAACAAAAACAAAGAACCTCTTGATATATCTTATGCTATAATATTGGTTTATTATAAATCTATTTTTATCAGTTTCTTTTTTTTTTTAAGTAAATACTTCATTGTTCTGCTAATGACAAAAACGAAATAGCTTAAATAAATTTCCTTTAAGTCTAAAACCCAATTTTTTCACTGAAAATAAGTTAAAATAAAAATACATAAACAGCTTAATGCCACATTTATCCAAATTGAACCACTTGATATAAACATTAAAGATGATGAGGATGTCACTCAAATGCATTTCCAACATAACTGATTCAACTACTTACATGGATTAATTACTGGGACTTACACTACCATTTGTGTGTGTCCTTTTTTACTGCAATATCAACCTACAATCTCATACTGAAATTGCAAGCAAAAAATAGTGAGTCAGCTTCATATCACCAAACTAGCTTGGCTATTGTTATGTCTTCAATAAGATTAGACTTTCACAGATGGCAAGCAACCCCGTCTCTCACAACTACTTAAATTTTTCAGCAAATTAAGATGCACTAGATCTACACCTTCACTGCAAGAGCAGCACAAGTGAGTAATTATTGCAATATCTTTTCAACCATTTTAGCCAACATTAGAATTTCCAGGTTTCATTTGAAAAACGCTAAACCTACACACATCATATCACAGTTATCCATGTACCAATACCATCCATTTTTACACAAAACTATTTAAATAAGACTGGACCATTTGAAACTGACATTGTTTTTGTTGCCAAAGATATCTGGAACCAACTTGATTGATGGAGCCTACTGCATAAATTTCATTTCAAAATAAGACATTAGTTGAGATGACAAGACGTTTTCAGTGAAGAACAATTCAGAATGTTAAAAGATTATGTTTAAGGCCCTCTTCTTGGTTGCATTCAGTACTGGTAGCAATCTCAAGCAAAATGTTATTTTTTTCTTTGCCAAATATTTAGTAATTACTTGACCACCCATAAACTCATTGGGTTTCTTTTAAAAGGAGTTCATGATACAAAATGAAGTAACAATATTATCAATTTTATTATTAATTACACATTTTAATTTGTATTTGAAGATGACAAAAGAAGGTTTATTCTTCCACTGGGCTTCCCAGTTAACACATTGCATGAAAATTTGGAGTAATAAGTTTGGTTTTTTAGTTCAACCTATATATGGAGAGAAAAGGGAGATAATCACCTCCTTTTGGATGAGGTTGAAATAGTAGAAGATCACTGGAAAATATGAAAACTTAAGGAATCATCACATATACTAGGCCACAAAAATCTCCTAAGCCAGCCAAGCATAGACATGAATACAATATGGGAACCAGTAATAGGGAGTGCTAGAGAAAAATAAGAAGAAGAAATTGTAATATGAGCTCTGGTAAAAAAAAAAAAAAAATGTTTACTGAGACATTAGGCTTGTAAGTCCTAAAAATTAATACACTGATGTCCTCAAGCACACATGGCCCAGTGGATAAAAGAGTTGGTTGAAGTAATCCAGTGACTTGACCCAAAAGAATTATGAACAAAAACTTGGAGAGGTGAGTTAAAGCGAAATAACTGATACTGAGATATCTGGAAGAGGCATGGCACATGGAACTAGAACAATCTACCCCGGTGGATGAAATAAAGGATTCAGTTTGAAATTCCAGTCACCTAAAGAAGGCCGGAGCATACAACGGATGAAACATCATGAATATAGCAACAAAGATGAGGACAACAGTCCAAACAATGTAAATTTCTTTTTAAATTATTTAGAAAATTTCATTGCTGTCAAGAAAAAAATGAAAATGTCACCAACACAAACTTAATGAAAATTTTTTTCTTTTTCACAATTCAGTTGAGCAATCATTAAATTTATTATTTTATTAAATCAACATTTTTTTTTAATAACTACTTTTACTTTTAATAAGATTATATCAATTACAATTTTCAAATTTTGATTTAGATAAATAACGAACATTATATTTGATAAAATGACTAATATCCTACTAATCCTGAATAAAATTTATTAACTCTGTCATATAAAAAATAACCATACTTTTAATAACCAAATAACCAAATACTTTTGATCACTATCTTCTATTATTTTATTTTTCTTCTTTTTTAAGGCTACAAGATATATATAAATGATCATCCTATGGCCTTTGTCTCAGCAAATAAAAACCAGTTGATTATATCAAATCTCAACATCCATTTAACATATATGTAAGTATTAAACTTTGATTCTATAAGTAATCAAATAACATCTGTGTTATGAAATGTGATTTCTTTCATATTTTCTCAGTCCATTAGTAGTTGTTAATCTTGTGTATCATATTCTGTCCCTCCCCTTAATGGGCACTTATATAGTTTATATGCTTTAGCTATGCTAATTACACAGTCATTTACATATAAGTACAATCTGGAGATTATATTAATAATAATCAGAAGTTGATAGTATAATAATGATTCTAAAAAACAGACTACAAAGAAGAAATTAAATCTTGAAAAATATCTCATTTGAGATGGTATTTTTATGCAATATCAAATTTTATAGATGCTATAACTTGAAGCAATATTATAAATTAGTTTTGCGAAATCTTTTTATGAAGTTTATTTCTATATCATATATTTTATCATTTCTATATTTTGATTTTTTTTTTCTGAAAACTGAGGAGCTATCATTATTTACATTCAGACTAGCATCATGTTTCTTGTTATCAATAATCATTTGGCTGTTGTGCCCACAAGCCTTCTTAAGTTGTCTCTTAATCTAAACTTCAGGGAATTTCAAACTGTTCCTTTTAATTAACCTATGTAAGTAAATTGTTTTTTTCCACTGTCCATATATAAAGATATCTTCTTTTAGAATCTCTCAGTTATTACTCACCCTGTTTCCACTGAGTTTAGGTCTGTACTACCTGGCTTAGAGATTGAACTCACAATTACTATGTCACCAAGAGAGGTGGTGGTAAATGGGATCGAGAATGACAGTAACTGGCTTCTGTTCTCTCCAAACTTTACAATAAATGCCTCGGTGTTTCTTGTTTTTCAGTTTGTTAGAAATCCTCCTCTGTAGTTTGTCTTTAAGAACTCTGGTGAAAATTCTGACTCCTCAAATTATCACCTATGAGTCTCTTACCTCTTTTCAGTACTAGAGGCTCTAATCAATGCTGAATTGGTTAAGTACTTCACTTTACACAGCCTCTATTCAGATAGATAATATGGCTTCCATTTTTCTAGATCTACAGCAGATGTGAACAGCTATCACTGAATTTGTCTGTCAAGCTTTAGATAAGAATGCCAAAGCGTGGGCTCTAGATATCTATAAAGCGTTTGACAGAATTTGGTATGCTGGCCTTCTCCCCAAGCTCATGGGCTATGGTGGGTCTGGATGAATATTTGGCTTAATCCAGTCATTCCTAACAAATTTATGTAATGAAGGTCATTTCACATTAATGTGGGGATTACTTGTGCTACTAGATTGGCAACTAGGTCTCACCATTTTACTGCTGAATTCCCTAAATGCAATCAATTGTATGTTCTATTCTAATTTCTTTTCTCATACTTCTCATCTGTGGAACTCCCTTCTGATTTCTTGCTTCCTGCTGACTACAATCTTCAAAAATGTAAATGCAATACTAATCGCCATCTTCTGTTTTCCTGAATCCTGTTCTTTTATTGTCCTTTCTCCTCACAAATCTTCTCATTTTCTTTCACTCCCAGTAACCTCCATGCATCCAAGTGACATTCTCACCTTGCTTGGGGTGAAATGACTAAAGAAAAAAGCAGGAATGTCAGTAGTATGCAGGAAGAAGAAAATTAAATTTAGATTCAGTAGCCAAGTGGATTAATGTATTGGTTCATGAATTTGGTGACATTCAATTCCTGAGCCAGGGAGAGCAATAATTGAGTAGTGCTATAAATAAGAACAAGATGAGATATTCCTTAGACATGGACAGCAGAACATGAAAACACTTTACCACCATAGATTAAATAAAGGTTCAGCTCAAAATTCCCTGAAGGTTATCTGGATTGACATACACCTGAAGAATGCTGACAGGAAGAACAGATGAATATAGTAATAACAACAACAATGAAGAAGATATTTGTCCAAATGTAAAAAAATGTAAATTTTGATTTTTGTTAACCAAGTTAGTAACAACAATTTACTTTCATAATTTTAATCCTTTACACTTCCACTTTTCAGGATTTATGTGACCACAATATCAACATTACAAGAATCCAACAAGTCACAGAAATTGGTTGCAAACTACTGCTTGAAAAATGCAGCCAAAGATAGGAATATTTTTCATTCTGATGCTTGCAAAAGTAAATCAATTTCAGAAGTAAATGAAACCCAGAATATTCATTCAAATCATTCACAGGTTGTCTCAAAGCAGAAAATTATCAAAAGTGATATTTATTCCAATCCAACTGATTACTGCAAATTTTCTTTAGCATTTGAACATAAAAAGCCAATAATTGCTGAGGTTGTAGAACAAAGAATTTTTGAGTGTTCCAGAAATATAAGCAAAGATAATGCCTCCTTAATTCATCAACAAAAGTATAAATACTTGAAGACAAAATCAACAAGTTTAGAAAATATGGTAGCCAACCAAGTAAACTGGTCTATATCTGCAAAAAACAAGCAAGCCGTATGTTTTTTTTCTGATGATGAGGATTCAATTAATGAATCTAACAAGACTGGGAAAAAGAAAAATAGCAAGCTCATAACTTTACTTGAAAAACTTTGCTCTTTTTCAACATTACAAAACAAATCAGAAAGTATGTCCAAATACAAGCAGTTACAAAATTTGAGTTAGGATGTTGGTAAATTTTCACAAATATCTGAAATTCTTGGAATTGTGGATGATGAATATTTTCAAAATGAAAAATTATCTACCACTGAAGAACATATTAAAAGACTTTATTCTAGAAGCTTTGAAAACCATAAAGGAAATAATTTAATATATCAAATCATATGCAATGGCAAACTTATAAGGTGAATAATGAAAATATTTACTTAATATTTAATTTCATCTTTCTGTTTGTTTTTTTTATGAAGAAGTGAAAGAAACTTGTTTTTTTTTTTTATATAAAAAAATCATGACTCTAAACAAACAAAACAAATATTTGCTTACATATCTGAAGCATTGTGAGGCATATATGGAATTGACATCTAACAAATCTTCCTTAATTTTGTAAATTTATTATAAAATTTTCATACAGCAAAGAAAGATGCTTTTGTGTGCTTGATCATCTAAACAAAAATGACAAATTATTTCATATAAAACTTATTTGAACAAGTTAAAAATTGAACTGCAAATTAAAAGATAATGCCGATTATTCCTCAAAAACAAAAATGAGGATTTATAGAAAATATTGGATTGGAACAAAAGTTTGTAGTGTTTTACAGTAAGTAGAATTTGAAAGCGTGATTTTGTTTCACATGTGACTGAAATTTATGACATACACTATAGGCCAAAAGTTTTCAACCACCCTCTAGATTTAATGATTTGTAAGTCTCATACATTCTTAGATTTGATTAATCCCTATTAAGCTAGGATGCTAAAATTATTTAATCCATCTACCAGTCTTAAGATTGCCACTAGCCAGCAAGGTAGATTAAGCAAAAAGAACTAAAACTTTATGCAGTAAATTATTGAATATATGACAATTTTGGTATTATTATTATTATTATTATTATTATTATTATTATTATGATTGAATATATGATAAAACCCTTTGGGAATAGAAAGTCCTTCTGGCTCGAAATGAACAAGCAAATTAGTTTTGAAAAATGCATGCAACCTTCATTTTTAGGCGATTCTTCAAAATCAAGAAAGTGGCTCCAAACATTCTATAGTGGCAAAAAACATGGAATTAGCACACTTAGAAGATATGTGAAAGAAAAAACTGTTGGCAATTTCAACTTTAAAATGATAATACCTAGCTGGCAATCCATTACTGTGCTTAAATTCATAAAATCAAGATATCAAAGAGGAAAGCTCATCAGAAAAATTACCATGAAATTATTTATAGAAAAGGCACAAAGCAGCTACTTTACAACAGTGAGAAAGTGACAGAAGCCAAGATGCCAGGTCAGGACTAATAACATTGCAGATTCTTCTTTGGATTTTGTCAAGAATCTTCAGATACATAGTAAAAGTACCAGACCAGATGTGACAGCAATATTTAATGCATGATGATTGGTAGACTTATAAAGGTGTAAGAGAGATTCTGGCAAAACACAGTGAACTAACTTTCCTAGCAGCAGACCTAGCAATTGATTCAATGTAATCGTTACACTTCATGTCAGTGGAAAATGTTGACCTCAGCCATATTAGTGGTAGGCAAAAAAAAATGTTCTCTAAGAGGATTAAAAGAGAGCAGTTTCATTTTGGAGGAGTTAAAATTAACAAACCATTTCTTGCCCCAATTAACAACAGTTTCAAGGTTGATTCTGAGATCAACTACCAATTTGATTTTATCAAGCCTATACGATTTATGATTAACACAGGAGTAAGTAGTGTCATCAGCATAGATACTGATTCAAGAACAGATGACATTGGGAAAATTGTTAATGAAAATTGTTAGTGAAACACACCCACATTAATGTAAAAAGATCTTGAAGAGTCACTGTTCAAGAAAACTTTTATTTTACAATTTGATAAAAAAGATTGAATCAAATCCAAAATTTGAACAGAAATACCCTTTCAACTATGTAGCCACTATGTCAGCATGTATGTTCTTGGGGGACTAAACCCTTTTTTCTGCAAGTATTGTGTGGCAAAAAAAGAAAAGGCTTTAAACTTATTGTAACAATGCCTGCAATTGGTTTCTTCTGTCTCCCTCATCTGCAACACTTATAGCCAATTCAACACATCTGTCAGAACCAAAAAATAAATTCCTGTGCCAGCACAAAGTTCAATCAAAAATCTATCGTAACAGTCCAGCAGGCAACGTAGTAATGAAAAAAATGGGGTCAGAAATCCAAACTTCACTTCACAACAGCAGAACCACACTTTCACCCACCAAGTTCAAAAATTCTTCTCCCCAGCAAGCAAAAAACAACGGCCTTTATTCACCAAACAATTTTTCTGATTGGCCACACCATTCAGGAAGGAAAGAACATTAACATAGTTTCTCTGATACTTAAAGTAGCAGGTTTTTGCTAACTATATTTTTTAATTCTCCTTCAGCAGACGATGCACAAAACACAAACTCTTTTTTGAGGTAGGGGATTTTCTCTTTTGCTACATTCCCTTGTCATATAGGTGACACCCAGGAGCAGGCCTATTTATACTTGAGGTTCTCCAGAGCGGAATGATTACTGGAGGAGATTGTATGATATGTTCAGAAGACTCGTCTCCTGAGGAGTCCTCTAGTCTGGCTACCTCATGCACAAACTCTTCATCATCTGAAGAGGGATTCTGGCCCTACCTCCAATGGTGATTATCCTTTCACTTCCTGAGCACTCACTGCGAGTGCCACTTGCCGAAAGTGTCCAAACCTACACAGGGATGCAAGTCTTTTATGTGTCTTGGCATTCCATCAACCAGCATAGTGTGCGAGTTGCTGATTCCAGAGATATACCCACCCAGTACTGTTTCACATCTGTCAACACACTATTTACCACGTACGAGGTTGTCTTGACATACCCTGGTAATGACTTCCATTATCACGTCTATAAGGTGGGGAGCATCAGTTGTTTTGTCATCAGCAGGGTCCCCCCCTGTGTTTTATAAAGGCAGTCACAACGTGGAACCAACTGCACACAGGAAAATGTACTACCAGTTTCCCCACATAATGAGAACATGTTGCGTCATGTAATGTGTCTAGGAATCTCTGGGAGCTTGCTTACACATTTCCAGTAATGCATGTTATGCTCCCCCAGACCTGCAAGCTGAGCACATGAACACTGTTCTCCAGCCATTCTGAGTTTTGCACTCAAGCCCAAAGTTAGCAAGATGTTGTCTCACCTGTTCAGTGTGCACTATAGTTTCGTTGGTGTAGATGTTGTCAATGTAAGCTGATGTCGCTTGACGAATTGTCACATCCATAGATAGCACAGCATCCACGATGGCTTTGATGATGACCAGCACCACATTGAGCCTGAATCCCATTCGCATTAGGCAGCATCTCCTCCCCTTAAAGATCACTATCTGAAATGGCCACAGTGACCAGTGCACACATACTTACAAGTAGGCCTTTCGAAGGTCAATCACCAAAACATTGGATCCCCTCCTTCACCATTCTCTCAAATTTTGTGCGTACACATCAGCATGAGCTATGTATGCGTCTACATGTTCGTTCAATTCCTAATGATCTAGTACAATGTGCACCTTTCCTTTGTTCTTCTGTACCACGGCCATTGACGGGATGACCTCTCCAACAGAAGCAGTTCCAGGCAATCCTCTTCAGTTCAGCCGATGTTGTACCAGCTGGCTTTACCTCTGTGTCAACACTTCTGCACTAAGTCTGTTTTGGTTGACCCACTTTTCACTTCCCTTGTAAGAGTAGCTACTGAAAGACCCTATGTCTGGCAACAGGACTTTGCACCATGCTACACAAGCAGGAGAACACAGTCATGGCAAACAATTTCTGTGACCACATCACCCCTTACATCTGGCTACCTAACTCCCCAGACTGCAACCCCTTTGATTATTATGTGTCGAGCACAGTTGAATGAGAGATCACCTAAGATGAACTGAAGGCAAAGATTATGGCAGCATTCACTAATTTAAACAAGGAGACTGTCCAGAAGAGTTGCAGGAGATTTCAAAGTCGTCTGGAGGCCAATGGTGATTTTTTAAACAAATTTACTCTTTGGTATTTCAAGTAATTTTGGTGAATATTCCAGTTGAAATGAGATGTCAGTGTTATTTTCATTTTTGTGTAATTTAAACAATAATTTATCCATTGCACTCTCTATATATGTACATAAATGTATATATGTACGTGCATTCAAGGCTGCCAGATGTGTCCTATTTAGGACATTTTTAAAATTTGAAATTTTAGTAATTGTGTTCTTTTAAAAAAAAAAACTTTCATAATGGCTACTATAAAATTGGGGATCAGGAAAAATTCAGGGCCTCACACCTGTTGTAAATCCAGCTACAATGGACTAACTGCATGGTTTTATGCCAAGAAAGCAGACATCGACTTTGCTGTCCTGATGGTCTGAGAGAGTCATGAATCCATGCAGGTGATTATTATTTTTGTCTAATAAATACAACTGGTTTCAATGCTTCTTCTAAAAAAAGGAAAAATAAAATATCCCAACCCTCCCTCAGCTACAGAGACCTATTCCCCACTCAGATGAGCTTGCTGTCCCTCCCAGCACAAAGATTTTATTATTTTATTATATAAAGAATTGCCTTCTGGACACAGTTTCTCTGTTTATTCAAGAACAAATGGTAGTGAACCCTACTGGATCACCCAGAAAGACATGAATTATCATGCTCGTGATTTGTAAACAGCAGTCAGAGCTCCTGGTATCCCAGCTTAAGTAGTAGAACTAGGTCACAGCAGTTTCCAAGACAAAACAATGACTTCACCTCATGAAAAACTTGTGCTACTGTACAAATGTCTCTGGCTTATTTATCTACCTTAGCTTCCCACACAATCACTCAGATTTGCATTTTCATAGACTCTTCCAAGTGAAATCTGAAGGCTGTGCTCTTGCACAATGGGAATAAATACCTCAGCATTCTTATTGCCCACTCAGTCTATTTGAAGGAGTCATATGACAGTATGGAGCTCCTTTTGGAATCTGTAAAGAACTAGCAGTGGAGTCTCTGTTGGGACCTCAAGGGCATTGGGATCTTAATGGGTATGTAGAAGGATACACAAAGTACTGTAGTTTTCTGTGTCTCTGGGACAGTCAGGTTGTATCCATGCACTACAAGCAGAAGGATTGGGGGTCTAGTAACACTTTCATGCCTGGTGAAAACAGTGTCAAAAAATTCTTTGGTGGACATGAAGAAGGTGCTCTTTCCTCCTCTTCATATCAAGCTTGGTCTAACGAAAAATTTTGTGAAGAGGCCCTAGACAAAAATGTTTTGCTGTCTTCCAACACCTGTGCACTCTATTCCCAGCTCTCAGTTCTTCTAAGCACTCAAGGAGGGGGGAGGCATCTACATCAGACCTCAGATCCAAGAAATGCTGAAGGATAAGGTATTTGAGGAGCTTACCTTAAATGAAGCATGGCTTCTTTGGTAACACATGGGTACTAGATTACCACCAAGAGTTTATTGAAAAGTTAAGGCTTATGAGAATATGGGATGCTGAATGTCACTCAAAATTCACTTTTTCTGTTTCCACCTTAATTCTTCTTTCCGAACCTCAAAGTAGCAAGTGATAAGCATGGAGAAAGGTTCAACCAAGATATTACCAAGATGAGAAGAAATTACCAAGACAAGTGGAACCCCAGCATGATAGGGGACTTCTGCTTGATGCAAAATACATAAAAAAATCTCACTTCTGACTGTGCATGTATGCTTTTATCAAAGTAATTTAGTTCTGTCAGTGCTCTGTATCTATGCTGTTTTTTTCTGTAATATGCCTTTGTAATAGATAAAATAAGCAATTGATATGCAATATAATAATGTGAAAGCAAAAAACTCGAGATGATAGAACAGATTTGTTCAGAAATTTGCATTCATCACATCACAATTAGTAAAAAAAAAAAAATCACCTATTCACATGCTTGCCTTGGAGAAAAAAATTTTTGTAAACCATCGTTTATTGCTAAGCAGTTTGATAAAGGGAGATAATTGAACTATTTCTTAAATGATAAATGTTTTTGATCTTAAAGTTTGAAAACTATAAAGCTACGTCTGAAGTTAAATATAAATTTTAGTTTCCAAATATTTACTAATTTTTTATCATCTGTAATCATCCTAAAAAGACTGATTTTTTTTTTATTCTGCTTGATTCAGGTTTGTCAATCAAGTTGTTAATGAAAGATTCTAATTTTCATTTCTTTTCAGAAAAAATAGGAGCATAAAATTATCTCTAAACTCAATGTTGATCAAATTCAAATTGATATTAACTTTTGCAATAATGAATATATTATTTAAAAAAAATGGTAGACTTTTAAAAAGTCATATCACAGATCATAACAGCAATTTCTGATAGTATGAATCTAGAAAAGTACAAGAAAGAGGTGCTGAAAAATTTGATCTGTCCCACTTTCTAAAAGCTGACCAAATTTTTATTTGGAAAGGCCAGATAACTTTTTAGCACCCTGTATACAAAATTAATTTCTTTTCTTAAATTTTTTTTTAGTTTTGCACATAATTTTGTGACAATGATGCTGTAAGTAGAAGAATGAGTCAGGAATGTTTTGAAAAAAGATTTTGTGATGAAGAACCTAACAGTTTAGAAGACTTGAAAATTCAGGAAACTTTTGGAAGAGGATGCAACATAAGATGTAGTAATCTTATTCTGATACTGACTTAGAATAGCTGGCATCTCTGCACACATGTGTAAGAATCACAAGCTGTACTACAACTGAACACAAAGCATTAAACTGATTTCTTTGTTACATGAAGATGAATTGGAAGACAGTTTTCAGAAATATGAAGAGTTTGAAGTTAACAAGAGAGCAAATAATGAAAATATAGCTTATTATGAATTTCAAAATTAAATATGACAAGTGGAAAAATGAAGGCATTATGCTTCCACCTAAAGATTTAGCTTTCAAGTGATGAAGAACTGGTATATCTAAGGAAGAAAAGTCAGTTTTAACTGTGATACCTAGGTGCTGATCCTGGTCACGGCACCAATAATGTGACATCTTCTGGGTTCTAAGGTCTTTGGTTGGACCCGAATATGTAGCACCCAAGCCCACGGGCTCATCTAGGATGTATGATGTTGCAGTAAGTTACCAAAGTAACCTGTTCAGTCCCAACCTTTGTCCTATCCCACGTTGAAAATTTCTAATCATAGGAAGGTCAGGTTGCTGTCATAATCTTTGGTACCAAGTCAATCTGCTAGAGTGAAGGTGCACATCAATAAAAATGAAAAATAAAACAAAATGTGACACACAGTGAATAAGTAACAAAGTTCACTTTTATATCAGTTCTTTAGTTTACAACAATTATTGTCCCAATTCATCTTAAATGAGTGTGACACTTGGGCAAGTTCTAAGAGCTGGATTACAAAATTCTATTTTCAGTATGAAGTTTGTTCTGTTTTGGCTTTAGTGTAATTCTGCTTTTTGGTGTTATCTGAGTTTTGTTTTTTTGGTGTTAACTTTGAGGTGCTTTTTGGATTAACTTTATTGGTGCAAGGGTGAATATTACTTCTTGGTCTTGGCGCAGTTTTTTTCAAAGTTCTTGTACTTGGCAAGAATCATGTGGGCAGTCTCAATATGGACTCTGGAACAATCTGTGTGATGAACTCTAAAGTGAACTCCAGACGAAACTTGTTTTTTCAGCCTTGTGCATTTGCTTATATGGGCCCTTGTTCCACACTGGTGTTGGGTAAGACATAGGCTGGGGTCTCAGTGATTTCCCTATATCCAACAAAGGTCCATTATTTAAAATTGCTTGCAATTTTTGATACAACCTCATCTTTCATGTGATATGGTCACAGGATATCGATCCAACCATAATCCTTCTCTAATCCATAAGCATCTTACACTACACCTTATGAAAAGCGTTAATAAATTCTCCACCTTTCTTATTGTCTTAGCATCACTATGACTACCACCCAGCCAATAGCCTCTCGGCTGTCTTGGCACAACTCAATTTACTTCATCAATTAAAATACCTTATCACCTTGAAGTTTTGCTTACGTAGGGTTTTCAGGCTTGTCACAATTAAAATTATCATTTGGAAATTTTCTTATTCCTGGTATTTAACACATGGCCTTTCTTGATCGGCCATTCCCTGAATTTTATACCTGTTTACGAAGAATCTCTGTTTTCCATTTCTGGATGACAGATCATATCTGTGTTGATCCTAGCCATTCCATATCATGAATTAACACTTCTTTAATGCCCATCACACATAAATGCCCAATTGGCATTTTACAATCTCATCATATTTAAGAATATCATTCTTCACTCTTATTTCTTGCTCGTCTGCTTTCTATTGTCTTGATAACCAGCATTTTTAATGACCATCATTCATCAATTGTCAAGATTGCCTATTTGTAAAATTACAATTTACGCATTTTCTCATTTTATAAACTGAAGATGCTATTGTTCTCAGCTTCTGGTCCTCTGACCATTTCCTGGTTGAGTCAGCTCATGTTAAATATCTCCAACATCTTTCATAATTAATTACTCTCACACTTGCCCCATTGTGACACCTACTGGGGTGTTCTGGAGTTGACTCTTAGTCACTGCCACTAATATGCGACCCAGTTGATCGGCAGTCATCACTACCCCGCGAGATCCTTTGGTCAGGGTACCAAATGGGATGGTCGGTCAATTCTAATGGCACGAATACGTAATTGGCTTCATGCCAGATTCAACTGGTTTGACACCAGCCTCATTTTTCTCAGCTCACTTCCAATGACTGGTTACCAAAGTAACTACTTTGATCTCAAGTCTAACCTACCCACATTGTGATTTTGATCTTAGATAGATGAGATCAATCAGACACAAGGCCTGTTGTGCAAGGTGAGTCTGAACTGGAGGTGATGTCACACAAGCAAAAAGAAATAAATGAAAACCAAAAAGGTTCGGGTATGTTTAAAAAAAAGCAAATCAACTTTTATCAGTCTGTTCTATACAGGTGTGTGTTCTTCCCAACCTGTTTCTTCTGAGAGTGACACTTATATTTCTAGGCAAATTCTGGTCTTTGAAGTCAACTGGTTTAGTTTTTTAAGTGCTGGCTTAGCTTTGTTCATCAGTATAGCTTGAAGGCAGGAATTGTAGAATCTCTTGTTCAGCTCTCTCCCACTGTAAAACATGAATTTCTACTGTCAACTAGCTGACTGCCCGAGGACACTATCTTGTATGGACTTCAACCAAAACCCAGTGCGGGGTTAGATGCAGCTAGAATGAATCTTCCAATTTGAAAACTTAAGCATTATATTCATTTAAATTACCCAATACCATTTTTTTCTTAAGTCACATGAATGAACATCAATGTTTTCTGTCTGTATTTATTAGATTACCATTCCTGATTATTTCTACAAAGTTGGCAGTTATGAGATGCTTACGGTTCTGAACCCAATCCACTTCCCAAATAGGATCCCTCAATCCTTCCACGGTTGAACTGAGAACTTTTCAGCAGCCCCTATATATAAAGAAGTTTTGTTATTAGGCTCTATATATTAACCAGACCAGACAATGGGTCTGTTATGGAATACCTCTTTGTTAATTTCGAAGAAACATACATGTGCTTATTTACTTTGAAATTGGTTCAAGCTGTTTATTTGTTGTTGGCTCATTCAATATGTAGTAGCTTTGTTTTGAATGTTGTATCTTTTAATTTAAGTTACAGTACAAGCATAAACATCAGGTTGCTCACAGTTTTTCACTATGTAGCATTATCCATACAACATTTCAATTCCCATCTGCATCAGTGCAAATGGAACTGGAAAATGCCCAGTATAAGTTCACAAGAGAACTGAAGGTGAAATACTACCACAGTGGGAAATAAAAACACGAAGCCTTGTTTTTAATAATACTGGGTTTTTCATTCACTGGTTGAGCTTGAGTATATCAATGTAGCATTCTCTCAGAGGTGGGGATCATGTAGGTGGCACTTTACTGCTGCTTACTTCTGCCAAGCGACTGCTACCAATGTGACTTGTTGAGACACATGGCTCTTCTCTCTTCAACTGTGACTCCCCTTACCCAGAAGGTGGCCCAATTCTATAAACCAATGACCAGAATTCCCATGAGTTATTTGATCCCAAAGGTTTTTTTTTATTTATTTAATTACATTTTATTTCCTTACTTATTGACAGTGGGCTGTTGCTTTGAAACTCTTACATCTCAACTTTTACTGGTAACAGTTGGTTGTCATAGTTGCTGCAGGCAGAGATAAAATCATTTACAATCCACTTGATGACATGCTATCCTAACCAATTGTGCAGGGATCTATTGTACCATATAAGTAAACTTGAACATCAAAAGCTATAATGTAGAGAGCATTTAAATAGCTGCATAGAGCAAACCAACTTCTATAGAATACGTTGAAAAATCAGATATTTCAAAGCAACAGCAAATATTATGCTCAAACTGTTTCATTTATATGCAAAACATATCAAGAGCATAAAAAAGAGTATGTAGGTAATTCTGGTTTTTATGAATTTAACATGTCAAATGAAAATCCCCCTCAGATCATTCCAAAACACAATAAATCTAAAGCTAGAAGGGCAGACAATATTTCCATAATTTAATTTTTTTTTATTAAAAAGAACATGCACAATATATATATATATATATATAGATATAGATATAGATTAATAAAATGAAGCTCAATTATTTCTAATCTGTTTATGTACAAGAGAAAAATTAGCCTATGTATGCATATTTGTGTAAAATAAATAAATATACACAGCAACTATGTACACTTAATACTTTATTAGGTCTAATCTTCCTGTAGTGGATTTAGACCTCCTTTTGCCCTTAGAATCAGCTTGATTCTTTTTGGCATGTATTCAGCAATGTTCTAGAATCACTCTTGAAATTTGTGTCCAGGCTATTATAATATTCTTATGACATTCTTCTATATTTGTTGGCTTCACATCTAATAAATTTCCTCCAACAGAATTGCCACTCACTCCCACCCCCTGAGCAACCTGGAAGTAGTTGTGCATAAAAATCCTAGATCAGCAGTTTTTGGAATACACAAACACATCCTTCTGGCAAAGACCACTGTTAAATCACCTTTCTTTCCTAAATGAAATGAAATTCAGCAGGTCATCAAAGAAATGTTTAAATGTTTATATTCATTAAACTGCTATCACATTATTGGCTGATTAGAAATTTGCCTAAAAGAGGATTTGTTCATGTGTACTTAAGTGGCCAGTGAGTGTATACATTAAATTTTTTAATAATTTAAATGTTACATTTTTTTTAATTAAGTCTTCTTTGACTGGCACTCTTGAAGTCATTTACATTTTTCAATGATTGTTCATGAACAAAATACATTGCAAATATGAGAAAAAATAGAAAATAGTTTTAAAACCAATTGGAAGGTATGTGAGAGAGCAACGGTCACCCTTGTAATATTAATAATTATAGTCGAACAGAATTTTGCTTATAGATGAGAAAGATAATCTGTGGTGAAGTTTGTGTACTTCGTCAGACATATTGATATAAAATATCAAAACAATAGTGCTTATATAACTATGGAATACCAATTGAGAAGAAGAAACTGCTCGTTTAATCATGAGAGGAAGAGGACAGTAATCAGGTTGTATTCTAAATTACCAACATCCCGGGGTTTTTGTCACTAACACCGCATTTATTTAAGTGTGTGTCTGTGTGAAAATACAGTAGAGTTGAGAGAGTCAAGTCAAAGTAGAAGTTGGCGAAAGAGAGAGGGATAGGCAGTGAGAATGAAAGTGTCTGCTTGCTGCTGTGATAAGGTTAATGCTTGCTGATTGAATTAATTATGACCACTACTAAGAACAAAAAGTACCAATATGGTGATTATAAAATTTTGGACATGAGAAAAGATAGCATGGAAGAATTGTGATTTGGGAGATAAGGAATTTAATTTCTCAAGAAGCCAAGGGTTCCAGTAAAAGCTAATATCATGAAGTGACCAAATGGCAGACTTTGACAAGTGATTGATGGAATTTGTAAAGGGTGCTGGTAAAGAAGACTCTGAGTGACCAAAAAGATCTGAAAAGTTTTAAGTGGGAATCATAATAATTTTAGCTGATGGAAAAAAAAAAGAATTTTGTAAACAAAAATTCTGGGTTATAATTTTAAGGAGGCCAGCTTAGCCACACCTGCACAGCCGGGATGCCATTTGTCGAGTGGTAGCAATGGTGATAGGTGGAGGTAATTTGATGAGGACGGAGAAGTTATTAACGCCCACTGAAGGGATTGGTACGAGGTATCAACATGAGAGAGGAAGAGTTTAGGAGGATAGCTCTCCAAAATGGAAAGTGATTAATTTTCCAAAAATGGGAAGTAATCAATTTTCTTGGCCTGACAACAAAGAGATTTCTTGTTGGAAATCGAGTTTTTGGTCGGTACCCATATAAATGAACATCCTCGGGCCGTTCAACAGTCAGTAAGAGTCAGTCAGTCAGAGCTTGAGTAGAGTGTTGCCTCATATTTTTTTTCTGTATGCTTGTGCTATATCACCTCCAGTCTGGACTCATCTTACAGTACTGCCCAACGCCTGATTGATCTTGTATACCTAAGATCAAAATCACAATGTGGATAGGTTAGACTTGAGATCGAAGCAGTTACTTCAGTAACCAGACGTTGGAAGTGAGCTGGGAACGACGGAGCTGATGTCGAACCTGTTGCAGCTGGTGTGAAGGCATTAGCATCGACCGACCATTGCATTTGGTACCCTGACCAAAGGATTCTGCTGGGTAGTAACGACTAGGATTTGACCGGGGATGGGCCAGTGTCACATATCGGTACCCTGTCCCCTTGACTCTGCCGAATAGCGACAACCAGCGATCGACCGGGACACAGGCTAGTAGCAGCGACTGACTAAGAGTCAACTCCAAAACGCCGATGGAAGAAACATTACAGTTTCACGCCACGACTGAGAGTTGACCACCGCCTGACAGCTCAGTGTCACACCTTTGCAAATGCTGAATAGGACAAAAAAAAATGAAGAAGAAAGGACTTTAGTCGAAAGACTATATTGGTCTGAAAAGCTGAGGATAATTTACAAAATCAGTGAAACAGCAATAGAAGCGTACCCCAGGTAGGTCACTTTTTAGTTTCCCTCAATTGTGATGCACGGAGAGAGCCAGTAGAGATTTAGTGTCACCCTCGTCCTTCAACATTGCCTCTAGTTGAGGAACACTACCAATAAGTGAGTACCGCTGGGTCAGACATCACGGAGAGTGAAGCTACGGTCCCCGAAATAACAGCTGCCTTTAGGGGTCTGTTGGGCAGGATAAAATTGCCCACCTACCGAGGCAACCCGACTGAATTCCATGATTGGATGATAGCTGTCCAAAAGAAACAGCTAGTATACAAGTTGACAGACTGCGAGATGGTGCTGTTATCATATGAGGCAGCAGCAGGACCAGTGTCAAAGTTTATTGGGGACCTATACAGGGAGAGCCCCCAGATAACCTGGGATGAGCTAAAAGGAGCCCTGATCTGATGTTATGCTAGTGAGAAAACAACCATAGATGTGGTACGCAAATTATTTAGAATTAGACAGAAGGTGGGAAAACTTTAGAGGACCTTGGAGATAGGATGGCGGGGTTAGCGTTCTCAAATCCGGAGATAAGAGAAAATGGGGTAATTCAAGCATTGCTGGCGAACGCTTTCATGGACACCATATGTGATGATGATTTAAGGAGTGATGTCCTGGAGAGTGGGCTCTTCTGTAGGCTGACAGATGCCCTGGTAACCAATACCAATGAAAGGATCTGGGAGAGGATAAGGAATAACAGACACCAGAGGACCCAATGACCCAGGGATTCGTAAAATAAAGGAAAATGACAATGGGACCCCCATAGAGAAATGAGAGACAGGCCAATAAAAATAAGACCTCTGAGCTGCTGGATGTGTGATGTGGCTGGACATTTCTCAACCAATTGTAAATGATGAAGGTGTTGGCAATGTGAAAAGATTGGACATTTAAGAAAGAATTGTCTAAAGGAAAAGGGTGCTGAGAGTGGAAAGGGTGAGGCAAGGAGGACGAGAAGACCAGTCCCCACTCCACCCAAGAAAAGCCCCAAGAGAAACCAGCCTAGAGTGGCGAATGATAAGCCCCTATTGCCAGCACCCATGGCAAGATTTGAGAGAAACAGGGTCAGCCAACAGAGAAACAAAAATAAGATATTTCAGCTGTTTTAAGAGGGACTGGATTTCACCTGTAATGTATTGGTGGGGCACAAGATGGTAAAAGCTTTAGTGGATACTGGAGCTTTGGTCTCCCTAATAAATTCCAAGGTGTTTACCTTGGAATTTATTAGGGGGACCATAGCTGGAGTTACATAGAAAATTTATTTATTAGGGAGACAGCTGGGGTTACGTAGAAAACTCCAACCGGTGGATTTAATATTAGGTTTGTGCAAAAATAATATTGTTTTTTGACGTATTTTTTAACGTAAAAAAACGATATTATTTTGCACCAACCTAATAATTAGCCAGGCAGATAGTTGTGACACTGATCTGTTGGCCTGTGGTCAACTCCCAGTCACGGCACGAAACTGATATTTCTTCTACCAGCATTGTGGGGTTGACTCTTAGTCGCTGCCATCAGCCTGTGTCCCAGTTAATCGGTGGTTGTCGCTACCCGGGGGAATCCTTTGGTCAGGGTACTAAGTGGGCTGGTCGGTCGATGCTAACAGCTTCACACTAGCTGCAACCGGTTCGACACCAGCTTCGTCATTCTCAGCTCACCTCCAACGTCTGGTTACCAAAGTAACTTCTTTGATCTCAAGTATAACCTACCCTTATAGAACCCCAATCCATGAGAAAATTAGTAGAAGAAGCAGTAAATGAGATGTTGGACTCAGGAGTAATAGAGAGATCTAGGTCCCCAACAGTTATTGTAAAAAAGGAGGATGGAGGACATAGATTTCGTGTAGATTTTAGGCAGTTAAATGCTATTACAAAATCATTTGCGGTACTTTTACCCTTGATCAATAATAGCACTGTTGGGAAAGTCAACCTGTTTTTCTACTTTGGATTTAAGATCAGGTAGCCTTGAATGAAAAAGACCAGGAGAAGACAGCTTTTACTTTTCATATGTGTCTATTTAATTTTCGTGTGATGCTGTTTGGGTTATCTAATGCCCCAGGTGTATTTACTCAATGTCCATAGTGTTAGGAGGTATGGAAGATTTTGCTATGGCTTACCTGGATGATATGGTGTTTTTTTAAGATACCTGAGGAGCATTTTAGATACTTACAGAAGGTGTTTGTTAGGTTGAGAGAGCACAGGTTGAAATTAAATTTGCCTAAGTTTCAGGTTATGAAGGACAAGATCAAGTATTTGGGTTTGCTATAAACAAAATGGGGATAAAACCTGATTTGGATAAGGTAGAAGTGATAAGGGCTATGCTGGAGCCCAAAACAGTAACAGAGGTTCATAGCTTTATAGGAGCCATTGGATATTACATGCTAATGATATAAAGTTAGCTGAGAAAGATAAATCAGAAGGACTAAGGAGACAGGCAAGGAAAGAAGGAGGAGGAGGGTGACCTTGGTTGAACTTGAAGAATTAGAGACGGATAGTGAAGAGGGAGAAGGGGAAATTATGATTGTTCCAGAGAGTTTGGAGAGAATAAAGGTGTTAACGTATGTGCAGAAGGGGCCCCCTGCGTGCCTGACGCTGCTAGCCAGGGACTGGATTACTTTCTCAGGTAATTACGCAAATCGATAACCATGAAAAATGACAAAGGAATGTTGGAGTAAAAATGGACACTTATCTCCATCTCATTGCAAGTATGGACAGGGGAGGATCACTGGTAGTGCTGGTGCTGATTATGGCAGTTCCTACCTGGGAACATAGTGCAAATACTGTATTTAAAAAGACCAGTGAGGTGATCATAAATAGATTGAAATGGTTGATAACCCTTGTAATAGACTTACATATGAAGTTATTAGCTCATTTAGAAATTGAAATAGCAAAGCTCGATAAGGGTTAGAACACAGGTATCTTAGGATTATCTACAGAATGAATAGTACCACCATATAATGTATCCTTTGGCCCAAGAGTCCCTGATACTTGATAGACAATGGAAAGATACAAGTCTATACCTGAAGAGGGTAGAGTTATTGCAGACTAGAAAAAAAAGAACCATACTACCTATTGTAGAGAAGGCATCGAGTATGTTACTTGGAACAGTGTCAGAAGAAAGTCAGAATTGAAAGACGTGGAAAAGAACCAACAAGTATTAGCTCAAATAGCTAGAGAAAGTGTATCCATTCTTATTGTTACGAGGTTGGAATTAGCTAAGAACAGAGTTAGCATAAATTGGTTAATTTTCCATTTGCAAAGTTTTAGAGGTGTTCAATGTAACAGGAACCCTAGTGGAAAAAGTGAGAGGATTAGAGGGGTTTTACAACAATATTTCCAGTTGTTGTTGATAACAAGTACAATCCGTCAGACCAGTCAGTCATTAGCCTTATTACTAGAGCATGTGAGAGCTCAGTTGGAGATGTCTATGGGACCCCTGTCACCAACCCGGTTAAGAGAAGTTTTGTTGGGAATACAGGCTAGATTACCTAATCACCTTAGGTTACCTGTAGATCCTACTGAGCAATTATGGAAATATTATAGTGTCACTTTATTGGAAGATAAGAAGTTATTAGTACTGGTATCAGTTCCTCTGTTAGATAGTGACAGTACCTTCAAATATATCTTCCTTTTCCATATCCTAATACAAATGATAAATTAGAAGCCATGACTAGGTATAAGAATTTTTAGCCTTGAATTTGGCCATAACAAAATCTATGTTGTTAACAGGTGAAGAAGCAAATTGAACAGTGAACAGCCCCACAGAAGCAAGTGAGCCAGAGTGGAAAATAGGAAAATAAGGGTCTTACCTTAACGTGCGGCATGTGACATCAGCAAGTTTGCTTCATGAAAATGGCATTACTCTCCCATCCAGCCATTCTAGCAATATGTGCAGTGATGAGGGTTTTTTGTACAGTTTGGAATGCTTCCACCAATAGCAAGTCGTGTGCTGATTGGTCGAACTGGAGGAGGCAATTTGTCTGTGTAACCGAGAATAACAGCGAAGAACGCTGATTGGCTGGTGAACCGTGGTGTTGGCCTGATAAAAAGAGTCGGCTATACATAGTGACGTGTGAAGAAAGCAAGGATGGTGAATTGAACCAGCAATATTGTGATTTGTACAAGTGACGTTGCAGCAATACAGACTTATCTAAACTACAAGCTATTTCGGCCTTTTCTCTAATCATGGTGGACAGAAGTTTCGATATTAGGCTGAATACCCGAATTCAGTGGAGCTGCTACCGATCTACCAATTGTAGAATGGATTGAAAATGTGGAGTTGGTTTGTGAACTCTGTGAGATGAAGAAAATCGAGTGGGTACTGCCACTGCGTTTGCGAGCTGGGGCTCTCTCTGTATATCGGCAACTGACAAAGGAGCAGAGGTTAGATCCAAAGCAGATTAAGCAGGCCCTTATAACTGCATATGCAGTGGATTCATTCACTGCGTATGATCAGTTTGTGTCACAACGATTTCGGCCAGGGGAAATGGTAGACGAATTTTTAGCAGAGTTGAAACGGCTAGCTTTGTTGGTTGGCGGCCAACTGCCTGAACGATGGATGACGTGTGCCTTCGTTTCTGGACTGCCGCAACAAGTCAAGCAACTTCTCCGTGCATCATCGAGAATGGACACTATGACGTTGCACCAGATCCTGACTCGCGTTCGGGACATTATGAACGATAGCAAAGAGCTGGATGAGTCAGTTGCCGCAGCAACTCAGACGAATATAGCAGCTCAACGGACGGGCGGCATTGTTTTGGTCCCAACCACCTGGCAAAGGTGCAAGCAAGGCTACTCGGAAAAGACAGCTACCCAGACCCGAAGATCCCGCCGCGAAATACGGTGTTTTCGGTGCAACAAGGTTGGGCACATTTCCTCAGAGTGCCAGGGAAACGGATACAGGGAACAGACGTTAGCTTCGGTCTTTTCTCCAAGCAACTAAAAAACACGGCGCTACCTATCATTGAGGTGGCCGTAGACGGAAAGAAGTGCACGGCCCTGGTTGATTCTGGGTGGTCACGAACGTTGGTGAGCAAATGCGCATGTCGCAATTGGCGACCAATGAAGACGCAAGTCCTAACTGCCGACGGTAAGGCACTAAAATGCCGTGGACAGGGCAATATTGTGTTGAATGTTAGTCGTCCTCAACCCGTGTACATTGATGCCCTAATTGTGGACGGACCACTACTTGTGTTCGATCTTCTACTTGGGATTGATGCAATTAAAGAATTAGGAGGACTGCATATGAATTCCTCAGAAGTTCAATTTTCTGAAGAAGAAAGTAAGCCCCAATGTGCTGTTATTTCTATCATTGAACCCGACTTTGTTATGACGGTCGAGCTCTACACTAAAGTATGGGCAGCCTCATGGAAGTGGACCAATGGACAACCGCCTATAACCCTGAAGAATAGAGTGGCAGAATATTCAGTACCTGACTATGCACGGGACGAATATGAAAGGGAACTGCAGTCCTGGCTGGATAATGGATGGCTGCGACCATACTCCGAAGACGAACTTGGTCCACCTAAATGTCTAATCCCATTAATGGCAGTGATACAAGAGAGCAAGCAGAAGGTCCGTCCAGAATTGGATTACGAGTTGAATGATGTTGTAGAACCATATATTGCTAACTCAGAGGTTTGTGCACACAAGTTGTGAGAATGGCGACGATTGGGGGCCGATTTATCTTTGTTGGACTTGCGGAGGGCGTATCTGCAGATACATGTGTAGAATGCACTGTGGCCCTATCAAACTGTCATAGTGAAGGGGCAAAGATACTGCCTCACCCGACTGGGTTTTGGTTTAAATGTGGCACCTCTCATTATGAAAGCCATAATTGACGCAGTATTATCGCAAGACAAAAGCATTGCGAATGCCACATCGGCATATGTTGACGACATTTATGTCAACGAGAGTCTAATTCCTGTCACACGTGTGAGAGAGCTCCTGTCCAAGTATGGACTAGTGTGCAAAGAACCAACGAGATTAGAAGACGGAGCTAAGGTGCTGGGCTTACAGGTCTGGAGTGACAATGGTACTCTCCGATGGAGGCGAGGTTGAGAGATCCCCGATATCCCTGTGAGGATAACTCGCAGGCGCGTATTCTCGTTATGTGGAAAACTTATGGGCCACTTTCCCGTATGTGGCTGGCTACGAGTGGCCACTGCATTTGTGAAACAACAAGCAAGCGCTCTAACCACAGGATGGGATGACGAAGTTGAGAATGCCACTATTAATTGCATGTTAGCCGACATAATAGCCAGAATATGTGAGGCCGATCCAGTAGAAGGAGACTGGTGTGTGAGTGGCTGCGAAATGAACATATGGGTGGATGTGAGTTCCATAGCCACAGGTGTCGTATTACAGGTAGATGGAAACGTCATTGAGGATGTGTCGTGGCTGCACCCGGCTGGAGATGTTAAGCACATCAATTTGGCCGAGCTAGACGCAACGATAAAGGGTGTCAATTTGGCTCTTCAATGGCAGGTGTCGACAATACATCTTTTTACTGATTCAGCATGTGTTCATCAGTGGATTTCGAACACCTTAACTGGCAAGGCTCGAATAAATAATTGTTGGATGTTAATGAAACTTTCAGGAATAATTCACAGATGATCGAAATTATTATAAATGTTTTTTTTTATTAAAGTCATGGCAGAAATATTTTTTAAAAATATTTATTACCCCACCATAACTAATTTTATGAAAATGCGAGAAATTCGATCACATCGGGTTTAGTGATTACAATAAGTTAAAAGTACAATGTTTTTTTTGTGCTTAATTGGACCCCCCTACCTGAAAATCAGCTCTGAATTGTAACATACAAAACTCAATAAAACAAAGATATTATTTAATTTCAAATGCTTTTATTTGTTTTTATGAATGTGGACAATATTTTCTGAAAGCAAAAAATTTTTTCGATGAAAAATGAATTTTTAATACAATCATTTATTTCTTAATTATAATAGATTTTTACATTTAAGTTGTTAAAATATTATAAAATTAGTTAAAAGCCACATCGGGTTTCCTAAGTGTCCTTATGAGATAAATCTTTTTTTTAGCACGTTGTAAATTGTATCATTTTGACTAATCAGAAGATCCACAGTAATTAAAAAATGTGATTTTGTTTATAATCGAGCTGGAATTATAAAGTACGGAAGACCAACCAGAATACAATTAAGTTGCGTTATTTGAGTTAAGCATTGTTCTCCGCTGTTAAGGCCTTTACTTTTGTGAAAAACGTGTGAAGTTAATTTGATTTTTCAATTTCAACTGAGAAGGGTACCTACAAGTATCAATATCATCTTATGAAATTTATATGATCTTATTTTTATATTAATCTGTTGACATTTTTCCATAAATGAAATATCAAAATTAATAAAATGAATGGAAATGCAAATAACACAGTAAAATGTAAGAAATGTACCTAAAATTAATTAGATACCTTTCTTATAAAATTTAATCTCACTCTTAACAGTCTTATTTTAATTTCTTTAGAATATATTTTCCCTAAAGCATCGTAAACGTGAAAGCTAAGTACAAAAAAAAAAAATTAGAGCGCTGAAAGTTTTCCTTAAAAATAACGAGGTAAATAACTTGTTCACCTCCTTCTGTAGAACAAATTAGCCTCATGGAATTCGTAAATATGTCATTCATCACCTGTCAAGAGACGCGAAAGTTTATGACCCGCTTTGTTTTATTTTCAAATTACATCTTTTCGGCGCAAAAGCTAAGTTAAGCTTGGTTAAAAATATTTTAAATAAACATTATAATTTCTGACTTTCTTAAAATAAGTTTTGAAAAAATGATAATTGATATTTAAAAGAATTTCAAAGCGAGATTTACAGTTTTTTTTATAAAATTCCAATGGTCAAAAAAAAAAAAAAAAAAAAAAAATAGATTTTTAACGAAAATTTCGGACATGCTAGGAACAATTAAAAAATGGAAAAAATACCCCCAAAATACTTTGATCTTTCCTCTTAAAAATAAACATTTAGACGATAAAATTTTGTTTTCGTCAAGTTTGGCGTCTTTTTCATCATGCTATACTCTTTTTAGCGATCTCATGGAGGTACCTAAAGTAATATAGAATTTTGTTTATAGATGAGAAAGATAATCTGTGGTGAAGTTTGTGTGCTTCATCAGATTTAAAATGTCAAAACAATAGTGCTTATATGAATTATGAAATACCAATTGAGAAGAGACTGCTCGTTTAATCATGAGGGGAAGAGGACAGTAATCAGGTTGTATTCTAAATTACTAACACCCCAGGGTTTTTGTCACTAACACTGCATTTATTTAAGCGCATGTTTGTGTGAAAAAACAGTAGAGTTGAGAGAATCAAGTGGGAGTTGAGAGACAGTCAAGTCGAAGTAGCAGTCGATGAGAGAGAGAGCGAGCGATAGACAGTGA
This sequence comes from Acanthosepion lycidas, assembly GCA_963932145.1. Classification (NCBI taxonomy): domain Eukaryota; kingdom Metazoa; phylum Mollusca; class Cephalopoda; order Sepiida; family Sepiidae; genus Acanthosepion; species Acanthosepion lycidas. Next base: position 73,511,333 of record OZ010573.1, read on the forward strand.
GAGTGAAAGCGTCTGCTTGCTGCTGTGATAAGGCCAATGCTGGCTGAGTGAATTAATTATGGCCACTACTAAGAACAAAATGAGCAAACTCGAAAGCTACTTCTCTCCTTTCAGAATTATTTGCAATATTTGTTGTTTTTTTTTTCTCCTTGGGCTTTAAAAGAGATCAAGCTCATACACTACTTTCTTGTAAAAAGAAGCATTATTCTTTTTGTACAAATTTATTCCTTATATAAATCTACTCAAATTTTTCTTTTTACTTGCTCATATTTGATTTTTCTGCTTGGCCCGATTCTCGCCCCAACAAACTTACAGGTAGACCAGCTGAATATTCCAGGATCTATGCTTTGTCAAACATTCTCCAGGATCAAAAATCACGTGGATGGAAAGTAGAATCAAATCGACATTCTGAACCAGAGACTTTGATTGAACCTGTAATACTGGACAAGGACAGGGCCAATGGCTGGTCTTATAGAGTACAACGATTCGATGGGGTCAGAATAGGTGTTACAGGTATGTTGTTAATCAATCAATGGTTAAACTATTTTCGGATAAGAAAAACCTCTCATTTAATGTATGTTTGAGAATTAAACCTTTCATTTGATGATAATTGTTCATTTTATCAATTTCCCAAAAAAAAAAAAGAAAAAAAATTGCATTGAGTTCATAGTTGCACAAAATATGCACCATTTTATTTTGTTTTACTGTTGTACATCTTCATTTATTTAATTAAATCTAAAACCAAAAGATTACAAAAATGTAAATACTTTTGTCAAATTTTCTTTATTCATAGGAACAGCAAATTGAAATGATTGAATCAGTCTATTTATTTTTTTTTAAACATCTTTGCATGTAAAAGTTTTTACTTTTCATAAGAGTTGCTGGTATGCAGTCTCAATAAGCGTCTTATTTGGCGGACGACTGCTTCTACAAAACTGTAATGACTCCGAGTTTTACCAAAACACTGTACAAAAAAAAAAAAAAAATTTTGACAAAGATTTTTTTTTTAAAACAAAATGATAATATTCAAAAATCAAAAAAAATTGCACAATTAAAATCAAACATTTTTAAAAGATTTGTTTTATTTCTATTTATACACCAATTCTTTCAGCTGAGTTTCCAGTTTGTTAAAAAGTCTTGGCCACCATATCCCTGTGTGTGATGGCTTTTTACATGTCACATCCAGAAAGATGTTGCTTGTATTATTGATCATGGAAATGACATAAGATTATGACATATGCAGGAATATGTGAGTCTCAAATTCACTATAATGAAGAAAAATACAAGATTAACACTCATTCTACAATATGTACTTTGAACTCCAACAGAGCATGAGTTCACTCATGACATATGATCTCTTTCTTTACACTGTTTAAACAGTGTAAAGAAAGAGATCATCTGTTACTTACCACATTGAATAAAATTTATGTGGTGACCAAGACAGATACCAGCAAAATTATCAAAGCTTAATATAGTCATGAACATCACAGACTTAATTTCTTGGTCAGGTAGTGCAAAAATATACATTGGTAAACTATTTACATTATTCGGACTATTGTCCCCATCTTTGTCGCAATATTTATTACAACATTTCGCCCGTTGTACGCTCTGGCCTTCTTCAGGTGGTTAGAATGTTGAACTGAACCCTTTATTTTGCTCACTAGGGTAGACTGTTCTAGTGCCATGTCTAATGGATGTCAGTTATTTCCTGCTTAATTCCCTCTCCAAGTTCTCCACTGCCGTAACCAGCTATTGAACTCACTCTTTGGGTCCTGTCACTGGATCTAACTAACACCTTTATCCACTGTGCCATGTGTCCTTGAGGACATCTGTGTATGAAGTTCTGGGTATTATAAACCTAATGTCTTCAACAACCATTTTCTTATCAGGACAACCTTCAAAAACTGGACGACACTTCACAGATATCTCTCCTGAGTAAGACCCCTCCCCCCATAGAGGAGAACATGACTAAAAACTGTGTGTACGCTATCCTGTGCTGCTGTGGAAAGAAATATAAAGGGGAGACAGGCTCTTAAATTCCTGCTAGTGTAAAAAGTCAAATACTTTGGTTCAGTTGAAGAGGCAGGTAGACAACATTAGGAAATAGTCAAAACAATGTAAAGACACATTCAAATAAATTGGTATACATTAATTCCCATCTTGGAAAAATATTCTAGAATTTTGCTGGCCATTACTGTAACTTCCCACCATAAACCAATGATAATTTTCTTTAAACCTATACATTTTTTATGCATTGTTTGGACTTTGCACACCATTTCATATTTTATTACAAAAATGCAAATGTGCATTCAAGTTCATTTATTCTTAATCCCAAATTGCACATATAAAAATAGAACATAAATTTTAAAATTACATGTATAAGTCATGACAGAGAATTATGCAAAATGCTTTCACATTCATGAAAGACAATTACCTGATTGATTTCCAAGATTTTCTTCATAAGTGATTCTCCAATCACTGATGGTGCATTACATTTAAGAGTTTCAAGTTCTTCACTGGATATACCTCGAGTAAGACTGCTCATAATAGGACTTGCTTCATATACTTTGGCTGGAGAGGCAGAATATGAGAGGTCTGAATTTATATATATATATATATATATATATATATATATATATATATATATATAAAAAAAAAAAAAAGAAAAAAAAGAAAAAAAAGAAATTTTATTTTATTAGGTACCTTCACATTTTTGCTAAAAAAAAAAAAAAAAAAAAAAAAAAGGTTCCAAACTTGATGAAAACAAACTTTTATCATGAAGATGTTTAAGAGGAAAGACAAAAGTATTTTTATCATTATTTTATAAAATTTTTCAGTATGTTCAAAATTTTGGTAAAAAGAAAAAGAAAAAAGAAAAGTTTGTCTTGCACTAGCAATGACAAAAGATTACTATGGGAAATTTAGCATGTTTTGTAGTAAAAACACTTTGTTTTGGAAATTCTTGCAACAATCAAATAATTGCCAGATTTTAATGCCAGAAACTTTCCACAAATAAATTTTTTTTTAAATATTTCTTTTAGAAAATCTTGGTATGTATATATATATATATATATATATATATATATATTTTACTTATTTTTATGAGATTCTGAGAAATTAAAATTTCAGAAAGTTTGTATTTATATTAGTTAAAAGCAGGACTCATTAGAAAATTTAAATCATTAAATTTGATTTTGTCAAACAGAAATACCATTTACCAGAAATCAATAAACATGCAAAGAAACTATGACATTTAATTAAAAAGGCTTGTAATTGCTTTTATAAATAGATATATTAAGGACACTAGTCCTAAGAAAACTTTTTTTCAGTGAATAATGAATTTTTACAAGAATTTTCATTTTTTTTTTTAATTAGAAAAATTTACTAACTTTTAAATCTTAAAATTCTGTATTAATTTCAGGAGTTTTGAGAATATTGTTATTAAGTAAAGACTATATTTATTAATCATAAGTGGAAAATCTTAATACAAATAATCAAACACCTATATCTTTTAAAAGAATTTTGAATTATGTTTGTGTGTAAATGTGCCTATTTTTGTAAGTACAGATGACCATACATGACATTATCGGAAAATAAGAGTAATAACTATAGTAAATTTAAAGTCAACATTTCTAAAATTTAAAACATTAGATGAAGAATATTTTCCTAAATTTTTAAGATTACTGAGCACTTAAAAATTATATGAAAATGTGCTTATGTCATTTTCTTAAATTATGTTTTTACAGATAAAGTCCCTATAGAACATTAGTGCTGTCATCAGTTTGTCAACATGTCAAATCAGCTACATAGAGTTAAAAAGTGCATTTCTGCAATTTTTTTAAACTTTAAGTAAATAATATTCGTTTCAAACAGAAGTTATATTGATTGAATTAATTTAACTTTTCAGTAATATAAATCAAAGTTGTCCCATTTTTAAGACATTTGTAAAGTAAATAACTTTACAAATGTCTTAAAAATGGACAACTTTGTTTATATTACTGAAAAGATAAAATTAATTCCAATCAATATAACTTCTGTTTGAAATACACTAGAGTATTCTGCTTATTGTAAATAGTAAATTTAATCATTTAGCTTTCAATTAGAACTAAAATTAAAGTTTCATGAATGATTTTTACCATTTTTTAAAATTAATTTAAACTTTAGGTATCACGATTTTTGTGAAGGTACCTAATATATATAACCTGTTCAAAAATGTCATCTGAATTTGTTTGGAGTAAAGTTTATTATTATTTTTAAATTTAATCCAAATTGATGAGAAAAGTTTTTCTTTTTAAAATTACCCAATAATAAGTGTATAATTGTGCTTATATCATTTTATTTAACATAATATTTGCCAAAATTTGTTAAAAGAGTTATAAGCATTTTCTAGATGATATATTCTTGTAACAACAGGATATATTCTTGTAACAACATGACACTTCTTTTCCTGTGAACATAAAACTACATATTAATATGAAAAATTTTTTTGCTTTAATTCTACAAAACGGAAGAAGAGCAAGAAGAAAGTTCAGACAAAGAAGAAAGAAATGTGCAACATTTCTTACCATTAAGATGCTTCCATTGCTCCTTTTGCTGAGCTTGATACAAACTCGGCTGTTGATCCAGAGGTACACAATGCAGCAAATAATATTCTAAGTGGCGCCACAATATAAATAAACAATTTTCAATTATATCTAGCATTAGGTTAAGAATATTAATAGAAAAAAGTAAAAACACTGAGCAATTCAGAAAAAACATGATTTCTAATGTCTATTTACTTCATGCCAAGTGGAGAATAATTAACAAGTAGTTTAAAAAAAAAAAAAAAGGACCTGATTTTAAAATTAAAACATTATAGAGTTTTAGATAATAATGATAATAATAAAGATTAACACACAACAAAACACATTGAGCAGTAAATTACTAGAGTTTAATGCATTTAAATAGAAACATTTATGTGAATAAAGTGCACAATAAATAGAGCAACAATAGTTAATTGATTAATTAATCAGAGTTCAATGGACTTATCTTTCAACTTCAAGTTTTACAGATAAACTATGTGTTAGGGTAAGATAAATATATTGAATTCAATAGATTCATACCCTGATGAGCAGTGTATCTGTAAAAGTATGTTAGAAGATAAGACATTTGAACTTTTATTTATCTATTAACTAGTTTTAAACATAAAACTTCAAAAGCTATCAAATGTCACTTTTTATCCATCTAAATTCAATTATTACAATAACTTAACTGAATGACTCGGTTAATGGTAAGTATAATGTGTGTGGGCAGGTGGTTAAACTTGCAACAATTTTTTTTTTGCAATACAAAATTCAAACCCATTTTCTGAAAATGCATAAAATATTTGTACATTTCATTGAAACTAATACAAATCAGAATAATTTGATAGTAAGGATACAAGAATAGTTCTGCAGTTCTTGAAATCGATATCCAATTATTTGAACAAGTCTTCTTTTAGCCAATTCTTGTTGTTGTTGAGTAGGAATTTTCTCGATATCTGCAACACCTGAATACTACCAACCAAGAAAAAATAAAAAAGAATTCTCAAATGATTTTCTGTATTTTTGTTTTTAAATAAAGAATGTACATTTCAATGAGTTAATTTAACAAAAATAAATCTATATTTATGAAAGTATTTTCCATTAGTTTGGAACAGAATAAATTCTTTACTTAAGATAAATACTTAATTGAAATATGCACTAAGTTATTTCCTATAAGTTTTACATAAAAAAGAAAAAGAATGAAGTAAAATAAAGTAGCAGCTAGACTTGTTTGAAATTTGCTTATCTAAGTTACTTTAAAACTTAAATATAAAACTAATGTAATATGAAAGAACCTCAAGTTTGCCTAAACAGGGCAAATAAAACTTGCATATTTAGTGCCTTCAAGTAAATTATAATATATAATTGATTAGTAAGTAATTGAATATTTACCATATATACTTGTATTTACTTTTAAAATTATTAACTATTAAAATATTTATATATCTAATTAGATATCACAAACCGGCCTACTTTAGGGTGCGAAAACTGGTAAATATAGTGAAATTTTCTTAAATTTCAACTCGTGATATCTCGTTTATTTTTGGGGTTATTTTGATAAAATTTTGATGTAAACAAAATTTAATCTTTTCTCTTTATAAAGGGACAATTCTTTCTCTTGTATTATTAATAATTTTTTTTCCAGGTCACTTCATATTAAGTCACTATTTTCGGTGATAGCCGCTTTATTTTTTACGTAAAAAAAAAGTTGGTGTTTTTCAAATTTTGTGTGCACGATATTGTGTATCTCTATGCATATAAAAATAGTTCCATTTAAAGAAAAAGGGCCACTTGTCAATGTGGTGTGCTTAAAAGTGTTTTAAGTTGTCTTTCACAAAAAAAATCCAAATTGAAAACTTTAGTGAATGAAATACCAAAGAAATTCTATTTAAAAAATCTTAAAAATGATAGTTTTGTAGATAAATATCTCATGTCATTATTACGTGCATAAATGAAAGAGCTCCGCAAATAAAAGTGCGCATATGCCACATTAAGATTTACAAGTCCGGATGCAGTAATGAAGTAAACATACACCACCAAACACAACTGTTGGCGCAACACAAGAGCACTGCTGAGTGACCAAATAAGTGAATGAAAACATTAACAAATAACTTGTTTCACTATGGTTATATCGCAATTTTTAAGTGAGTTTAAATTCTTTTTATATTTTCTTTTATGATTTAAAAGCTATATAAAGTATTTTATTTTTTAAAATAACAAATTGGAGAATGATTTTTTAGTTACATTTTTGATAGTTAAAAAATGAAAATGTATATTTAAAAAAAAATTGTTTATCAATTTCTTGGTATCTATAGGTTCTAGCTGGAATTATTATTAATTTGAAGGCTTAGTTTAATTATTTTTTTCAATTAGACTGGATACATTTTAATAAAAAAAATAAAATTTTAGTTGCAGCTGCTCCACATGAGCCGATAAAAAAATAATTGTAAATGCATTATTGGGGCCTATAGGTTCTAGCTGGAATTATTAATATGAAGGTTTAGTTTAACTATTTTTTCAATTAGACGGGATAAATTTTATAAATAAATAAATAAACAAACAAACTGGAGAAAATATTTTTTTAGTCAAAATTTTTATGTGTCAATAAAAAAAAAATTTCAATTTACACAATTTTAAAAGATGTTAGTTTTTTTTTTTTTTTAGGTAAGGTATTGTTTACTTTAAATGAATGTGGTCCCTTGGACAATCAAACAGAAAATGTTATTTCACAAAATCTGTCATTGTTATTAAGAGATATCCTTAAAATCTTTTCCCTGTTTTTGTGATAAAAGAATTGTACATTTTTTATTTACAGATTCCTTAGCTGCCAAAGGAGCAAATGAGTTGACCAATGAAGAAGTTCTTCAGCTCCAGCATTACTTAAAGAATAATCTCAAGTTCAGTAAGATAGTCATGTGAATAAATCAATTTCTGTTATCCAATTACAGTGAAAAAAAAAAAAAAAAAAAAAACAGGTACAAGAGAATAAATTAGAATGTAAAAGAAAGGGAAGAAGGTCTCAAGAACTGCAGCAGTTTGACTTCACCCTTCCAAGAGTGAGTTAGCCTATCTTCCAAAGACAAATCTCCAGGCGAATCAGCTACTAGTGAACACCCATCTGCTTCACAAGTGGAGGCACTGGAAGAATCTGTCAAAAAATATCAGGATGCACTATCCAGTCTGAAAATTAAATTTTGATCATTGACAGCATAATATGAAACTGTAAACAAAAAACCTCTCTGCAAAATAAAAATATTCATGCTAAGGACGTGATTGCCAGATTGTGCAATGAAGCCTCTAAACTTTCTTAGTCAATTGACAGACAGAAAAAGGTGACCAAGAGTCAATTGTATAAAAAAAATTATGCATTGAAACAAAGTAACAAGAGGCTGAGTGAAAATAATGAGCTTAAAAAACAAGTCAGCTCCTTGCAAGAGAAACAGGTACAGCTAAAAGCAGAAAAGATAGCCCTTCAGAAAACAAGTCTTTTGAAAAGGAAGGAGAAAAACTTCCATAGATAAAGAAGCTGTTCAACAGATATTGGAAGAAAACAAAAAAAAAAGGTTCGAGTAACCAGGGACTGTTTCTGCAACTGTTTTAATGATAATGTCAGGATGACCATTATAGGCCTGCAGGAAGCAGGTATTTCTGCATCAAAATGCTCAAAAGTAATTGACATTGTTGGCCACAACCTTTTTGAAGAAAAGCTGGATGATCTTCCTTCAATATCCACATCAGCAAATAATCAATGATGAATCTCATTTTATCTCTAAGAAAAGATCCTGCAGTCACACTCTACAGATGGGACTAATAGGCAAAAACAGAGGTATCTGGGTCAGCAGGTGACATTGAGTGATGGAACTCTAGTCAGTCTGGGCTTTACAGAGGTTGCTTCAGAGGATTCAGACACACTGCTCTCATCAATCTACTTGATGAGTTGAGTGATGTCTACTGCCTAGTTACAGATGAGGAAAAGAATGGTATTTTTAAGCAGCTTCTGGAGAAAATTACCAGTTTAATGTCTGACTGAGCAGCAGTCATGCAGTGTTATAACATCTGGTTCTTTCCGATCAACTACCTTACAGAAGAACACTAACACTCATTTTCTTTACTGCAATGTCCATTTTTTATTAGGCTTATCTCGTTCTTATGAGTCTGCACTAAAAGACAGAGAAAAGTATGTGCACTTCTGACAGTGCTCTTGGAAGGGATTCTTCGACCCAATTTAAAAATTGGACTTCATCTTCAGAATCAGCTACAGGAATACTGATTTGAATCACTGCTGATGTTCTTGGACCTCGTGGAGATGATAAAAGTGGTTGCAGAATTGAATAGAGATTATGCAGTAGAGAAGAGCACCAGTCTTGAAATCACAAGTTATCGTGCAAATAGGTTTAATTCTCTATTTAAAAATGTTATGGCAATATTTCACTATAGACAGCATATAAAATTATTTTTATCTGAGTGTGCAACATCTAATTTGAAATTACAGAGTGTTCTGGCTGATATTTCTGATGAGAGACCGCATTCCCTTCTTGATTCAACCTTTCTTCTTTGGACAAAGTAAATACCACTTAGAAAATACCAAAGAACCATTCACTGACTATAAAACAGAAACACTTGAGATCTTTCTCATCCACATGGGTGTCCATAGTATCATACAAAAACTGAATGCTAGTGCATTAGCTTCATATTACATTATATTAGTACGTCAATATTCAAACAATGTGTTTCAATAATAATTTAATATTTCTATGATAAAAATAAAATTATCATTGAAAACAAAATTACAAAAATGTATAAAATAGTTAAGATTGTAAGCAAGACAAACCTCTTTTAAATCTTCTGATGTAAGATCAGTTACACTGCTTAATTTTCTCTTTAGTTGTTGATGATTGTCATAAACAGACATGAACTGACTGGTGCATTGCTTCAAATGCTGAAGGATAATGGTCATGCTAGGGGCATGTCCAGCAGCAGGTACATAAGAAAAAGAGATATCTGAAGATAGAAAAAAAAATAATCAAGACAGGACTGAAACTTGACATTCTCAAGAAACAAAGAATTTTAAAAAATAAAACTACTTCTAGAGATAAATACATCCCAACCCTTTTAAAATATCAATTCATGGGGGCCAATTTTCTACAATCACAAATCTGAAACAATATCTGGTTTAAATATAATTTTCAATAATTAATTAATGATTTGATATTCTTTCAGATTCTTTTTATTTATTCTCTTAAAACTTAATTCTGTCGCTGAGTTTGTTATAAAAAAATAAAAAACATAGGAAGAATTATATTCTTAAAATTTATTTATTTTTTTTTTTTTTTTACAAATATTTGTTATTTTCTAAAGTCATGAAAAAAAAAAGGAAATTTTTTATATTAATTAAGTTTTTAAAATAAAGGTGGTCAATTTTCAGAGAAAAGAATTTGGTTTGCCTTAGTTTCTTTAATTACTGTAATTTTCAAAGACACTGGGTTGCTGGTAGCATAGAAGTCAATGACCATAGTTTATTGCTGAAATGAACATGGGAGGATAGATAAATTAAGCAATGGAGTTTGAAGTAGAAACTGAAAGAAGTAGACATTTTTCACATAACATTAAAAAAAAATTATTTCCTGTAATCAATTCACAAAAGAACCTATTCATAAGGACTTTCATTAGTTTATAATCATTTCCTCTACAAAAGTTTGACTTTCAACTTTACAACATTGTGACTTCGTTTCATTATTTGTTACTGGATTTTTCTATTCTCCCATGTCCACTTTAACAACAAACTAGTTATCGACTTCAGCTACAAAGTTATTACTCTCATATACATCACTACACATAGATTTATTGCTTCATCATCTTCTCCATTGTAAAAGTTTTCAAATTAAATAAAAAAAAAAAGTTTTATGAAAAGAGCAGAAGTAGAAAAGTTACACCAGTATCTAAAATTTGTGCTAACACCAAAGAGGAACAATTTTCTGATGACTTTTACGCACAAGAGAATGTGCTATTTTGTAAATACCATTTCCATCATACTTACATTCTTATGGTTGACAATCAAAAATTCATCTAAAATTAAAAACTCATTTGTCAAAATGGCTTCCAAAAAGTCCAAAGACATTTACAACTTTTGAGAAAAGTTGAAGAAAGGCATCAACAAAAATTCCCACAAGCAAATATTGGTTGTTCTTTCTTTTTACATCTTTATTTTCAAACAACCAACACCAGCTTCATTTATGAAGCAGGTGTGGGCAAGTTATCAATACAACCAACTTTCCAAAATCTGACCAAACATTAGAATATTGTTAATCTTTTCTTGGTTTCACTGACAACTTTTCAGCATCCCCCGAATATATATATATATATATATATATGAAAAATTACCATCTCCAGTTCTCAAATCTTGACCAGGATTTCTTTCTTCTAAACTTGGGCTGAATATAATCTTACAAAATTGAGCATTTTGTCCTACAAAAAATGAAAATACAAATATTTCAATAAAATATGTTAACAAAACACGTAGGGGAGTATATAGACTACAATGAAATCCACATAGGATGATATGAATATTTTTGCAGATTCTGGTAGAATTCCTAATACTGTACTAAATTTCTGATTCCAATACAGTTGGTTTAGGAAAAACTTAATGAACAAAGTACATTTATTATTAAACTATTT
>OZ010573.1:73526978-73586978 GCA_963932145.1 Acanthosepion lycidas
ATACTAACCATGAACAGCTACTTTACTGATAACAGCAGTTGTTAACTCCAATTCTTGTAAAGCTCCTAAATTGTGGAATGTATGTCTGTCACGTAAGATAGCATGAAAGACATCACCATGAGATATGATGAACATCAATATCTGAAAATAAAGAAAAAGAAAAATTTCTGAAAAATGAAAATGTTTAATATCTAATTATACCCTAAGGCTAAATTTTTAAAAATTTAGAAATAATTAAAATACCTTTAAAGTCAACATTAGCGAATGACTATATCAGGATTTAATTTTAAGGCATATTAAATTTGTAAATATACCAAATAAATTGGTAACCAGAATAATTCAAATTCCAAGTTTTTTGATTCCATGATTAATTTTAAAAAAGCAACTGATGTACTTGTTTATTTGACATTAATTTACTTATCTAATGTAAGTGTGAATTGTGATAATTGTTCTTAGGATAAATAGCAGAGTAGTTTCCTGTTACCTTCTCCATAGTTCTTTGAGACACCATCTTTGATTAGTTGGCTGTTAACTCTCAGAGTTTATTCAACCTACAACCTAATCTCCTATTGGCTTATTAACTACCCTCCTCACCCATATGAAAGTGGATTAATGTGGCTGGCAATTAAAATGTTGTCCTACCAATAAATTTTGAGAATATCACAATAGAGAGATCATGTGCATGTAAACAAATGAAGAAATTCTATGGAGAATAAAGACTATAAAGAAACTTGATAATAATCAATCAATCAAAAAAAAAAAAAAAAAAAAAATCAATCAATCAAAATAATTTAGGACACAAAATGAGGAAAATTGACTTAGGGAAGGAAAGAGAAGCAATATAAGTGACATTTGTGCAAAAGGATAAAGCTGAAAGGATGGTTAAAAGAGTATTACAGAGAGCAACAAAAGACACAAATGTTGTGGAAAGCCAACACCATCATTATGAAAAGACAATACACAGTGCAAATGTATTTAAAGCAAATTTAATATATATATATATATATATATATATATATATATATATATATATATATATAGTGTGTGTGTATGTAAGTATGTCATTCGCAGACAGTAGTTTCGCTGTATCACGGCTCCTCAGTGAACAGCCATTTTGATTGGAATAACCAGGTTTTAATATGAACATAAATTATCTTAATGAATTCCTAGGATTATAATAATGGAAAAGAAAAATGAATACAGAAGCAATCTAGATCTAGGTAAATAAAAATTCAGAATTTATTAGATAATCAAAAAAGTTTGGGCATTTTTCTTTTTCACTAACTCTACAGAATAAAGGAAATGAATGAATCTGCATCTAGACAACTATTAAAAATTGAGTATTACAATGCTTTGAAAACATTTTCCCCCCAAGGGCCATGACTGAACTTAAATAATACAAATAGTCTGAGCTGAAAAGGGATTCTGGAACAAACTATGCTGAAATCCAGTCAAAGAAAGAAAAAAACTTCTCAAAACATGACAAATTGCAGTAAATATATTAATGTTCAACTATTGTAAGGTAATTGTTAACATGAGGTCAAAGGTTAGAACTGATGGGTTGTGTCAAGAGAGAGACAATAAGGATAAGCTTATTAACTGGAAGAATTTCATTTTATCAATATTTTTTTTTTTTTTTTTAATCAAATCACACAGCTCCTGGACTTTGGAAAATCCAGATTAAACTAATGCAGGTAGATTGGTTTGGATAGATTTTGTTTAATCACTGCCAACCCTGATCAGTCATTTTACGCCAATCAAGTGAATACACACACACACATATATATATATATATATCACACAGAGTGTTCAGAAAGTTACTATACAGTTTTCTAATCATCTTTTTTATATTTCAGGTTTCAACCCAATAAAGTTTTAATGATTTAGGGCTTGTAGTTCTGCTGTAAAAACAGAAGTATCATCAGGCAGTCTCATTTGCTTTTTGTTACAATCATCTGTGGCAGCAAATCCTATTTTATTTGTAACTTTGAATCCATCTCTATAACAATGATATTTGTTTCTTGCTTCTCCAAATTTATTTTAGTATTCACTTTCACGTATTCTTTTTAAATTCTCTCAATGTGAGAACTATTTCAGGTTAAATAATCATCCAGGGTAACATGTTTGAGTATTTGAATAGTGCTATATTGTCAGGGGTTTTTATTTGTGCTATGGCTTATTTACAAAGGTCAAAAGGAAGAGTTGTAGACTTGCTTGTATAATAGTGAGGATTTTGATTAAATATTTTTCTATGGGTTGGTTACTGGAGTTTAATTACATATTGAAGAGAGAATTTTTACCCCATCTAAGAAACAGATATAATAGAGATATAGGTGAGGTATGATAATCAGTAAAGCATAGTCTTAGCCCTTGATTTTGGATAGGTAGTACTTCTTTAGATAGAGTATCTGTGCAGAACTATAAATTATACATCCATGGTCCAGTTTCAACATAAGAGCTCTATATAACTGAAGCTTTACCTTTCAGTCTGCTCCCCAACCCATCTTATCTTTGATATGTCCTTTAATAAATTTAGGGCTTTTAGACATTTCTGTCTCAGGTAATTAACATGGGCTCTAAATTTTAACTTGTCACCAAAAATAACCCCTAGTTATTTGACTTGCTGGACAATTGGAATCAGTGTCATTCATTTTTAGTTGAGTATCAGGATGCCAGGATTGCGCATTACAAAAATGTATGCATACAATTTTGGTTTTTAAAAAATGGAAACCATTTTCGACGACTCATTTTTCAATTTTGTTTTCTGCATGACATAAATCCATCATTTACCATTTTAATAATACTGTTTATTTTTATTATAAAGGTGATAGATAATGCTTCTCTGTTTGTGGAGTTCAGATAATGTAGTCTCTATATGGACCCCAAGGACAGGTTTTGATAGAAAGTTTTTAATGAATATGCACATTCTGACCTTTATCCTTATACCAGCTTAAAAGGCTGCCCTATTGGGCAGCATTTAAGCCAGCTCCTGCAGAAGGCTCTTGATTGGGCCTCCTCACAATAGGTAGGGAGGAGATGCAATTAGCAACAATAATAAACTGCAGAAAAACTCAAAATTGATTGCTGCATTTAAGTATTGCAATAATATTTAAGCTTACCTTTTAAAAGTTCAACCATAATTCTTCTGCTGCCACTTCATTTAAATACAATTTGATGTACATAGGTCCTTACTTTCCATACAAACAATTATTTTTATTTCATGGGCAAACTTCGCTGAATTTCGCAATTAACTTTGATTATTCCCAAATTTATTTTCAAGTTATAAAAATTGTTATTGTACAAAAAAATTTGTTGCATAAAATCATGTAAAAAAATTGCTGAAAACAATCACAGTAATAAAAACTTGGGAATCCCAAATTTCAGGATTGCAGATTAAGATCCAGCCTGATTCCAAAATAGTATATGTTGCGCTCTAGGAGTAAAGTTGAAAAAATGTGACACACACTGATATTCTCATTTATTATGTAGATTGTTTATATCTCTTAGGATACCAGATTCCATGTCATACCATATACTTACTTTTTTTAGGATCAAAAGATACTGATGTCCTCGTACAAAGCCATCTTGGATAAAGCATTCAATGTGAACAAGTTGATCAATGACACTTCTGTGTGAATCCACTTTGATATTCAGACACAATGTTATGTTTTTCCAGAAGACACCTTAACCATGCATTTACCATTCTTTCCATGGTTTTGCAAAGGCAGATGATAAGAGAGATTGGACAATAATTATTTGAATCTGAGATATGCTTACCCTGTTTAGGAATTGGGATAATTACAGCTTCTTGCCATTCTTTGTGCACTATATGATATTAAATATGTTCAACAATGCTAAAAGGGATGTGTCTCTAATAGCTGTTTCAAAAATTGATAATGTACATCATTTAGTCCAGTAGCAAAAGTAGATTTTGTTTTTCAGCCTTGGATTTAAACTTTTGGAATATAGGGGTGTAATTTTCCATTGATGAGTTATTTGTAAATTCTTCTGCTAAGTAAGCCATATCTATTATTTCTGTGCACTTTTCTATTTCATTAATCAGGTGCTTATTAGTATTTATTGGTTTTCCATTTATTTTTCTCACCATATCCCACATTTTTTTCACTGGGGTCACACTTTGATACATGTTGTTTTTCCCCATGATTCTCTTTTACTGGTTTTGATGATACCTCATGCCTTCACACAGGCTTGTTGATAGTTCTGTAGGTTCATTTTTGTTGACTGAAGTTGAAACATTTAAATTGTTTCTTTTTGGTGTTTACTGGCTTCCTTACATTCTGTTGGGAACCAAGGTTTATGTTTGACTTGTGATTTGGCTGAAAATATAGAGATTGTTTGTCCTGCCACTTGGATGACTAAAACTTGTGAAACAGGTTAGTGGGTTTGTTTCTGAGTATTTTACTGGTAATTAAGTATTGACAGAGGTCTGTGAATGCCTGCCAGTCTATCCTATAAATTTGCCATTTAGAGATCCTCCTCTGGTATTGGTTTATTGGAGTCAATGAAAATAGGAATGTGATTACTCTCACATTGATCTCCATGTACCCTTCATTGGAAATCCATGAAGGTTGATGGGGGAGAAAATTGATAGATCTATGGCTGATATAGAACCAGAAGCTGAATGGAGGTAAATGTAGGATATGTCAGTCAAAGATAAATCAAGTTTTCAGTGATATGGCCAATTGGGCTGGAGTTTGTGCAACCCTCAAATTTGCTATGACCATTAAAGTCTCCAACCAAGAAGAAAGGAGTGGGTAATTGGTCAATTAGTTTATTAATTTCTGTTTGTTCTAATTTGTATCTCAGAGGGATATATAGTGAGCATATGATTACTGTCCAATGAACAGTGGTGTTTCATAGCTATGGCTTGTAGATTTGTGTTCAAATATAGTATCTTATATAGAGTGGTACCTTTTACTAGTATTGAGGTACTCCCAGTTGATGTATTATCTATGGTTGACATGGAGGTTTTATCATAGTTTTTATATCCTTTAAAGTATAAGCTGTCAGATTCTTTTTGTATTGTTTCTTGTAAGACTATATTTGGATTATAAACTGCCATCAGTAATTTGATTTCTTCAAAATTTGCTCTAATTCCCTTACAGTTCCATTGCAAAATGGTTACTCTATGGGCAATGTTTAATCTATTTTGGCTTTGTAGATGAAAAACCATCCTCTCTTAGATTTAGTTTCATAATTATCAATGTCCATGTGTTCCACACTATTTGATTTACTTGTTTTCCCCTGATTGCTGTTTGAGTATTGTTTGGCATTTTGTTTGTCTTTAGACTTTTGTTTTTCTTTGTTGCTGTCTTTACTATGAGATTTAGAATTTTTTTTTGAGCCGCAGTCGATTTCCTCCAATTCCAGAGCCTCAAATTGATTTAGTATTGAGATTCCTGGTTTTTTGTTTTATTTGGTATTAATGATTTGTTTTCTAAGTTACTTGGATTTCATAATGGAGAAAAAAAACAAAACAAAAAAAACACCAAAACTTTACCTCTTTGGCTATATTGCTGTTTTCCACACCAACTGAAGAAATAATTGCCAAACATAACTTAAGAACTGCAAAGAGAAGACGACGATATCGGGCAAATGGGGAAGGTGCTATGTCTTCATCTAGTGATAAGATGTTGTCTGCTTGTCCCCTAGAGATTTTGAAGAAAAAAATAAATAAATATGACAAGGAAGCATTATTAGGGTTAGAAGAGAACTCCTGTATTTAAAATGTTGATGTCACCTTTCATGTTCTGGTCTCATTGAAAACACTTCACACTCGGCCAAATGTTTCATAAGTCCGTGACGCAACAAAGAATAAGCTCCAGCTGGAGAAGAAGCCACTCGATTAAAAAAAGTCTGTAAATTAAAACAAAAACATTAAGTTCTTAATGCAGCATTACTTTATGAACTATTTGCACAGTATACAATAATAATAAAGCAAGATTTTAGTGATAATTAGACATTGTAATAAAGTTAATGAAATTCAATATTGCAATAAGTTATTTGACTTATTGTAATATAGATAGACCATTTAATAAATGGTCCATCTAGTCAAAATAGAATGGAAACAACCAAGATTTGGTGATGAAGGATTTTTAAATTTCAGATATATCAAACAATTATAAACACTGATATTTTTTAAGTTTTAATTATTTATAAAGGATAACAATCTACACTCATAATTTAATAACTGAAAGCAAAAGTAAATACACATTTTATGCAATTATTTCACTTATATTTTAATATATCAGCAGCACTCCACTTTTGCTTGAAGATATAACCAGATAAAAGCTTCCATTTATCAGGTGGTAATTCATTTAATATGGTAATTGACAAATTTAGTTAAAAATTAAAAAACTAATTTCCTTTTCTTGCTTATTCAAGGAAAAATATTGGCAAAAATAAATCCAAATTATATAAAAAAAAATATTTACAATACCGAGAGAATTGCATCTGAAAAAAAAAAAAAAAAAAAAAAAAAAAAAAAAATAACTTCCTTTAAGAAAGCTTACCATACGTCCTTCAAAGCTGTATAGATGTTTAAGTGAGTCAACTGAAGGATCAAGCAAATGTTGTAAATGTAGATCATCACTTAGTATGCTGTCAATAAGATGTTGTAAATAACCTTTAGAGATCATGAAATTCAGGCACTGACTTCTTTTATCCAAAGACAGAATGCAATCCAATACTGACAATGAAAGAAGCTACAAAAGAAAAAAAAATAGATTAGTTATTTACCAACCTTAGCTTAGCCAAGTACAGATAGTGAAGTAGTGAAGTATTCAGTGAGAATTGAACTCACTAAACTAGCAACTTGCTGTCATATAAATTATAAAAACAGTCTAAACTTTTAGTATCTCTCTCCTAATAGATACATGAATATCATAAATTCATAATAGTTCTGAAATTTATTAAAAACATTTGACAAATAATTCCCAAATTTATTTCTCATATTGCTTCTGATGATCTAATTTCAAGTAGTTCATTATAAAATGTAACTTGCTTCTGCTCAGGGTTTTACACTTTCTACAAAATTCATCTCAGCAATTAGTTACTTCAGTAATGTAAAATAAAATTGCAAATTATATTCCATGCTGACTTTTGTTAATTCACTAACTTCTGTTCAAAAATTATTTGCATAATACTTTTCAATTAATATCCTAGTGGTAAAATAGTTGAAATCATGATAAAAAAAAGAAAAAAAAGAACTGAGACAAGATTTAGTTAGAATTTTCACAAAATTGCTTTACAGATCCTTAAATATCTCCTCAGTCAAATCCAACTCCATATAACTTTTTTCTGAGCAAGAAATGAAGAAAAAGAAATTATGCCAGTTTAATAATAGATTATGACGTTCCTACTTATGCTTAATATTTATACTACAGCAATGGCAATAATTACAGATCTTGAGATAATAAACTTACTCTGCCAACATGATGTCCATCACAAGTGTCTTTACATAAGATATCCAACAAACTATCTGAATAGGACATAATGATTGAAAGATTCTCTCTAGAAAGGTTGTCAAATTCTCCTTCTTCAGAATCTACCAGGACTTTACTAACACCAATCACATCTGTTTCTATAAAAAGAAAAATATACAAGTTATTAATCATAAAAAAAATATTTCAATATGGAAGCAATAATCTAGGTTAACTTAATAATACAAATAATCTGTTTTCTAGCAGTTGCTAACTTTTCATAGGACCCTTCTTTTTTCACTACCTACATTCATTTACTGTGTATGATGGAGTACAGTGAGGTCAAGTAAATACTGCTAGGGATTAGGGTTGGTTTTGACTATTTCACCAGAATTTCTTAGACAACATAGATAACCCAACCCATCTCTCAATACTGCAGGGCCCAAAAAATAAAGCTTTCAAAGGCCTATAAGACTCATTGTTACTGATTAAGATTAAGTTCTGATTACAGTGATAATGTTTTGCACCAATTATTTTTATTATTAAAGTCTATTCTTTTATTGTAACTGCTACACCAAACCTACAATGGTGGACTCTCCCATCATATTTGACACATGAGGCTATAGAACACAGTTTGTCCTGTTATTTACCCATAGTTGGAGGGAGAAGAAGAGGATTAATACCTTTCCCAAGGGTATTAGCATGTAAGTGAATGTAATGGATTCAACTTTGAACTATTATATATATATATATATATATATATATATCTAAAGAAAAACTGATCACATAATAAATTATACAGGGTGTTTCAAAAGGAATATGCCAAAATCATCACGTGATGTGTCAAAAACGAAAAAAATTACAAACCTCTAGCATGAACACATGTGTTGTATATACATTCAAGTTTCATTTCATGTTTTATAAGTGGCCAATGTGGCCACCACCGGCAGCGCGGACAACATCAAACCGATATGAGAATTCCTCCCAAACGCGCCTCAGCATGTCACGGTCCACCGTGTTGATTGCAGCTGTTATTCGATCTTTCAAGTCATCGATACTTGCTGGAAGTGCTGGAACATAAACTTGGTCTTTAACATACCCCCACAAGAAAAAGTCACACAGAGTGAGGTCCGGGGATCTGGCAGGCCAACCACAGAGTGCAAGGTCTTTAGCACCTCTCTTCCCAATCCATCGCTGAGGCACGTTTTCATTCAGATAAGCTCTAACCCCGAGATGCCAAAGGGGTGGTGCTCCATCTTGCTGAAAAATGAAGTCATTCGAATCTGCTTGCAGTAAAGTTTTGGGTGCTCTGTTCCCCAAATGCACACATTGTGACGATTGACTGTGCCTCTCAAATGGAAATTCACTTCGTCACTAAAAACTAAACGTGAAAAGAGAGTTTCATCACCTTCCTCCATCTCCAGCATTGACTCACAGAATGTCCTCCGCATCACCTTGTCATAATTAGTAAGTGCTTGGACGAGGCTTAGTTTGTATGGTTTCATGTGTAATCGTCTCTTTAACACATGCCAGACAGAGGTATGAGGGATGGCAAGCTGAAGACTTGCTCGACGTACGGACTTACGTGGGCTGCTCTCAAATGCATCATGAATCCTCTCCACTTTCTCCTCTGTAACACATGGTCTTCCAGGACTCTTTCCTTTGCACAGGCACCCACTCTCTTTAAACTGTTTAACCCAACGTCAAATGCTCTCACAATGGGGCGGATCAATGCCGAATTCTGTTCTGAAAGCACGCTGCACCGTGACAATGGCGTTTGGTTTCGCGAACTCAAGCACGCATAATGCCTTCTGCTGAGGAGTCGCCATTTTGATTGATCTTCCCACAATTCAGCTGCACCAGAAGCGGTGAAACTGACACCCAATCAAACTTTGATAAGTACTTTATCAAATAACCACTGATTCAGTCCACTACAATGCTATAGACCTGAAAAAACAGCATAATTATTTTGGCGTATTCTTTTTGAAACACCCTGTATATAACAATTGCAAAACAGTAAAATGAGAATGCTTTCATCATGTATACCGTGGAACCTCCATGTACAAAAAACATGCCAAACAAAGATTTATCAGAAAATTCATTTTGACTTACAAAATTAAGAATGGGTTCCCCTCCCCACTGCATTTCAAATTAGATATTTGATATAAATGTACTGTGTGTGTGTGTGTGTGTGTGTGTGTGTGTGTGTGTGTTAAAAGGAAAAAGGTTACCAGATAAAACAAATCAAGAAACAAAAATAGTTACCAAAATTTACCACATAATATAAATAACCAAGGAACAAAATTGCTACAAGAACAAAGAGGAGACAGGACGTGGAATAAAGACTTAAAATTTTACCTATCTTCAGCAATTTTATTAAACAGGAAAAGAGAGAAAAACAAATGTGAAAAGACAGAAATGTAAAACAAATGTGTGTGAAAGACAAAAGAGGAATCTTTCAGAAAATAGGTACTTCTTTTTACAGAGATGTGAACATTGTGGTGGAAGAGATTTTTTTTTTTTTTTTTTAACAAGTTTTGTGCTTAAAAATTTCATACTTTGTCATATGTGTATATCTTTTTTCCATAACTACATTCTTATGTATAGTGTTTGAAATTTTTGTTTACATAATTTAGGGAATTTACAATTTATTTTTATTGCTGCTGCCATAGAGCAGACCTTCCCAAACATTTTGAAATACAACCCTCTCTTGTTAAAAAAAATTTGTTGTAACCCTCCACTGCTACCAGTTTAGTAAAAGAAATTCAAGCCCTTCTCTGCTAAAGATATCTCCCACATTCCTGGTAAAATTAGTCATTGGTAATTTTCACTTTAGAAGATGCATTACTAGATTCTTCTACAACAATCATCCTCTTTTAAGAAGTTTTAAATTGTATATTTATTCTTTCTGGGGAACTAAACTGTACATATTTTCAATTCGCAAAATGGTCTATTTGTTAACAAAAAATTTTAATGTAGCTTTTATTCCCTCAACAAAATTAGATATTTGAATTCTTGATGGAAAAAAAAAAAAAGACTCAACAGCATCTACTAATAAAAAAAATTGTTACAAGTATACAAGATAAAAATATTAAAGATAATCTTTTCTCCACAAGATAAGTGCCAAAATTTGGAACAGCTTTTTTCTTTTTTTACGACAATAGAAACTAACATTTCTTAATTATAAAGTAATCTTTCTTTTATTGAGGTAAGAAAGCTTGTGATAGGTCAAGACTGGTAGGAAAGCACAAACGGTTACCATATTTCAAGGTCTACTAAAGTTGATTTGATTTTGTTTCTGATTTTCTTTTTCAACAGATAGCACAGAGAACACAAATACTTTTTTGAGGTAAGACTGTTTTCTCTTTCATTAACAAACTCCCACCTGATCTTGTGATCAGAGATGACAACAGAGTGGGCCTCTCGAGTCTTGTGCTTCTAGGTGGGACAATAACTTCTCTTGATGAATCATCTCCCTAGGAGTTTGACTCTGAATTGCCTGAGGTGATATCAAGCTCCGAATTGTCATATACTGAGAACAAACAGGATGCAGCTCTAATGGTGACTAACCTTTCACTACCTGAGGTTGCATCGCCTGTCTCACCTGCCAGCATGCCAGAAAGAGGTGCAAGATATGAATATTGTGCAGGTTATTGATTCCACTAACTTGCCCAATTCAATATTGCATCATGCACTTGTACATATTGTACATTTTATTATCATGAAAAAGATAGATCTCTAGAACAAGATGAAACTGACCATGCTAATCTGATTGAAGTAATATTACAAATAACTCCTGCCAATTAATAAATCTATGCACTTCTTACAAACAATAACAAGTTGATTTAATTTCATGACAGCAATATTCGCTACTCTTGGTTCTGTGAATTAGCTAAACAATATGAGACAACTGGCTTAGATAAATTCTCTGTACTTCTATCTGGAAAAGTACCATATTTGACTGTGTATAAGACACACCCCAATTCAGCAGGGCAAATAAAAAAAAAAAAACAAAAAAAACAAATTAGAAATTTTTAAACTTACAAATGGCATATTAGACACAGGGGAATTTTAAGATATTTTTATTAAAAAAAAAAAAAAAAAAAAAAAAGGTTCCCTAAATGCCATCAAATATAATAATTATTGCTGGGGGCTGTACGATTCAGTAAAGTCTCACTTCCAAGGACTTCTTTAATGATTATATTTTGACAACTTTTCTGATAACTGCATCTGACTAGCTTTAAAAACTCTTCCCTAACTGCTATACACCTAAATAAATAGGGGTTTCCACTAGTGATGAGAAGACTAATTGGGATTGGAATTGAAAATCAGAAAAATTGAAACTTTTTGGGGTACCAGAATCGGCATTGGAGAATTTTTAACCTAATTTCTGATTCCAAAAATGATTCTTTGGATTTTTTTTTTTAAAATCACTATTCCTGTTACTAATAAAAAAAAAAAAAAAAAAAAGTGTAAGTTTCTACTTAGTTCTCGAACTTTTCATAAAGTTTGCTTGTTTCAGTTCAAAATAAAATTTTTATTTTTAATTTCTTTTTAAACATTGTTAATTCACCCATTTAATATTATAAATGAATTTAATAATTATAATCAAAATTATGCAATATAAACACAAAATGAATTAATGTTATGCTGGGCTCTCTTATAAGACAATTTTTTTTTTTTTAATTTATAAAAAAAGAAAAAAATATGAATGTATGGAATTCCTGCCAATGTTACATTTGATTTTTTTACATAAAAAAAATTGACCTTGTGTCACAAATTGTCCTCATGGTGAGGCAGTTAAATTACAACAATTTGCTTTTATAACAGTTTAATTCAATAAATTATTTTTTTAGTTTTGCTTATTGAAAAGATTTATTTTTGTTTATGTTGCCTACTACATAAACAAAAATAAATCTTTTCAATAACAGAGATTTAAAAAGCAAACAGTTTTTTTATGAAACAAATTGTTTCTATGAAATTCATGTATGTATTTTAAATTTGATAGCTTTTGAAACGCATTTTCATCTTTATTTACTTAAAAAATAAACAAACTTTTATTTGAAGATTCCTGAAAAAAGCTTTTTCACACAAAAGTTTGTATTAAAAACCCTAAAATTTAATTTCCAAAAATTTTATTTAATTTTATTAATATTTTTCTTTGGCATAATTGAACTTTCCTGTGTTAAATTATGGCATTTAAAATATTTTGAACTTTTTTTTCTCATTTATTCCTCCTCAGAGCCAAATGAGATGCAGGTTTTATAAGTAGAAGTGTATAAAAGAAGTTAAAAACAAGTATTTTTATCCATTTTTATCTGGTGTAATTAAGCTATAGTTTTTTTTCCACTTTTAACACAATTTAATATTTTTAAAATAAAACTAGTAAAATTTCATCTAATAATCTAATAAATGAAAAAAAAAAATCCCATCCAAAAAATACATTTACAGTTGTTCTCATCCTTATGAAGATTTTAATAATTTTTTATCTTATTTTTATTGTAATGCTTTGAATCTTATAAAATGAAGTTGGATATCAGCATTATTTAGCTTTCAACTTCCTAATATTTTATAAATTTATTGTAAAGTTTGCTAAAATTGATATCTTTAAAAAAAAAAAAAAAATATCAAGAGATATAGTTTTACTGTATTGTTGCACTTTTACTTTTTTCTTTTAACTAAAATAAAACATTGATTCATTTTTTGAAATGATTAAAAAATTTTTAGTTGTGAGAAATTTATTTCAGACAGTAATAACACTTAAATTAAATTTTTTTTTAAATAACACCCTTTATTATTTAAAATTTGCATTTATTTTTTTTTATTCACTGTCCTACAGGATTAGATATGCCTTGTACTTTATCAAAATATATGCACAAGTTAAACCACAATACATAGGATGATGCCTTTCTGCTTGGAGTATTATTGTATAGTATTGTATGTAAATGAGATAGTGCTATTAAAGCAGAACACCACAGCAAATGCTAGTTGAGCTGCCATCTGTTGATCTGACAATGTCTATTCCAGAGATTACTCTACCTCATAACAATATGATATTGCCGATAGGATCCCTAATCACGTTGGATGACCTGGAGCATGTAGAAACTTGAATTACATGTTTAACAGCATTGGTTACGATAAAGAAACTGAAAGACAAGAAAGCATTTGAAGGGGAGAATGAAATTTTCAGTTTATGTGCAGGATGTAAAGCCATAAAAATACCCATTATAGTGTACCCACTAAATACTGGAAGACTTAAGATATGAGGAAATTTCAACTATTATGAAAAGAAACATGCAACAAAAAAAAAAAAAAAAAAAAATTATCACAGAGAGAACAAATTTTCTGGAAAATAGACAGGACACAAACAAAACCATAATGCCATATTTTCACAGACTGAAAGAAGCAAATATTGCAACAAAGAACACGAAAGAAACAAAAACAAATGTCCAGTCGTAGGAAAATTATGTTTAAACTGTAAAAGAAAAGACCATTTCCAGTGTGTGTGTAGATACAAAAAGAATAGAAAGGGTGTAAAATATAAACCCTCATACTGAACATACAGAAGAACACCTGCAAAAAGTAGATAGTAAAATTGATTGGCATAACTTTCCCTATGCAGGTTGACACAGAGCAATGTTACATTGAACCCAAGGAATTTCTGGAAAAAAACAGGTAAACCCAATTTAAGAAAAAGTAATCTTATTATAAAACAATTTGATGGATCTGTCATCAAAACTCTAGGCTCCTTCAAAGGAACTTTCAAGACAAAGACATTTTGAGATTATTCCCATCACTGTTGAAGAATGCACAAAAAAAAATCATGGACTCCTGAGAATAGATTTTTTAAAAGGAAAATTAATAAACTGTATAAAGTCAAAAGAACCTGACATAGGAGTATTGAAAGGATATAATGCGAGTAAACATCTAAAAGAAAATAAACAGTCTATTTTGAATTTTGAAAAATACCTATTCACATTCTACCCATGGTAGTTGCAAAACTAAAGAAAATGGTAAAACAAGGAATACTGGAAAAGGTTACCCAAGTTGGTAGCAGTTGGGCTTCATCAGTTGTTGCAATATGAAAACCCAATGGTGATTTGAGGATATGCAGGGATTAAAAAGTAGGTGTGAATCATAAGATATGCTCTGATTCATTCCCCTTACCTAACATAGAAATGGAAAGTCATGAATTAGCAAGAATGAAATACTTTGCCAAGATTCACCTAAAACTGGCATATAACCAAATAGAAATTGACAAAAAAATTTAAAGTAGTCACTACAATACTCCTAATAGGCTTACTAAGATGAACTTGTCTTCCATTCGAAGTTAAGATTTCAAGCCATATTTTTTAAAAAGCAATTGAAAGTTCTATCGTAGGGAGTAGGAGTAAAAAATATAATCATATATAAGATGATATAGGCATAAGTGCTTACAGTAAAGTGGAATTAAAAAAACTGAACAAGTTTTAAATAAATAAAAAATGTTGGTATGGTAATAAAATGCGAGTTAAATTGTGAGAAAATATATTTGGGATATCAAATATCTAAAGGAATTTCACCAGACAATAAACTGATAAATAAAATATCGAAAGTATCTACACCAAAAAATAAAAAAGAATAAAAATTGGTCAATCCGAAAAAGGATTCTACCTAGATATAGCAACCTAATAGAACCATTTGCAGAATTACAGAAAAAGAGTACACAATTTGAACAAACTCAAAGGCCAAATATAAACTTTTTAAATCTTAAAAAAGGCACCAATAAGAAAACTGATTGCAAAATTCTTTGATTAAAAAGAAAAAAAAAAAAAAAAAAAAAATCAAAACAGAAGAGACATTGACTACAGATGCAAGTGAACATGCTGTAGCCACAATTTTATCTCAAGAATGGCATTCCAAGAATGTACTTGTTGAGAAAATTAATGTCAGCTGAAGCTAACTACTCAAATATTGAGAAAAAAGCGATAACAATAGTATGGAGCACAGAAAGAGCTCCATTTTTTGTTAGGATGAAAATTTTTGTTAAAGTATGATCACAAATCTCTAGAGAACCCCAGAAAAGAATTACCAAAAGCTATAAAACTCATGGCCTTTGATTTCAACATCATATACATAAAGGGAAACGCTATTCCACATGTGCATGCACTATCCAGACTAAATTTCAACAGTAAAAAATTAAAAACTTCTAAAAATTCAGAAAATAAAATATGCACTGGGATGAAACGGACATGTTACTCCTAAATCGTCTCAGAATGGAAACCATACAAGATCCAGTGTTAAGTAGAATTTCAGACAGAATAAAAAGAAACACATGGAGCAATTGTTTAATGGCAGAAAAACCCTACAAAGAATCAAGGCATAAGTTAACTGTAGAAAAGGCATAATAGACAATGGAGATATAATAACCCCTCTCAAAGTTTAAGAAAAGAAGTACTAAAAAATGTACACGATGATGTACATTGTGGTATAACAGCGACACAAATGAGATTAAAATTACAAGCATGGTAGCCAGGGTATTCTCATGATCTAGAAGACTATGTAAAAATATGCCCAAAATATGCTGAAATAAAAAAAAACTTTCAGCAAAACAAAATTCAGCAAAACAGAACCATGTGCTCGGTTACACATGGATCATGCCCATATTAAAGGCATGGGACTATTTTTAATTTTAGTGGACTCATTTTCAGGATGGTCTGAAGTAAAAGCCACCACTGCAAAACAAATATTAACAAAAATTTTCAAGGAATGGAGTACTTAAAACTTTGGTCTCAGATAATGCGCCAGAATTTTGAAAGGAAAGTTTGTGCTCATGGCTAAAGTGTATTGGATGCATACTGTATAAAACACTATGCTATGACCCACAATCAAATGGAACTGCAGAAAGAATGACAGAGACTGTTAAAATAGGACTAAAAACATTTTCCCCCATCTAATGATAATTGAGAGTTACTTACCAAGATTACTGCTAAGCTATAGGACAATTTCACATGCCACCAGACTACAAAGTTCCTCCGTATTAATGGGTAGACAGATTAGAACTCTCATAATGTCATTTTCGACAAGTGAAAGTGTATGGTATAAAAAAAAGAGAAAGAATCTAATTGAGAGAAGGTGAACTTTATATTACAGAAAGGACACAACACAGCAATACTAACAAAAAAAAAATGAACAAAATGTACTGGCCCATGCAAATCAATTCAGAATAATGGAACACAAGGATATAGAGATGGACAAAGAATCTGAAGGTAAAGAACATAAAGGGGAGGAGAGAACTAATGTATCCAGTAATGAAACTGAAGAAGCTAAATCTGACAGGGAGTCAGGAGAGGAAGATGAACTTAGATACACACCAAGAAAGACAGTTTAGATTTCAAAGAATAATTAGTAGTCAAAGATCAATGAAAAGCATAAGGCCATTTCAGTTCAGGGAGAGTGTAGTATTGTATGTAAATGAGCGAAAGCCAGTCGAGCTACCATCTGTTGACCTGATGTCTATTCCTGAGATTACACAACTGTACTTGTTCATCAAGTTTTCCAAACCAATTGTAGGGACTGAAAATAATGAATTTTAATCATTGTAGCTATCGGAATCGGAAATTTAAAACAGTATCAGGAATTGTATCAGAATCAGTAAAAATATTGGTAATGTCCCATTACTAGTTTACATCAAATTCCTTCTCCAGCCATAATTCAGTCCGATTGTTGAATTCAGACCACATGATCCATTGGAGGTGGTCTTCCTCACACTCAAGACCTCCATGCACTTTTGGGCATTTCAATTTCATGCACACATATATTTACTGTGTCTCTTTAGTGTGTGACGTCCACTGATCACAATGTCAATATATGGCACTGCGCCATCGGCCCGTGGTCAACTCCCAGCTGAGGCACGAAGCTGTAAGGTTTCTTCCACCAGCGTTTGGGGTCGACTCATTGTCGCTAACACCAGCCTGTGTCCCGGTTGATCTGGTCGTTCCTGGTTCGATACCAACTTGTCATTCCCAGCTCACTTCCAACATCTGGTTACCAAAGTAACTACTTTGATCTCAACTCTAACCTACCCACGTTGTGATTTTGATCTTAGGTAGACAAAATCAATCAGGCGTCAAAAAACCCGACATCTGGCTTCTCCACTAATCAACTTTTAAGTGGGTGGTCAAATTCTTTATTTTTCTCATGCCTTAAAATTCTCTTATCACCAGATGCTCATTTTTGAGACACTATGCCTGACATCAACAGTTTGAATAAGCAATAATAATGATTCCCTTTTCGATTTCCCTTCTCATGCCAAGATTCGTGCATATACCAGATGGCTTCCTTCGCTGGAACCAGAAATTAAAGTTAAATGACATCTCTGAAAGATAATTAATATCTATTCTCCAGGCCGAAATTCTTCATGGCCACATGTGTCAGCCAGCTTTGTTTTTCTCTCTGAATCATGACATTAATTTTGATAGAATCACAACCTCGCTTTTTCTTACGGATTTTCTGTCTTTTGTGAAAAGTATCTTTTTTGTAAATAAAATAAATTCTTCTTTTTAATGTCACTCAGTCTATCTTTCAATATATCTCTTTCTCCTCTTAAGTATTTCCCGTTTTTAATTTCTATGGTTAATTAGTTAGCCAATTACCATAGCTAAGTAGTGTCACAAGTGTGATGCCAGCCAGATCATCAACTTTGACAATTTTCAACTCATGAACTTGTCAGCTGTTAGTTAAAATAGCTATTATTTCGAATCATGTTTACGAGAACACATTTCTATCTGAGAATTGATATTTTCATTTTACCCTTCAAACAATTCAACATAATTTTATTATCTTCCAAAATTTGCAATATTCTCAGGTCTGTAATATTCTCCAGGCCCATATTGTTACAGTCAAATTAATGTCCATCAACACAGCACTTAACCTGCATGGGGTCATCCTATCATACTCCGATCACAATCGTACTTCTAAGAGAGGTGTCTTATTTCATTGTCCTAACTGGACATGAGTATAATCTCTCTGCATTTGACAAAGACAGTTGCAATTTAGAGTTAGATGCACACAGGAAAATAACTACTTCTTTCCATGCATATTAAAAATATGTTGCCCAAACCCAATAACCTCAGGCACTTCTGAGATTTTGTTTTCATGTTTCGAATGTTGTGCTTCCTCCAGACTTGCAAGCCATACTCCAACCACTCTGGGTCATTATTAGCAAGATGCTGTCTCACATGCACTACAGGCACCATGTCTTTGTTAATGTAAATGCAATCAATGTTGGCTAAAGTCACGTGTCAAATAGTTTGGTTTGTTTGTTTTGGTTTGTTTGTTTTGGTTTTACGGCATATCTACCTCAATGGGTTATTTAATGCAGACAAAACTTTTATTGTTGGTATTTTTTTTTTTTTTTTAAATCTATTTCTGGTAATAATTTTCTTTCAAATATGTATTGTTGGTAATATTTTCCTTTTTTTCAAAAAATATATTGCTGGCAACATTTGTTTTTCAAAAATGCATTGCTGGTAATAATATTTTTTACAAAGTATTTCTGGTATTAAAACCTATTTTTACACTTTCATAGTATTTTGACCCCAGTTACAATGCCATTGAATAAGGTTTTGCATCTTGATTATGTACTATGAATTATAAATTTTTTACATGTGCAAAATTTTTTTTTTTTTATATGGGTGAAGTGTCCATCATTTCTATATACTTCTGACTACTAGCATTTTATTTCTTGTTATGTTTTGTTCTTTGAACTTGTTTTGTTTCTACTTTGTTTGATTTTGCTCCCTTGTTTGTCATGGGTTAAAGATATTTGTTCCTCTATGTCCATTTTCCTTGGTTCTTCAATAACCATTTCGTTATTTTTTTTTTTTTTTTGGTATCTTTTCATTCTCTTGAGAATATTTTGATGTTTCCATTTCTTGGATTTTATTTTTTTTCGTTTTGATTTTTCGGGTTTAATAGGTTTGTAGATGTAAAGTCATTTTTGTTTGCAGTTGACAGTATAGGGTTTGTTTTTCCATTAGGTTCTTTTAATGATCTTTCTATAGATGATGACCGTTCCCTTGTTTGTGATGGGCTAAAGTTTTCTCCCTCTATGTCCATTTCTCTTGATTCTTCACTAAAAGTTGAGTCATTTTTTTTTTTTTTTTATGTACCTTTTGATTCTCTTGAGAATATTTAAAGGTTTCTATTTCTTGATTTTTTGTACTTTGGTTTAGAATTTTCACATTTGTTTTTTTTCTATGGGATTTTGATTTATGAGTGATATACTACATTTTAGTAGTTCTACTAAACTTTTTAATTCGTTAATAAGAGTTATAAGATCTTGGCTTCTTAATGCATTGTTTTCTTTGATGACTTTTTGTTGATTTGATATTTTAGTGATATTTGCATATGATGCTTGAAGTGAATTAGATTCAACCTGTTTCCTGGTTTCTTGGAATGACATATTTTGCGTATATTTTCTTCTAATTATTTCCTTTTCCTTTTTCCAAATATTACACTCTTTGGAGTCTGCTGAATGTTTTTTTTTTTTTTTACAGTTTGGACATAAAGTAGGCCTTTCACAAGGTGATTCATCATGCTCAGTTTCCAGTTCCCCACATCTTCGACAGACAGATGTTCTTGTACAAACATTTTGAAGATGACCAAATTTATGACAACTACGGGGATTAGGAAAGTATGGCTCTACCTTGGCTATTGTGTAACCAATCTTTATTTCTTTTGGTAAAGTTGGTTTGTCGAATGTCAAAATATATGTGTTGGTGTTTATTACCGTGTCATTTTTTTTACTTGTATTCTTTTTACCTCCGTTACTCCTTGCTTTTTTAGGGTGTCATCATTTTCAATTTCTTCTGATGAACAAAGTGACAGTTCTGGGCATTTTATTACTCCTTTTGATGAATTAAGAAATTGATGGGGGTAGGCCTTAACTTTATTGTTCTCAATTTGCTTGATTTTTAGTAATTTCTCTGCATCTTTTTTGGATATCTCTTGAATTGATAGAGTATTATTTTTCTTTATTTTTTTTTACCAATTGTGGTTTGATCATGTCTGAAATAACTCTTTGCAACACGAAAGGAGACACTTTTGATATATCACCCTCTACTGAGTCTACAACAATGAAAGTTGGAAATTGATTTTTTTTTCTATTTCATTTTCGCTTTCAGAAGTCTCATGTTGTCTCTTGGTTTGCTTATAAGAGATAGTCATATAATTTTAATTTTTGTATTCGCTGTCTGTGCTCCTCACCCACCTTGGAGTTCCTTCTTAAGGGACACTGTCAGGGGGGACTAATCCCATTCGCCCTAATCCGTCAGGGCTACAGACAGTATAGTTGTGATGAGAGTGGATGGATACAAGCACCTGCACACCCCCACCATATCTACCCAAGTATAGTATGATGTAAGGTTTCATGGCCCTGTTGGACCCATTATCTATCATCCCAACTAGCCCTTGCCACAATGTGACTAGCTGATAGGAATGGATTGAGCTATTCCATCTGCCTGTCTATCCCAGGTAAGGACCGAAGTGACGTGTTGTGGAAACTCCTGGTCATTTTACACCAGATCAGGAGTAACTCAGTCACCAGGACTCCATCCCCAGACATCACGGGTTACTACCCACTGTAAACAGGTGGCCTCATTTAGGGGAAATTTTAGTTTTTTGAAATTGGGTTTTGTGAATGTGCAGTTTATATACTGCAATTTGTGTTGATAGTATTATTATTACAAAAAACCCATTCTTACACTTTCCTAGATGGGGAGAAACTATTTACCCATAGCAGGGACTCCTGCTATCAGGGTGGACCCGGGAACAACAGTAACTGAGAGGTGGTTCCATGCTCCTCAAAACCTCCTGATCAGAGGCCTTGCTGATGGATGCAGTTTATCGTCATACCCAGGACAACACGCGTCAAATAGACTCATCTTTCCAACTTGACAGAATCTTTGCATTAGCCACATCCATTTCTTGTCTTCTCCACAGAAAACAAACCAAACCAAACCATTTGTAAAC
Source organism: Acanthosepion lycidas (assembly GCA_963932145.1). Classification (NCBI taxonomy): domain Eukaryota; kingdom Metazoa; phylum Mollusca; class Cephalopoda; order Sepiida; family Sepiidae; genus Acanthosepion; species Acanthosepion lycidas. Next base: position 73,548,434 of record OZ010573.1, read on the forward strand.
AACCAAGAACCACCTAAATCCACCAAGGTGGTACACTTCACTCCATTGACAAGCACTTCAATCATAACTTGCAAGGAGATGAAATTGATACTGATATGTCCCATAGTCACTTTCCACGACACTTTGATGTAATGTGGCCAACTTTATAACATTGAAACCATTGTACTTCAGTGCATGACTTTGAAACAAAACTGCTACATGTCTCCAATGTCAATGCTGACAGTTCTTGGCAAAATGGTTGGGCCCAGAGCATCTGTAACAGGTGATATGGTTGCAACAATTTGGAGTAGGGGATGCATCATCATTCATGGTTTTCTGTTAGCTGAGGAACTGCAGTGATTGATTCCTTGGACTGGATGCTGGCTGAAATAGCTGTCTGATATGGTTTTGCAATTCTAACAAATGCATGTGTAGTTCTCAAATTAGTATGGCAGTTCTCCAATTCAGCTAAAAATACATTCCCTGTGACACAAACACTGTATCATAAATTGCTTGTATGCCATGAGCAAGTCAGTTGCAAAAATAGTTATTAGGGCTTCCCAAACTGAACAAGTGCTAGCACAGGAACCCAGAAAGTAACAGGACTGCTTGCAAGGTTATTCAAAAGAGCTGACAAAGCTCAAGAAAATCCTTGTTCAAAAGTAATCTGCAAAATGTACGAAATGGAGTGACAGTTATTCTTGAATGGTTCTGAACTCTCAGACTATCAAATTTCACATGGTCCATAGCAATTGTAGACTTAATCTTAATTTGTCAAGTGAAGCAGGAAAGTCAAGAAATGCTCAAAAGAAATGTTCCATTGACCTTCTGAAGGAAAAATGGACTGGCCATGATGGTTATTCCTTATAAAAGGAATAGAACCCAAGTAGATATTAGTCATACTGCTGAAATTAAGCCAAATGCAATAGGGGGTTCCAGGCAAATCATTATCAACAACAGAGTTCTTATTGTCCAATGCCGAATTGCATGGCAGCATTAAATCCAAAAAAGTATGTCTGCAAATATAACAAAAGTTCACATATAGCAACCTGTGACAGTGATAAAGGTGAAGTTATCAAGTATCCAAATGTAAATGATAACAGCTGCAACAAGGACACCTGGAAAATCTTAGACCTTCCAATTCATGAAGTACTGCCATTAAGCACCTGTCATTACATCTCGAGAAAGAGTTTTCTGTTGATCAGAAAATGTTTGGCAGGTGGTTCAGACACTGAGTGCTTTCTTTGAACTGTACTAGGGCTATCTTTTACTGGCAGGTATCAAGATCTTACTGATTGACCAAAATTAAAGTTCCAGGGGATATACAAAGAACAACAAAAATAGAATTCATTTAGTAAAGGAATGAAGGCAGTATGAAGTTGTCAAGTACACTAAAGTTTACAATATCCAACCAAATCAGTGAATGCTTCTTCCTGCACATACAGGAAGAAGGTGAGAAGAGGTTTTCAAATTTCTGGAACTTCACACTCATTATGACAGAGTTTGCTCCACTTCTTAAACTATTTGGAAGCATTTGAGTTCTTCATCTCCTGAATGACATATTTCTATTCACAGATTTTAACAAAGAAAATAGAATACACAACATGCTAATCTCAACTATCCAAACTTGTGCAATGAAATTCACCTAGCTGTCAAGCAGTTTCTCCCGCCAAATGTCAGAGAGGCAACCATCCTTATTATAAGCTAGGTAAAAAAAGAGAATGTACTCATTAGTTGGATCTCCATAATTCCAATTCATTTTCCATTTGAATTCCAGTATCTTCAATTGCTAGTGACACACAGTTTTGTTGTGGCTATTAAGACAATAAATCACTGATCTCAACCTGGCTTCTTCACTCTTTTTCCATGAACTCTGTTGGGTTGGATCTCTAAAGTTTTTATATTGGCATGGAATGGGAGAAGCATAAATGTTATGTATTCATTTGTTTTATTTTGGGTATCGGAAATATTTTCCAGTTACACTTATGTTTTCATGTACAACCATTGTTTGTTTTCATTAGTTGTGTGAAGTACAAACAACTATCTCAGTATGTTTTTGCCCATGTTATATTTGAAGCTATCTTTTCCTCTAGACAGCATCAGATCTTATTTGCATAAAGATTATTCAATGATGTGACACTGAGGCTGTGAGGTGATTAAACATTAATTCTAAGCAGAAAAAAAGGTTACGCCCAAAATGAAATATAAACTGGAAGAGAGAATGGAAGACATTTTTCCTCTGGTAATGTGAAAGTGAAGAAAGGGCCATCTGGGTTGCCTCACCCCTACAAATTAGAATGATACATCAAGAGCTTACTTTTTACTTTTATCTATCGAAAATCTGGCATGCAGATAAAGCAAATTGGGAAATGGCTTTATTTCTTTCTTGAAAAAAAAAAAATTTTTTTTAGAAAAACATGTCATTGGTGAAACATGAAGCAGACAGGAATTATATTTCTCTTAGTGAAAACAAATTGAGAAATGAAAACAGAGAATGAACCTGGGAGGGTTAGGATCATGAAAATCAATTTGTCATAACAGGCAGGCGATCTGATGGTGACCAGCCCAAGGATGGAAAACAGTGTGTCTCTGTTGAGAATTTAGGTAAACAAATATATTTTCATTGGCGAAAACAAATAGGGAAATAATATTTATCTCTTACTCGAAAGGTTAAAATGAGGTGATCTGGTTTGTATTTTCACTGGACAAGTGGGTCCAGGAAAGGAGTCTTGAAAGTAATGATGAGAATAAATTACACTCAAGACAATTATGCCAGCTCTGAGAAGGGTGTAGAATTTAGTTCCACCTATGTGGAGTGGCACTGCAAGATGTGAAGTGAAGCAGGTTGAAGGAGAAACAATCACTGTGACTTATTCCCAAGGAAGGTGGATAATTCTCCAAATTTGGAAAATTGATTAAGAAAGCAGAAATAGGGAACAAAGAAAACCTTTATTGGGATTAATGAAAATTGGGGTATCACCGAATCCCCAGAACCCTTTGGCCCCACACCAGTTTTGGGCCGATGTGCATATAAGCTTTGGAAGCTCAGAGACTTTGGGCTTAGATCCCACATTGAGTGCCTTTGGAATCCATGTCAGCTGCCAACCAAAATTCCCAATTCCAAGACTTCAAACTCAGCTCCTCTAGAAGTTTAGACAAGGCCCAGTATCACTATAGAGACTGATGCAGGAAGGGTTAATTTTTGTTGTATCAAGAGCTATATAAACCAATTGAAGATTAACCCCACAAATCTCATTTTATTATTCACCATGAAGATATTTTTTCTTTAATATAGCACCTGCCATGATTTGAATCAGCACTGTAAGACTATGACCTTCAATTTTGCTCTGAGATCAAGAACACAGCGTAAGCAGAGTTGGTGTGGATCAAAGTGGACAGTGACCAACAACCAGCTTGGACAGCATCAACCAGTGCAGAGGTAGCCTCATGGTTAAAATGTTGTTCTAAGAGCCGAGGACCAGACCACTAAACGTGGTTACACCACCAGGTGTAGGCAGCAGCAAAAGGTGTTATAATGATACTAGTTGTGAAGTTTGAATACACAATAAGTAAAAAAACAAAAAAAACAAAAAAAACAAAACAACCTGTAATTGCAATATAATATCAAGGTTTGAAGACAGAATAAAGATAATTTTTCAACCTGAAACAGTTTATGCATGAAAGTTTTTTTGTTTCAACCCCTTTATTATTTTTTTTCACACACCTTAGCTTTGATCCTTATTCTTCAAACAATTAGAATATATGGCAAACTCTCTTTTTGTTTTATATTTTATACAAATTTTAATAACTAAACATCTAACAGAGACAGATTGATTTTTTTTTTTTTTTACAGCTTATCAACATTTTGTAGATTATTTAAAGCCAAAACATATTTTTGGCCCTGATTTTCAGATAACAGTCTTATTCTTTAACCCATAGTTGGTTGAAGAAGTGGTTGATTCATAACTTTTTTTTCTTCAGACATTTCAAGGAATTCATTTTTAACTTTAATAGAAAGAACAGTTACGCATTTAATAGAAAAATAATAAGAATTAATTAAAATTTCAAAATAACACTGACCTGGACAAACCCAATTAGGTAAGGTAGGTTTTTGGGCAATTTGTAAGTAATAAAGAAGTGAACCATACAGATACATTCTTACTTTCTGCTGGCTTCCACCTAAAAATAGGAAACAAAACAGGGAATGATGAAAACATTTTGCTTTTTCTATTTCAAGAAGTTTATGTTAATTCAGAATACAAACTGTACTTTATTACTTACATGACTTCTGTATATAATCAAGAATCCCTTTCAGAACAATATGTAGAGATGTTGCGAAAAGGGTTCGTGTACCAGCCCTAGAATCACAAATGGCTGACTGGGAACTATTCTGTTGTAGCTCTTCAGTACCAACCAATGATTCTATCATAAAGCATCTCCTTAGGTTAGCCATCACAACAAGGACAACTCCAGCAACTGGAGCAGTTAGTTCTTGCAGTGTATCATTGTCTGCTACCTAAAAGAAAAAAGAAAATTTAATAGGAATGACTATACAGTCTTATCTAGTAAATTCAAGGAATTTGATCTTAAATGAGGAGAGGCGTATTTATCCTAAATATTATTTTGTGCATTTACACACTTGCCCACAAAGGGTAGTGACAAAATTCCTATTTGAAAATTTTGGATAATACCTCAGTGTATATTTTGGTTTTATTCAAACCCCATCCTAAACTATTATTTCTTTGGTTTCTTTTTAACTTTATTTCTACAAATATATGCTTTTATACCTAGTATGTATACTAATAAATTTGGTTGTCTTGGACAAAGTCAGATAAATATTTATAGTAGTTTATTATTATTTAATTAATATTAGTTGTTAACAAAGCTATAACTATTACATTATCACTTTTCATGATACAAATCAAATGTAGACAATGTAGAAAATTAAAAAAAAATATGTTGAGGATGTATTTCTTACAAAACAAAAATGTAAAACTATAAAAACAGGAGAAAAATATTTTAGTGGGATTAATTTTTTTTTGTGAAAGGACTTTAAAATGACTTCAAAAATTTTTCACACTTGGTATAAATAGAATTACATATTCAACATTCAGATACACAAATCTCTTTTTGTACAATTGAAATTTGTATGTCTGAATATCATTGGATGTGGTAATGACAAAGTTATAAACAATAGAATTTTTTTACTGCTATTTTTTTCAATTGTCTGACACTGAACAGATTTATTTACATTCAAATTAGATTTATAAATTTTCACTTCCATATTCAAATGATGTAAAAACACTATTTTTTTTATTAGCATCTTTATTACTATAACATATTTAGAATTGGAATTACCTTTTGGACCAATTTCTTTTTAAATAAACTGTACAAGAAATCTGATAACTTGTGGTACTACAATTATTCAATTGATACAAGACTTTTCTATAAATTACAATTGTTTTGTTAAATAAAAAAGCTACTTCCAATATTTGTATTACATATTGTACTCTTTATAATTAGAGTTTCCTTCAGAAATCAATATTTGTACATAATGGAGATTTACATGTTTTATGCCAGTTTTTAATATTATTTCTAAAGATTGTAAATTTTTCAAGAGTTTTGATAGTACAAGCCATTATGAACAATTACAATGAGGGTACCAAAAAGATTTTGGTTTGCTCAAGAAGCTCAGATAAAATTTGGTCAAAGTTTGGGAATTGGATCAAGCTCCTAAATTTTCAGCATCCCATCATAAAATACTTCCCTTTTTTTTGCTATAATTTGTATAGCGGCAAAGATACTTCCCAGTGGTACAAAGTTTGTGTACACATGTTAAGGTTAAAAGAGTATGTCACAAATGTATTTGAAATACAAAAGTTAAGTACTTTATAAGAGTAAACTGTATATATTGATAAGGTACTGATTAAAAAACAAAAAACAAACAAATGACAGGATGAGAGTGATATAGATATAAATATATCATATATATCATAAAATAAATGATATAATATACAGCATAGATTTAAACAGAAATACCATTACTTAGCTCATAGAATTTGGGATTACTGGCCTGACAATTTCTACCATTCAGAGTTGATTAATTAAATTTGGATAAATATCCAAATACATTCTTGAGCAGATCAAGAAATATAAATAAACAAAATTTTAGATCCTATCTAAAAAGGAGCTATCTGGTTTCCCCTCAGCTGTTTAGATAGTCACTGATAAGAAATTCTATAAGGGATAGATCAAAGTTTCATAATTGCTGAAGTAATATTTTTGTCAAAACAAATGTCTTTCAGTATTTCTTTTTGATATTTCCCAAAATCAACTCATTCAGTGATGCATCTAAACTCCTTGATACAAACTACATGTGGTTTCATTACCACAATAATCAGAGACACAAAGATTCAGGTGTAACTTTCATTTCAGAAAAGTCATTTTTCTATTTGTGTTATAGAAAGAACACATTTCCAAGTGTAGTGATTATCACTTTAAATTAAATTTTAATAAAATTTATCTACAGTTAACACCCATTTTCTTAAACTTTACAATATTTTTTTGAAAATATACTGTTTTTTCTTTCCTATTGAGTATATCTTTGTTTTTTTTTTATATTTGACATAGCATATATACTAAGATTTGAAAAATATTTATGAAAAGTAACCGATTTATCTCATAAAACAAGATGCACACAATTTAATAAAAAAAAAAAAAGGAATTTTTATAAATTTGATGTATATAACTAATTTGATTATCTATTTCATTTATATTAAAATAGATACATAAATAAAAATTTAACAAGGTAAATGCAATGAATGAAGCATATCAAATTCATAAATCTAGAGAGAAATTTTAATGATGATTTTACATAAAACAGGAATGTTTAATCATTCAGTGTAATACCTTGATCAGCAAATCCTGTAGCAATTCAAACAAAAGAGTTTGTTGGCTTTCTTTATCAAGCAGTTCATGAGAGCAAGTAGTGACAAGTACTTCTGTAACCTGACGCCAGGAATCAAAAGCTGCATATTTAGAATAAAGGTTTTCATTCATATTGTTACGGGCAACTACTTGTTCAAGAATCATTTCTATTTCCTGCAAAGACAGAAAAAATTGAGCTGGTAAAATTGACAAAGGCAATAAAAATTACTGAATTATACTAATATTTGTTTATATTAGATATCCCAAACAAAATTTTTTTTTCAATATATCTAAAAACCTTTAATACAGGAATAGATTTCTAGACAAATGGTACTAAAATAGATTTCTAGATAATGGTACCAAAATTATTCATAACTTTGATTTTCATCTAATATGCTATTGGAAAAAAGCCAATATAAACAATGTATAATTGAAGATGAAAGCATTAAACAAGTTAAAATTAATGACAAATGTAATGTCATATAGATAGTATTAAAATAAAAAAAAAAAGATAATACTAATGAAATCAGTAATTCTTAGATCAAATCAACTTAAACATTGGGAAAAAAATTTTTTTTTCCTCAAAAATAAAATCATAAAAATATGACACGGAAGGGGCAAATTGGATTAATTATATAATTTTCATTTCAACAGTTAATGATCCATAGCACAACAGAGATGAAACTAATTTCTCAGTATTACCTCAATAAAAATAAATAAAAAAACTATATTTACACCACATAAAAATAACCATAATTTGGCAGTTGGAAAAGAGAAAAAAAGAAAAAGACGAGAAGAAAAGAAGAAAAGAAAAAGACGAGAAGAAAAGAAGAAAAGAAAAAGAAAAGAAGAAAAGAAAAGAAAAAAAAGACGAGAAGAAAAGAAAAAAAAGAAAAAGACGAGAAGAAAAGAAAAAAAAGAAAAAGACAAGAAGAAAAGAAAAAAAAGAAAAAGAAGAAAAGAAGAAAAGAAAAAGAAAAGAAGAAAAGAAAAAGAAAAGAAGAAAAGAAAAAGACGAGAAGAAAAGAAAAAGACGAGAAGAAGAAAAGAAAAAGACGAGAAGAAGAAAAGAAAAAGACGAGAAGAAGAAAAGAAAAAGACGAGAAGAAAAGAAAAAGACGAGAAGAAGAAAAGAAAAAGACGAGAAGAAGAAAAAGACGAGAAGAAGAAAAGAAAAAGACGAGAAGAAGAAAAGAAAAAGACGAGAAGAAGAAAAGAAAAAGACGAGAAGAAGAAAAGAAAAAGACGAGAAGAAAAGACGAAAAGAAAAGAAGAAAAGAGAAGAGAAGAAAAGAGAAGAGAAGAAAAGAGAAGAGAAGAAAAGAGAAGAGAAGAAAAGAGAAGAGAAGAAAAGAGAAGAAAAGAGAAGAAAAGAGAAGAAAAGAGAAGAAAAGAGAAGAAAAGAGAAGAAAAGAGAAGAAAAGAGAAGAAAAGAGAAGAGAAGAGAAGAAAAGAAAAGAAAAAAGAAAAGAAAAGAAGAGAAGAAAAGAAGAGAAGAAAAGAAGAGAAGAAAAGAAGAGAAGAAAAGAAGAGAAGAAAAGAAGAGAAGAAAAGAAGAGAAGAAAAGAAGAGAAGAGAAGAAGAGAAGAAAAGAAGAGAAGAAAAGAAGAGAAGAAGAAAAGAAAAGAGTGAAAGAAAAGAAGAAAAGAAAAGAAGAAAAGAAAAGCAGAAAAGAAAAGCAGAAAAGAAAAGCAGAAAAGAAAAGCAGAAAAGAAAAGCAAAAAAGAAAAGCAGAAAAGAAAAGCAAAAAAGAAAAGAAAAAAAGAAAAGAAAAAAGCAATAAAATGAAAAAAGCAATAAAATGAAAAAAGCAATAAAACGAAAAAAGCAATAAAACGAAAAAAGCAATAAAACGAAAAAAAGCAATAAAACGAAAAAAGCAATAAAACGAAAAAAGCAATAAAACAAAAAAAGCAATAAAACAAAAAAAGCAATAAAACAAAAAAAGCAATAAAACAAAAAAAGCAATAAAACGAAAAAGCAATAAAACGAAAAAGCAAAAAAAAAAAAGAATAAAAAAAAGAAAAGAAAAAAGACAGTAATGACTATAAAACTTAGAAATTTGTTTTACAAAAGAAAAACAAATACTTTATAATAGAGCTTTAAACTTTTTTTTAATTTTAAACTAATAGAAAATACTTTCTAGACATTGTGAATGGTTCTCTTGCACTTCCTCTCCTAATGGTGATTTACCAACTGAATTTCCTTATAAGCCTGATATGGCTAATATTTCTGGAACAACCATTACTTGAAACTGGTATTACATTAAAGTCCCATCTGAAAACATGTTGATTCCACTTGTGAAATATCAACTGACAAAGGTCATCAGAAATAATAATTTCTGATCTTTGATGGAACTTTATCACAGCACTGAATGTAGATGCAATATCAATGACTTGGCCAATGTAAAAGATAGTCATAATATACTGCAACCCATTGGCCCTAGTGTTCGTAACTGAAGATCACATGAAGTGATTCTTCTTCATCATAATTGCTAGAGATTTTTAAAATACTCAGAATCACTGAGTGCCTTTTCTTCATTTCTTGTCTTAAAAGGTGGAGATGAATCAACTAATTTTTCTGTCGTCAAGTAGTTGCAAAGAGCAGCTTCCAGTTGAGATTTACTTCTATTGATGTTTATCTTAATACCTAAGAGAACCATCAGATATATCCAAAGTTGATCTTTCAGTGCTTCCAGACCCGCTGCTTGCTTTTCAGATGAATAATTAATGGACTTCTCAGGATCACCATGTTTGATGACAGATTTAATAACTCTCCATTTCTCTGCAGCAGCTTGACACTCTTTCTTTCATTTGGTTCTCATTTTTAGCAATGTTTTTTTTGCACATGAACTTTCATAAGTACTTGTTGCTTGTGTCTGTCAGATATTTTGCATTATTTCTTGAAATGACAAGTTGCTGTTCTTGTTTCCAGCCAAGCTGCAGTCTGGTTGCACTTAAGCATGTTTGAGTTTGATAAATGGTGAAGTGACACATTATTTTTTGTCAGTTCCATTTCCAACTTTGAAATATCATTAAAACATGTAAATTTTGTAATGTTAAGGGTGTTTGAGAATTTTTTACACTTACATAAAAGAAAAAGTCTGAGAAAAAAAAAATTTTTTTTCATTGGGAGTTGGTACTTGCATAATTTAAAATATTTTCTTTCATATTTGACACAAAACAATCTATATTGAATATCTATTTTTTAAAAATTTACTTTTAATTTTTCATTGCAATTCTCCTACAATAAGGGATTTTTCTATTAAATGAAGATATCTTTTTAAGAATTGAAAAATGTAAAGTTTAATACAAATTTCAAGTGTTAACTGTGGTTACAGATTACCATGCATAAATGAACTTTATTTTCACTATGTTTTAAGCAAAAAATAAGTATTATTTTTACAAAATCCAGCCAGTTATTCAATAATTTTACTAATTTACTTTGAAAGAAAAGACAAATACTAGATTTTTAAATGTGTTACTCTTCAAGAATAGAGTTTAGGTGAGTAACTAGGGCAATATTTTAAAAAAGTCTTAAAAAAATTAAAAACTTATTTAAATATGTATAAACTATTGTTTTATTTTGTCCAAACTGTCAGCTCAAATTCATTTTAAAAATAAATAATGTTTTATTTATAGTTTTAAAATGCACTATTAATGAGAAAAAGATTTAAACTAATCCATCAATAAAACAAATTTGATTTAAAATGGGATCCAGCTGGTGGTATTCATTCAGTCAATCAACAATACAAATTTCAATGCATTGGGCTAGATCGTTTTACACAAAATGAATACAGTATATACCCTCCTTTTGACATAGTTTTGCATTTTTTTTTTTTAAATATTGAATTTCTCTGGTATTTCATCTACTAAAATTTTTAACTTTGAAATTTTTTTGTGAAATACAACTGCAAACCTTATGGTTCACCCACCAAATTGATGAGTGTCCTTTTTTTTTTTTTTTTTTAAAGATTGGACTATTTTGATATGTAAACAAACAATACAGAGTGCTAGTAATTTGAAAAGCAACACTATGAAATAGTCAACTTTGAAAGAACAGAAAAATCACTGCTACTGAAATAATAACATAATTTAAAGAGATGTGAAATAAAAACTAATCATCACACATGAAAAAGAATTCTATCTTCAGAAAGAGAAAAGATTAAATTTTGTTTACATATTAATCTTATCAAAATAGCCACAAAAAGAAACAAAATCAGCAGTTGAAATAGAAGGAAATTTTACTTTGACATGCAAAGTAGGGTAGTTTGGTATGCCTATTTATGAAATGGACAAGGTCCGACAATTATTCATTTCATGTTTATACATTCTTTTTACAGATACAAATATTTAAGTAAATGCTCTGTTTATAATAAACAGTATTAAACAACTTTAACCAGCCTGAATGTCAGAGAAATTTTCACAGAAAATATTCGTCCTCCAACAGGATTTGAACCTGTATCCTATACGGAACTGTCATATAGCCTGACGTGCCTTTTAACCGATTGGGCCACCGAGTATCGTTTGGTTAGCAAGGTCGAATTTACTACTTTTAAACTTCAATCATCCATGAATCTCTCACGTACATTCATATCTGCTTGTGGCGTATCAAGTGTAAACAAATGACGTCACACATTATGAAATGGACAACGGCTGAATCGGTTAAATGGCACGTCAGGCTATATGACGGTACCGTATAGGATACAGGTTCGAATCCTGTTGGAGGATGAATATTTTCTATGAAAATTTCTCAGACATTCAGGCCGGTAAATGTTGTTTAATACCGCTTATTATAAACAGAGCATTTACTTAAATATTTGTATCTATAAAAAGAATGTATAAACATAAAAATGTCTTAAAATACCTATTTATATCTAAAATTATTCAAGAATTATTCATTAGAAATAAATCTTTAATAATCATTTGCTTACAATCATTTATTAGGTTATATAAGAACAAACTTTGACAAACCAAAACTATCAAGATTATCTTTGTTGATTTATGAGTCTTGTCACACTTTAATTGATATAATTTATCAACATGTTTGGAAGTTATACTGAATTTATTCTGATAGTAAAGGAATATTTTTTTTAATTAAGTGTTTCACTACATTACATCTTAATATGAATGTATACAGAGGAAACTATTAAAAACTAAAGGTTTTGTCACACAGCACAAATTTAAGCTTAAGCATTTGCAAAAATTTAAATTCTTTTTTTCATTTACTAACCCTCAAAATAAGACCTCTTTGTCCAGCCATAGTAGTTCCTTGCAAATTATTTAATTCCCCAATAAGAATACGATGCAGAGCTTTTACATCACATATTGAAGGGCCATTTTTTGGTCGTTTACTACAAGATTTTATTACTTGTTCAACCAAACGTTCTTCAAAGAATTCCAGAGATTGCTTTTGGGGACATTTCAAGGTAAAATCAAGAGAATCCAAAATTCGAAGAATTTTGCGTCTTGTCTGAGTGCCTGTAAATTATAAAGAAAAGAAAAAAAAAATGTCTAAGTGATACATTTCAATACAGATTAGAGAAGTATTTTAACAAAAATTAAATAAAATGCTGTAACTGCTTAATTCTGTTGTATAAAGATAACAAAATTAATCCATTTAGGTCACTAATAAGTTATATTACAAAGCAGGGAGCTGAATGATTAGCTATTTTTTGTACATGATTGAACTTAAGCACATATGTCCACATTAAGAATTATGATCATACGACTAAAATCTAATTTCCTTTACTTTATCAAATTATTTTGGTTATAATTTATTATTTCATTTCTGAAATGAGTAATTGTCAATATTCTTATATTATTTTGAACTATTGTTCTTATCTTGGTTGTTATAGATGTTATTATAGACAATGTTTTGACCAAGTACCCACTGGTCATCATCAGGTTTCCATTGATTGGCTGATATGGGATATCTGTTGATTATTGTGATATTTTGTGATATCTATGATATCAGTTATTGTACATCCCTGCTGAATTGGTGAATCACTACCAGATCATGAACATAGATGACAGTAACACATGTATAACCAATTATATCTACCACGCCACTGTCCTGAAAGATACATTAATATCCAATATCATCTCTCTTTGGAGACACTAAAAAGAGTTATTAATATTGTTGTTTTACTATATATTTTCAAGTTCTAAATAAATACATAATATTACTATTGTGAGACCGGAAACTACCTACACAATAGACTCTTCCAGGCCTATATTAAGTAGGCGACGTAGAACTCTACGGAGAGCGATAGAGAGTCTAGTACGACTACCAGTGTTGGACACTAACTTATAGTAAGCTCTGCTTACACTATCTCTGTAACCTGTTGTTAATATATCTTTCTTACTTCTAATCCGTGTTTTACTTCTGTGGGCCCAACTTTGGAACCCACATCAGTGGCGACGAGGATTCTAGAAACGCATTCACGGCAAAACCTAAATACCTTACCAATTCCACATCTGGGTCGACGAAGAATTCTAGAAACGCATTCACGTCGAAAAACCGCAATACCTTGCCAGTCCCACAACAGTGGCAACAGAGAAGATTCAAGAATTTCATTCTCACCGTATCAATAGCGACAGTACTTGAAAAATACACAAACTCCACGCGTTCCCACAGCAGTGTTGAACGTGAAATTAAGCTGGTATTAATACATTAGCGATTTAAAAAGCTAAACACCCAGCGTCTACATATATTCCAATACCAAACACCATTGACAAACTAGCGATTCGACATCTACGGAATATCAAAGAGAACGATTTCTACACACCCACACACACAGAAAAAAAAAAACAGTTGTTCGTAAAAACTGACAACAAAAGATCAAGTACTACCATTTTACTTAAGTTTTCGGAAAAAAAACTATCGAAAATTTTTTTATGTAACCAAGTTGAACTCGGGCATAAAATTATTCTCCCCTCAAATTCACTGAGGTGAGTTTTCTTTCTTTTTGTACCTCTATAAAAAAAAAAAAAAAAAAAAAAAAAAAAACATAAGTGTGGGAAAAAAAAATTACGTTAAAATTAACGGAACCACGGAAAAAAAAAGAAAAAAAGAAGCTAAACACACATAATTAGTTTAGTTTAACTATTGTCTGTTCATATTTCTTTTTTCTGTAAAAGAAAATAAAGGAACAAAAATCTATCAAGATTTTTTTTGTGTACCTCCTCTTAGTACATGTGTTTCAAAGCAACAAAAAAAGCGCTGTCATTTTTAAATATGGAAGACTTGGAAAAATTAGTTGTCCAAATGTTAAAACTAAATTTGGACCAGCAACAAAAATTAGAAGAAAGACAACAACTATTTTTGGATTTACATAAACAGCAAATGGAATTCCAAAAAATTACGCTTCAGAATGCTGAACTACAACAGAAACAACTTAAAGAATTACTCGTAAATGCATTAAAAGGCTCAAACTCTGAAAAAGATACAATATTCTCCCAGAGTATAATCTACAATTCAATGGAAACCTTTGAATACGTACCAGAGGAAGACAAAACGTTCCAGGCTTTTTACAGGCACTACGAAGATATTTTCAACGTAGACTGTGAACAATGGCCCAGTAAAAAAAAGGTATGTCTACTATTGAGAAAACTGGGAACTACAGAACATAGTAGGTTCGTAGACTTCATACTACCCAAGAAAACCACTGACTTGGATTTTTCATAGACGATTAAGCTCCTATCGGAATTATTCGGGCCTAACACAACCTTGTTCCACAAACGTTGGAAATACGTTGCAAGATTTTCTAACGTTTGCAGCATCGGTGAACAAGCTATGTAATGATTTTAAACTAGCCGAACTGACTACTGATGATTTTAAATGCTTAATTTTCGCACAAGGTCTAGTATCAGCAGAAGACGCCGAAGACAGACAACGGGTACTGACCAAGCTTGACAACGAACAAGGATTGACTCTCCAAAAACTGGCAGAGGACTGTCAAAGAGTAATATCTGTAAAGCGTGACTCAAACACTATCGAGGAATCAGGTGTGACTCAGATTAATAAAATCAGAAGTAAGTCTACCTCCTATTCCCCTCAAAAAGACAAAAGGCAAATCTCATGTCCTAAATTCCGCAGTAACCAAAACCCAAATCAGTTAAAGAAACCGCCCGGACCATGTTACCATTGTGGTAAATGGCATTGGATGAAATTCTGTCCAGTTAAGAACAAAAAATATTGCAAAAATTGCAATAAAAGTGGGCATATGTTAACTTCGTGCTGGTACGCCAACAGAACGAGAAAACCCCAAAATAAAATTAGGCAAGCTCAATCTGACAATATTGTTGATAGGAATTTAAGAAAATATGTAACAGTGGTTATTTTCAATAAGTCCATTAAATTCCAGCTTGACTCGGGTTCTGATATTTCAACTATTAACTGGCATACTTGGCGAAAATTGAACACGCCGACCTTATTAAAAACGGATAAAACAGCAAAATCCGTAACTGGGGAAAATATTAACATTTTAGGCAAGGTAATACTTACAGTAACACTAAATGGAGTTACCAAAAAGCTCAAAGCCTACGTATTAAAAACTTCAGACAACTTATTTGGAACTGATTGGATAGAAAAATTCAATCTTTGTGATTACCCAATGAGTACATTTTGTCGCAAGATACAAAGTACAACGTCCAATTTGGTAAATCTAAAAAAGGAACTCAAACAACAATTTCCCCAGGTTTTTTCTGGCGGCCTTGGGAAATGTACTAAAATGAAAGCTAAGTTCAAGGTGAAGGACGGTGCACAAATGGTATTCAAAAAGAAACGGAATGTCCCTTTCGCTGCTCTAGAGCAAATCAATAAAGAGTTAGATAGACTCGAACAAGCAGGTATTCTGTCAAAAACAGATTTCAGCAAGTGGGCAGCACCTACAGTCTACGTAAAAAAGAAGTCCAATCAAATAAGAGTATGCGCAGATTTTTCCACAGGGTTAAACGATGCCTTGCAAGATCACCACTATCCTCTCCCAAGCCATGAAGAAATTTTCAATAAACTCAATGGTGGAAAAACTTTTTCTAAAATTGACCTCTCGGATGCATACCTTCAGATTGAGGTGGAAGAAAGTTCCAAATTGCTCAGCATAAACACCCATAGAGGGTTGTACAAATACAACAGGCCGACTTTTGGAGTAAAGGTTGTGCCTGCAATTTTCCAGCAGTTCATGGACGCCATGCTGGGCAATCTTGACTATGCAACAGCCTATTTGGATGATATACTAGTTACTAGTAAAACTATGGTAGAGCACCAGAACCATATAATAAACGTATTCGAAAAGATACAAGAATACGAATTTAAGGTTAAGGAGGCAAAGTGTGACTTTTTCTTACCAGAGATTAAATACTTAGGACACATTATAAATAAAGATGGTTGTTAGCCGGATCCAGAAAGAGCCAACGCGATCAGGAACATGCTGGCCCCAGATAACGTTCAAGCGTTACAAAGCTTCCTCGGCCTAGCTAACTTTTACCAAGGGTTCATTAAGAATATGCAAAATTTGAGAGGGCCTCTCAACCAACTCTTAAAAAAGGACAAACCATGGTCATGGACCCAGGAATGCCAAGATGCATTCGAGAAGATCAAGAAAACTCTTACTTCAGACCTCTCCCTCACACATTTCGACCCTAGTCTCAACATCATAGTCGCAAGTGATGCAAGCTCGTACGGGATAGGCGCTTGCATATTACATAAACTGCCAGATGGTTCGCGAAAAGCTGTGGCTCATGCATCAAGATCTCTACTTCCAGCTGAGAAACAATAAATCCCAAGAGGAAAAAGTATTAACAGTTATTTTTTTTCTCTCCTTTTCAAAAAAGAAAACTCTTTGGAAGGGGCATATTGTGAGACCGGAAACTACCTACACAATAGACTCTTCCAGGCCTATATTAAGTAGGTGACATAGCACTCTACTGAGAGTGATAGAGAGTCTAGTACGACTACCAGTGTTGGACACTAACTTATAGTAAGCTCTGCTTACACTATCTCTGTAACCTGTTGTTAATATATCTTTCTTACTTCTAATCCGTGTTTTACTTCTGTGGGCCCAACTTTGGCACCCACATCAATTACTAAATCAGTAATCTTTTCAGAAAAAAAAAAAAAAAAAAAAAAAAAAAAAACTACTAACCTGTCATCATACGGCTAGATGCCATTGTTGGATATTGAGAAACTGAAGCTTCCCTGCCACCACCATAAGTGTTATAATCATTTTCCTCAGATCCATAGGCTTGCATTACTGTATATATATAAAAAAATTCCCTCCTGCAAATTTAATACAAAATATGCAAAAACAAAAAACAAACGCAAAAATAAAAAAAAAAAATAAAAAAAAAAAATAAAAAAAAAAAAATAAAAAAAAATAAAAATCTCAATATCAAATCATCCACCGTACTGTTGACCATACCAGAAATTTGATCCACATCACTATCCTCCAGCAACAATTTCATCAAGCGTTGTGTATGCGAGCGATGTCTATTCAAGGATGCAAGTCTTAGTTCAATTGCAATAGCCTTAAGTAACCATGACTGGTGATTTCTCACAGAAGTTTCTAACATATTAAAAGAAAAAAGAGAATGCTGTTTGTAGAATATCAGATATATTTCATATATAATGGAAGATTTATACATTCTTTATAAAACACAAGTACTGAAAAGTTGTGAATTTTAAAACAATTATAAAACTGTTTCAATAACAAGTTTTAAATTTTTAAAAATTAAAAATTTCCAAATCATCACTTACTATAAGAATCACCAGTGAAAGGCAAATGTTTCAACTGTCTGTAGAAGAAATCATGTACAGTGCGTAAATAACGCATTGTTGGAGGAGAAGTTTCTTTGTTGGAACAAAGGGCATATACCAAATGATAAGCTAATTCTGCTAATTGTGGAGTTTCTATGATACAACGTGGTCCTGCGCGTGTTCCTACTCCACGATTCAAAATAGTTATCAAAGAATGGAGACACGTTCTTGGGCAACCAAGAACACCTGGAAAAACAATAACAGCATTCAAATTGACAAAATATTAAATCTATACAAAATATTTTAATACAAAATGATTATAAAAAGAAAAAAAAAATTCATAAAAATGTTAATATATAAAAATTGAAAACACAGACTTTATAAAAAAACTTTTTAAAAAATCTATAACTTGTCTAATAACAGCTGTAGAAGAAAGGCTAAATTGGTTTGTAACTAGAAATTTAATCAACACAGCAACTTCAAAATAAAAAAAAATAAAAAAGAAAGATATTTGTAAGAAAATATTTAAAAAGTTCATAAATTTTGTTTTTAATTTACAACCAGTCAAAAAATAATACTAAACTCAAATAGGTTACCATAAAATTATTAAAATAGAACATTTTACCAGCAAATATTGAAATTATTTCGAATAACTAAAATTTTTTTTTTCTTTTTTGTTTCTAATGTATTATTTATAAACACTGAAAATTTGAAAAGTTAAAATGATACTGCTAAGTGATAACAAAAGATCAGTGAAGAAAAAATGCCAAAACAATGAAAAAAAAGATCATCATAAATATAGTCACATGCAAATAAAAAAAAATAAAGTAAAACAAAAAATAATAATACCAGGATCTTGAAGATTAGTTTTGCTAACAGGCTTTCTCAAGTCAAAACCCATCAAAAAATGTGCTACATTGGGTGCAGGATAGTGCAAAGAGTTCAGAAGGAGTTGCATCAGATGTTTTCTCATGGCATTACGAATTCCTGTCACACCTAAGTTTTCTGTGAATAAAAAAGATAATATAAAATTCAATAACAAAATGTATATTATACTGAAAAGTGTGTGTGTGTAAAAAACAAAAAAAAAAACAAAAAAAAAAACCAACAAAAATCATGACCAAACAATCTTTCAGGAACCCAAGTCTATTATTTGGTTTGGATAATTGAAAAACTTCAGTAATAAACTGGATTATGTGAAGTTGACCTCAGTGGTCATTTAAAGTCACCAAAGAGTACAGTATGACATTTGTAACAAAAGTACAAAAATGTTTCAAATGGCAAGGCAGATAAGGTCCAATTCAACCACTTATGATGTGTACAATACACATACTTTAATGAGGTGGTGTGTAACATCATATTTTTAATTACAAAAATACTATATTAAAAGAATATAATTTCTCTTGTACTGTTATATTTTAAGTTATTCCCTTCCACACTAATAACAATACTATTTGATTTCATGATTTTACAATCTCAACTTCACATGCAGGAAGATGTTTTTATTCCTTTTGGTCAACATTACTTAAATGACTGATTAAATTGAAGTAAAGAATTATAGCAAAATCACTTAAGCTGGTCTGTTGAATTTGAATACATTAAAGTTTTACTAATTTAAGTTGATTGTTTTCATTTAAATCAATGGTCAACTGCAGTACAATAATTTAAAAAAATTAATGTAATACTTGAAAATAAGTTTGCTTCACAATAGAATATCAAAGAAAATTGGTGTCAACTTCCAAATTGAACAATTGATGGAATGCCATTTTATTTAAAGCCATCACTGAAAACATGACATATGAAGAGAAAAAAAATACAAAGAAAATTACAGATCCTATTGTAAACACTTAAGAAAAAAAAAAGCATTAAAATTATGAACATTTTAAAATATACCAAAACTTGATTAGAAATATTCAGATATAGTTTAATTTTATTTCAAGAATTCAAAATGATGAAACTGAACAGATCACATTAAAGTTTCTCTCCATTTTAAGACCATACAAAAAATAAAAATTTAGAAAATACTTTTAAAATTTTAAAGACTATGATTAAAATACATTTATGGACACAGGAACATTAAGCATTTGAAAATTCTGAATTCAAAATATTTACCTTGATTTTCAGCTTGATTTGTTTCTTCTTCTTCTTCATTTTCTAAGCATTCAACAAATCCTTGTAATAATTCTCTGTGTGTGACCTAAAAAAATAAATAAAACAATTTCTATCATATAATTTCAAACAACTAAACATTTTTACAAATTAAATACAATAATTAGTACTTTTATAAAAATCCAAAAAGTGGTGCTTACAAATGTTATAATTTTTTCAAATTGTAAATTTACAAAATGTGAAACAATATTTTATTCCTTTAAGTATTTGGTATATATAAGTTAGATAAAACAGACTGAAAATTTATCAAATCAATTGTTCACAATTTTTCTGTTTAAATTTCCTAAAGTTTAAATTGGAAGATTTCATTACAACTGTTAATGTTGGAGAGAATGAGTATATGAGCATAAACATATCAATAGGTAAAAAAAATGGCATCATAGAAAAAAAAAAAAATAACCACAAAACAAAACAGAAATTCAAGCAAATGACTAATTCTTACTATTTAAACACAATTTCAAAACCTGTTGCAAAAACTAATTATCATCCACTCACATTGCTTGTAAAGATTCTCATGATGGTTGCCATCTACAACTATATAGTATGGTTTTTAAGGAAATACAAGCACAAAGATACTTGAAGGGAGACAATGAAAGAAATGATTTATTATCTTGAAATTATTATACGGTAAATAGTTCAAAATATAAATAAATTGAAAGGGACTTAATTTTATGATAAAATTGATTTAAAATTCAAAATTGATTAAAAAAACAAAATGCATTTATTTGCTCTGAAAAATCTTATGTATGATTGAAAACTAGATGAACGTTTTTATTTGTAACAGACATCTTTCAATGCTCCATCAAATTGAATGAAGGTTTTTAAAAGTTCATTCATGTCAATTTATAACATTTCTAAATGATTACATTAGAAAATATGAATAAAAAAAAAAAAAAGAGTACACATGATCATTTCTGATTATGAATATTCCAAATTATTTCATACACCATGAAAACTTTCACCAAAAAATCAATTTGTACACAATGAAGAAGCAGAAGGAATGTACATGCTGCAAATCTACTTTCCATTTTCTTGACACAATATCTTAAAACTGCATTTATACCCAAATCAGTTGTTTTCACACAAGTTTGGAATGATTCATGAAGAATGTATTGAGTGCAAGAACCATTATTGATGGTCTTTATGAAACTTTTTTTTTTTTTTTTTTTTATTCTAAATGGTCAAGTAGCCCATCCATATAAGCAAGTTTTCCGAATTCAATCCATTTGTCACTTGCAAGAAAGCAGACAAGTTGTTTTGAATTTGAACACACACAATTCTATTTTCAAAATTGTGATTGTTGATGAATTTGGTGTAAATAAAAACAATTTCAGGGCTTGTATTTTAAATGTTATGTTCTTAATGGATTCTAGCATTGTAGGCATTTCAAATTTGAAATCTACGATCATTTTTTCTGCAGCATATTACTAAAAGACCAAGTAATTTCAATAGATTTATGGTCTATCTGATCCCTAACAAGCAACTTTACGCAAAACTCTGAAGTCAGTCAATGAGAAATCCATTGAACATTTACTGAATATATAACCAAATGAAACTGCAGATTTTTTAAATAATTAAATTATATTTTACCTCATTTGTAGTAAAAAGTGCAACCAAATCCGATTGGACAGAAGCTGACCGACACACAAGAAACAAAATCTTCATTGTAGAAAGTGCATGTTCATATAAATGATCATTATAAAGAACAAATCTATAAAAAAAAAAAAAAAAAAGCATTTAAGTAAAATTAACGGCTTTCAAATATCTAATAAAAATAATTGTTCTTAATGTCCAAATTACTAATTTTTCAAAGATTTTCTTTAAATTTGAAAATGTTTAATATTCCTAATCAATTATTTAAAATTAAATATTATATCAATTTAAGTCAAAGTTTTTTTAAATATTAAATAAATGAAATATATACATTTATTTGATAAATTAGTAAATGAAAAAAAAAAAAAAGTGATGTCTCATAATTCATAAGTTACTTACAAAGCGCCATATACATTAATTAATTTTACTCCTGTATCATTAAATTGAATTCATAATATTTTTCAGCTCATTAATTACAAGGTGGCTTATTAGTTTCAAGCTTTAAAATGGTTGAAAATTAACTAAGCAAAACCACCTGAAATAAAACCTGTAAAGGAAAATATCTGTAAAAAAAAAAAAAAAAAAAAAAGACTACATCCTTTAAAACGTATGATTGCATACTTAGCAATGTTGACCAAGTGGTCTGGTTTTCCTGTGGATGGATTTACACTATGCAACAGTCGATCCATACAAACAACCACTGTTGAGGAACCCGATTCTCGAAGAGCAGCAAGGAAACCATCTTCTTTTTCCAAAGTAATTTCAACCAAACGAAGACACAAGAGACAAGCTTTTTCCAAAGAAGCTTTACCTTAGAAAAAAGAAAATAAATAAAATAAACCTAATTAGATTTATTGATTTTGGCAACCGACATCATTTTATGTCTAGAAATTTTATGATAATCTTTTTCTTGTTCTACCACATCTCAAAAGTTAGGCTGATGCTTTAGTAGTCTTCACTGGGAATGAAAGAAGTAGTAGTAGTAGTAGTGTTCATGTTAAAATGCCATATGTAGTTGAAGAGTGTTTTTATTAGTTATTAAATTATTCTATAATTATTAAAGACAATATATTCAAACCCAGCTCGGTAATGGATCTATTTGAGCATTTTGCTAGTATGGATTCCAAGATTTGTAGTCTATAAAGGCTTCTCAATGTGAGCCATATGCCCCCCCCCCATCCTGGGGGCCCATGAGATGAAAAAATGGGATGGCCACAGAAAATTTAGTATCCACAATATATATATATATATATATATATATATATATATATATATATATATAAATTTTGTAATTAATAATTATTATTTAAAATAAAATAAATTTATTATTAAGTTAAATATTAGATTAATCTAAACCATTTTGTTAACAAATATCTACTTATTGTAATTTTTTTCATCTGATCTATGCAAAATGACCGTTTTTAGTTGTCAATTTCTTAAGATTTAAAACTCATAATTTAAAGTTTAAATTAAGGTATGTTTTCACCAACTTGTCTTTCAATTTTGAAAAACTAAATGTCCTGAACAAAGAGCTCCAAAGAAATGGCTCCACCCTGTTTTCCTGCAAGGGGGAAATTAACACATTTAACGGGAAATTAAAGCTGTTCTGATTGAACCTTGGGAAACGAGAGTTTGCACAGTTTACTTCCTTTGCAAATATATCCACCAAGCTGCTTGATAATGACCTAGCAGTGTATGTTGATCATTTGAAGCAGTTGCAGAATATGAAAACTCACTTTTCTGATCTACTCTAAATGACAGCACCACATTAGTTTGTGGATCCCTTCATTGCTGATGCAAGAACTCAAGTTAGCATGAGGGGCCATAAAGAAGTCGCATTGGATTAAAGGCGGCCATGACCAGAATAAGGTTGAGAAACATTGGTCCATAGGATCAATTGTTGGGACAAATTTTTACTTCAATATGTGATTCTTTTGCATTAGTAATAATTCATTTGAATGTATTTCATTAAAATAGTCACTGATTTTATTATCCAAAAGATCACATCTGGTCTTTGTGATAAACAGATACTATTTCACCAAGCTGAGCTGATACACATCCAAATGTTAAACGTCAGGAGGGTATGTGATGCTATCGATGCTCTGGGTGAAATCACCTTGCCAGAGACTGCCCGGTGCGACGAGAAGATGCCCATCAGCCACGCAGGTCACGCACAACAATGCGTTGCTTCCTGTGTCAAGAAGTAGACCACATTGCTTCATGTCCAGGGAAAAGAAGAAGGAGATGACATCAGTGCCGGTCACTTCCCTAAGCGAGTTATGAATGAAGCGCTACTCATCTTGGGTATTTACGTGAACGGAATTAAGAGAGTAGCACTGGTGGACACTCGCTGCTCACAGACACTCGTGAGTAAGTCAGCCTGTCAATCCTGGCGTGAGATAGAAATGAATGTACTCACCGTATACAGAAATACTCTCAAATGTTGCGGAGTTGGAAGTATTAAGCTTGACGTAGACAATGTAAACCCTCTCAAAATCGAAGTCTTGGTAGTGGAAGGAGAGCAATTGGGTTTTGACTTGTTGCATGGATTTGATGCCATTAAAAAGTTGGGCAGACTCCAAATGATTTCTGTGCCGAATTTGATCCAAACCGGAAGATATGGGTCACATCATGGAAGTGGTCTGATGGTCAATCGAAATCGGATGCCCAACCCAAGTACCCAATACCAACGGGAGTCAAGGAGGAATATGACCATGAGCTGCAGACCTGGCTTGATAACGGTTGGTTGCAGCCTTATACTGAAAAGGAACTTGGTCCCCTAAAAGGTTTAATTCCATTGATGGTGGTGGTGCAGAAAAACAAAAATAAAGACTATTGAGAGCTGAATAAGTGTCTCGATGCACACACAGCCAATGCTGACTTGTGCGCACAGAAACTGAGAGAGTGCCATAAAAAAGGATCGTATGTCGCTATCCTTTACCTACGGCAGGCCTAGCTACAAGTATATATACGCAAGTCACTTTGGCCCTTTCAAACTGTAATCTTCAAGGGGCGAAGATATTGCTTGACCCGAATGGGTTTCGGGTTGAATGTTGCACCAGCCATAATGAAGGCCATTGTGGACACCACGTTGTTGAAAGATGAGTCAGTTCGACAGGCAACCTCATATATTGATGACATTTATGTTGACGAGAGCATGATTTCAGCAGCTCGCGTGAAGGAGCATTTGGCTACGCTTGGTTTGACCTGCAAGGTTCCAGTGCAGTTATGGGACAGCACACGTGTACTGGGTTTGCATGTCGAGCAAGATAACAACATGCTTAAGTGGAAACATGGAAATGGCATTCCATCAATTCCCGAGGTCCCGATGTGACGTAACGTCTTCTTGTGGTGTGGAAAACTGGTGGGTCATATTTGTGTGTGTGTGGGTGGCTTAGTGTTGCTGCATCATTTGTAAAACGCAGGACAGTATCAATCACATCTGGTTGGGACGACAAAGTGACTAATGCTCCCCTTAAGAATATGATTGAGGACATAGCGGAAAAAATACACCAGAATGACCCTGCACACGGTAAGTGGTGCACAAGTGGACACGCTCGTGAGGTATGAGTCGATGCAAGTTCTCTCACCACAGGGGTTTCATTGGAGGTTGACGGAAACATTGTAGAAGACACATGTTGGGTGCGGTCTGCGAAGGACGCCCAACATATCAATTTATCTGAATTGGATGCTATTCTGAAAGGTGTCAATTTAGCACTACAGTGGGGGGCAATGGAGCTACACTTCTTCACAGACTCCACATGTGTGCCACGGTGGGTATCAAACATGCTCACTGGCAAAGCCAGAATACAAACTAAGGCGGCAAGTGAGATGCTGATCTGGAGGCGTTTGAGTACTCTTGAAAAGCTGATTCAAGAGTATAACTTATTGATCACGATAAGTTTAGTAACGTCGAGTGAGAATCGAGCGGGTAAGCTCACCAGAGTACCGCAACGATGGTATGATGTGATTAAGAAGGAAATTGAACCAACACGCCCGATATGCGCTTCCATGGTGAATGAAACCTCTCCTGATCAGATACATGCCATACATTGCCAGAGCGGACATCCTGGCATCAGGCGAACGATGTATTTTGTGAGACAAGTCTACCCTACAACATCCAAGGCGACCGTCAAGGTAGTGGTCAGAAAATGTAAAGAATGCCAGCCTCAAGTCATTGGCCTCATGGCAACCTAAGTGTGACTGAAATCTGAACCCGGTTAGGAATGGATATTATGCATTACAATGGGCAACACTACTTTACGTTAATTGATTGCAGCCCCAGTCAATTTACAATATGGCAATGCCTGCTTCAACAAGACTCAAGAAGCGTCATTCGACAGTTGGAAAATATTTTTTTTTGAATGAGAAATCCTGACCGACAATGACACTGCATTTCGCAGTAAATCCTTTAAAGATTTCTTGGATGACTGGGGAGTCCAACTTCGTTTTTGCTGCACCTATGTTCCTGCAGGAAACAGTATAGTGAAAAGATCTCATAAAGCGAATTGCAGCAAGAAAGCCGTGTTCGATAATGGAGGCAGTATACTGGCATAACATCATGCCAAAAGATGATATATCGTAGACTAATGCGCCTGCCAATATGATTCACCATTACCAACTGAAAGTGAAGGGAATTGCTACAACATTACCACCTGATCATTGTATCACAATATATACAAAATTGGGAACAGAGTATAGGTGAAAGCTCCCCATGGCCAGTGTACCTCCAGCTATCAAGTGGGTCGCGCGACAAACATTGTAAGTCCACAAACAATAATAGTCGATGGGATGCCATGGCATGTAAAAGATCTTCGCCTTTTTGTTGATTCTGATGTATCGCCAAGTGAATCTGATGATGGTTCATCGTCTGACAGTGATCGGATAATTGAGATCTGCGAATTCGATGCTTCCTCAAGCAGTTGGGGTTCTCAAATCAGAGGGAAAAATTGATGTATTTTGGCTACTGTATTTGTTGGAGAGTGAGTTATTTTTCTCACTGGTTACGTGCATTGGGATTTGTGAGATAGTACCTGTGAATCGAGTTTTCAGAATTTCATTCTGTCCCCAATATTCGAGTCTGAACTTACAGTAATTTGTTCTCTGTGTTGTGGAATTAATCTGCGACAGACATTTGCTGAGCTTTCAGAACGCTTACAGAAGGATTAAAAAATTTAATATTTAAAAATACTTTGATCTTTCCTCTATATAATAAATATTTTGACCATAAAACTAGGTTTTCGTAAAGTTTAGGGCATTTATTTTTATGATAGTATGCTCTTTTTTCAGTTAATTAGTGGAGGTACCTACATAATATAATATACATTTATTTTGTATTCATCAAAATAGCATTTTAAAATTACTCATGTATTTCTGTAAGTAATATTTTATGGCTACATTCCAAATCTATTAAAATGAATACAAAAAACAATTAAGCAATTTATAACTTCAATCTTATTTGCTATCTTTCCAATAAAAAGTAATACAAACCTGGAAATTCAATATATGCTGCAAACTGTAAGAGGGCATCATTCAATATTTGCAAAATCTAAAGTATAAAAAAATAAATATTGATCAAGAAGTTTTCTAAGCAATAACCTAAATTTACGTAAATTTTCAAACACACCTGTAACAGAAAATGCATTGTAACATTCAAATTAACAAAATTTTACTTTGAACTAAGGAAATCGTTATTAAAACAAATTTCAAATGCAGACATAGTAATAGTTCATAAGTCTAATAACATTGTGAATCATTTGAAACGGAAGAAAAACTACAGATCTTTGATAGGTCAGCTACATTGTTGTATTATAAATACCAGACTTTATATTGCTTTTGATAGCTGTAATTTAAGTGTTTTCTACAACAGAGCTACTGTGGATAACCTAAAATTAAACAAAGTAATAAACTGACATAACTTGAAGCTGGGCACAAACAACAAATGCAAAACATTCCTTAAGTGCTTCTCTCTGCTGTAACCTATGCTAAGCTCCCTGAGAGACGTTCTCTATTTTTTGGGGAGGGACTTGTAAAATCATTGTTCTATGTAATAGCAATAAAGAAAAATAAGAGTTAAATCAACCTTATCTGCAGACTTTTGCTCAACTGTGCTAAAGCTGCTGCAAAAGTAAAAACTGAATAAAAATAAACTATATCATAAACAATAAAAGTCATCAAGCAACTTAATATTAGGAGAAACTTACCAAAAGACAAAAAAAAAAAAAAAATTCCTTTTCCATTCTATTTAATAAAGCATTTTAGAAGTTTTATTTGTACATATCATTAAAAATGTTCAAAATGCAATCAAATAAGTTAAAAAAAAAAAAAATGTTTTTAAATATGAAAGCACTTACCAAACGCAAAAGTCCAGAATCATTAAGCATGAGAATCATTAATATGTGTCCTGGGGGTTTGCTGACTATAAAGCTTCCATCACCTTGACCAAGCTGAGTATCACCAACAAAATGACTGGCCAGAATTTTGTGCTCACACAGTATCTTGTATAAAATCTCCAAAGCTGCAATAGCTACTTTCCACTGAAACACAAAAGTTCAAACAATTAAAAATGCACACATATGAAAATAGTGAACTCTCCAGTTATATAAGTGTCAAGCAGCTCAGTTCCTAGGAACCGACAGCCCAGACACCAGCACATATGATTTGATTATAGTGATGAAGGCTTTGTGCAGAACCACAGCTTTTGAAGGGCCAAATAGAGACCTGGTGCACAAACAACCCTCTGCATGTTTTGAATTCAGAGTTGTCCTTCTCCTAAACCAGTTGCCATTCAAGGCTATAGAATCCAGTTTGGGCTGCTATTTTCCCATACAATACTTTTTTTATAATGTATTTTTATACTGTACTAAATATTTGCAGATATATTTTATACTGTATTGTTTTTTATATTTTCATGTTTTATATACAGTGTACATTATTATACAGTACATATTTCTATACAGTTTCATCACACTAAATGTAGTGTGATGCTATGATCATTGCATCAATCCACTCAGTCCTCGGTTACCTTGTAGAATAAACATTTATAGTGTACACATATCCGCAATTATATTAATGTAAAAAGTACAGTAACATGTAAATTTTATTAAAATTTATTGAATTAAAAGTAGGTAAAATGTAACAATGCTGAGTTTATTTCATTTAATCTCTATATAAAGTATGTTTTAGTCTAATATACAATGTATAATCATTGAATTTTAAATTGAGATCAATAGAGTACTGCAGAAAAATGTTAAAAATTTTTATTAAGTTTAATTAGAGTAAGATAAAATGTATAAAATGGAGGTACAGCACACAAGTTCAGGTAAATATGTGCGGCCATTTCATCACTGCAGTTTGTTCTTTTACATTTTCCCATACAGTTACTGTACTGTACAGTTTAATGTTACTGTAAATATTGTACATGTACAATAAATTTTAAATTTTAGTGGGTAATTTTTTGATAATTTTTGTCGCTCACAATGTCAACCAAGAAGCTGGTTGCTACAAAGAAAAGGGAAAAAATATCTGTGCAAATGAAGGAGATCATTCAGAAGCACAAAGAAGGTACCCGTGTTTCTGACCTTGCCAATTGATATGGATGTTCAGCATCAACAATTTGCACTATCCTAAAGAACAAGATAGAAATAAAAATGTAGCTAAGGGAGTTAGCATAATTACCAAGCATCATCCAAAAGCCCTAGATGATGTTGAGAAGCTGTTGTTTGTGGATGAACGAGAGGTAACTATGAGATGATTCCGTGTCTGAAGATATTACATGTGCAAAGGCAAGGCACTACATGGATCATATCAGAAAAATACCAAGCATGTCTTCTGAAGATAAAAAACACATTTAAGGCAAGCCAAGGATGGTTTAAAAAATTTTAAGCATCCACTGGAGTGCCTTCAAGCCCTGATAAAGCTGCATTGTTTCAGAAGTGTTTTGAATTGACTAAAAATAAATATCTGACCCTAAGAGAATTTTGGAAGGATCACTTCAATATCCTAAATTGCTTAAATCTCATTGATAAGGCCTGGGAAGGAGCTATTGGGATATATTTATTTACATTATTTGTGTATAATCTTTAAAAAAGTACTTTAATTTTGCATAAAATATGATTTATATATCAATATTTTTGCAGTTTGGAACAAATTTCTATTAATTTAAATGTGGAAAATTGTTTCAACATACAAAATTTCCAGTTAAAAAAACACTCTTGGAACAAACTAAATTCATAGGTCAAGGTTCCATTGTATAACAATTATGAAACAGTAAAATGGGATTGCTTTCATCACATACATATACAGGAAATAGTAAAAATATGCTTTAAAATGTCAGCTAGTGATATGGATAGAGAGGCAGTGGAAAGCAAAAAATGAAAGAGAATAATGAACGAAAGTGGATAGAAAATTATAATCCAAAATTGATATCAGCATATAATCCCCATTGTGCATCTATTTATTCATTTCAGTGGTTCTCAATCTTTTGGGGGTTGCCACCCCATGAATACCAAAATACAACCCTAACACCCCCACCACCTCAATGTATAGTCAACCTTTGATTGAATTTTCTTGGTGCTAGTATTGCATGTCAAATGAGTATCTTAGTATTTCCCATAATTGTTATATAAATGGGACACACTGTCAAGTGAAAGTAAGATACACTTCAGGTACAATGTGTGTGGGGGTGTAAGTTATGGTTCAGATGTGCCACTGCCATTCTATGGCTGTCCATTTTTTCTCAAAAGAAAAAGATTAACAACAGAACAAAGACAGCAATAACAAAGCCTATCTCAAGACCAAGTTGAAGATCATCACTCAGTAGACAAAATTATCTAAGTGCTTGCAAGAGGCTTGAACAAATAAGACTTGTCAAGAATAAGGGATTCTCAGATTAAACAAAACCTTCACAAGAAACATAGTGATAAAGGAATTAATTGACTAAACAGTTGATCAGTAGCTTCTGTATAAGTTGTGAGTTCTGAAATGATTTGAGATCTGCAATACATGGATTGATGCTCTTTTTCTATTTTAACAGTTTGATATCAACAATAAAGGAAATCTTTTTTAAAAGAAATTATTACAAGAAATAAGGTAACTAATTGTGTAAACACTTCAGCAATATGTAATTGCTAGGTTTTTCATGTAATAAATATAACAAAAAAATAAATTCTTTTTTAAAGAAATTTAGTAGTAAGGGGGGGGGATGGATTAATGGTTCATTAGCCTCTGTTTTAATTATGAATTCTGAATAATTCACTTTAAAAACCTTTGATTTAATTATATCTCAATATTAAAACTTTCTAACAATTACCATCATTTTTGACTGCAGAGGTACACTCTTTTATTAATATAAATAAAAGTTTAAACAATATACATATCTCAATTTTTACCTTTTCTGCAGGATTTTTATATGCTCTTGCTAAACATTTAAGCAATACACTGTCAACAATGAAATCCAAATATGGTCCAAATCCTGGAGGTCTGTATCCAGCTCCTAAGCCTTGTGGAATGGAACTATTAATTAACGTGTTGATCAATGTTAGGAATGCACGTGATAAAGTATACTCTTCATTCCTACTTTCTACTTCTTCCAATTCAACCTAAAATAGAGAAATAATAGTTTTAACAATTTTCAAGTATGTTTTGGTAGATAATTTGACACTAAAAATTTTCACTTCTCCAGATAAATCACATATATACGCTTCTGTTTCATAGACAAAATTCAAAAGTTTCTTTTATGTCACTAAAATTAGAGCAAAACAGAAAAAATGTCATTTCATGAGATTACAAATTAATGGACAAAAGGAACACTTGCAAAATTACTAAAAAAAACTTTTTCTGAATTTTTACAATGTCAAAAAATCTAAACATAACATTGGCAACAATAGAAATTGGCAATTTTTATTTTATGGTTGGGAATTTTTTTAAATTTATTAACTTTTAATGAACAAAATAACAAAAATAATTTTTTTATGATAATATAAACAAAACAACTCACTTGTATTCCTCCTTGCTGATGTCTAACAGAATTTGAAACAGTAGCAACAATCTGCAAAGAGAACAGAAACAAAGATACAATCAGAAAGAAACAGGTGTTCTCTTATTAAAAAAAATTCCCATCTGAATTAATATATAAAAGTACTATTGTGTCAGCTGGTAGAACAGAGAAAGGAAATATAAGGAAGATTTCAGGAAAAATTAAATACCAAACAACATGCATATTAGAATAGACAAAAATCTAAATAATAATCTTCAATAATTTATACAGCAATAGTTAACTTGCCATCTTCCCAAATAGCTGGCAACATTAGATCTTTACAAGCTACAACAAATAGTCCACCTTCAATATAAAAATTCAACAGGCATGCTGTCTCATTTTAAGTATGGAAGAGGGAAAATATGAAAAAAATTAACCAACTCAAATGAAGCAATTATCTAGAGAGAAAAAGAAAGGACTGAAGGCTATTCATAATGTCTCACATATCCATACACAAAGTCAGGTGTCACGCACACAATTATATATAGATATATATATATATATATATATATATATAAAAGGCATGGTGGAGTAGTGGATAGCAGTATGAATTGAGGAATTGGAGAACTGCGTTCGAATTCCAGTGGAATCCGTTATATTCATTTATGTGCTAATACTCTTGGGAAAGGTAATAATCCTCTTCTCCCTCCAGCTATGTGTAAATAGCAGGACAGACTGGGTTCTATAGCCTTGGATCTAGGAGAAGGGCAAATTTGAATTCAAAATCTGTGGAGGGTCACTTGGGGACTTTGTGGCATGTAGTGTACCAGTCTCTGTATTCAGCCGTTCAAAAAGTGTGGTTGGTTCTTCACAAACCATTCACCACTATAATCAACTCATGTGTGCTGGTGTCTGGCTGTCAGTCCCGAGGAAATGAACTGCTTCACCCTCATACACCAAATATGACAAGAGAGTCCACTATATATATCAATAAATAAAGAATAGTATGGGTGTCTGACAGATTAAACAGATTCCCACTGGTGATAAAATTTTTTGCCAAAATATTATGTTCTATATTGCCTATTTAAAACAGCTTTAGCCTTTTTGGTCAAAATTTCAAAAAGAATTTGGCTACTCGACTAATCTGAACACAAATAAATAGGTACACAAGACTAACAAATCAGAGAAAATGTTAAAATATTTTAATTCTCCAAGATCAAATTGCTATAAAAATTTCACCCCTAACTCATTCCACAAATGGAATTTCTTGTAAACAATAAGAAAATCCAATTATCAATTAAAAAAGCTTCTGTACTTTAAAATTATTATTATAGCTTAGGGCAGTAGCTTAAAAAAAATTAAAAGCTCTAAAAATTATATGAACAGTAGTATAAGCAATATAGCTGATAAGCTTGTCTTAGAAATATTGTACACAAACAGAATAGACTATCATGTAAAAATTTAAAAAAAATTTGTATATATAATTAATAGCTAATACCTGTGATGCTTCAAGATTTTGCCAAAGACTAGCAGCAATTTCTGGACTTTTGCCCAGAGCAGCAAGAGTAAGCAATATCTGAGCTTTCAACCCAGCTGGGATACTACAGCCAGCCAAACCAAATAACACAGTTGTTGGCATCCACTGTTGGTTTTCATAAATGGCAATACGACATTCTTTATTCTGAAACATTAAACAAACTTAATAAAGAATAATAATAATGAAAAACACCAGAAAGAATAATCAGCTCTGGCAAAAGGTTTTAATACTAGTTGATTTTTTTTTTTTACCACTTATTGGGAAAAAAAATAAAATAAAAAATGCAAATACAAGTTCTTTTGCAAAATAATAAAAAATTTGCACCTGTCATTATTAAATGTGAGCTGTGTAGTTCCAGTATTGACTGACAAAGATGTTTTCATACATCCACTTTATTTACCTGCCTTTATAACAGATTAAAAACATATTACAAATTCCAGAGCACAAACACACAAAGTATAAAAATGGAAATTTGTTGTAATATTACAATGTACTGAATAAGAAAATGTTAATCAAACATACAATAATGCAAATCAAAAATATACGCAATAAGCTAATGATGAGAAAGAACATCTTCATGTAACACCTCCTTTTCAAGTATAATTTGTATTTATACATTATTTTATTTATAACTGTGCTGACTTTGACAAATCTGTAAAATTTATCTAAATAAGGAGAATACCAAGAATTTCCAACAATCACTTAACATTTATTGAAATAGATATTTTTCTTTTAAGATGTTGCTAATTTTATTACAGTTTAATTTACATTGTTCTATTCAATATACTAGTAATAGGAAAAAAATAATCAATACTCGCCAGCAACAAGCTATAAAAAAAAAAAAAAAAATAAGAAAAAAAAAAGGCCAGTCACTGGTTTTATATTAGAATCATACCCAAAACAGAAGGCTATCTTCACCATGCCCAAAATACACCTTTGGAAAAAGTATCTGTGTTGCAATTTACACAAGATTAAAAACATGGTGGATTACAGTAAATGATCATATATACAGACAAGTACGTGCACAGATTCCAAGGTAATGGGTGCATCAAGACCACTCGGACCTCATAATAATATAGTCTATATCCTGTTTGGGCCTTAACAGGTTTGTATTTTAGTATACATACAATTATACAGATGATGGATACCAGCATATCACCTTCCTGTTGAAGCTGAATAAGTTGAACTATGTTCTGGGCATGATTCTGTTCAATGTTCCCTCTACAAACACCAAATAAGAGTTGTAACGAAACCAAATAAGAGTTGTAATTTGTGGTACCCTATGCCATCATGTCAAGAGTTATGCATAAATGAGTACAGCAGTGTTGTGGCATTAAGTAGAAGTCTAGTTAAAAACATGCAAGCTCATAGGCTGCTGCAAGTAAACTATTCCCAATAGGCTTTGTTGGAAACCCCTCAATGTATCACAACCCAGCAATTATCCAAAATGACCATCCAGCCTCTTAAATATCCACAATCTGAACAAAAGTATCCTATGTATCTGTTGTATAACATACAATTTTAAACCTTAATTTTTAGTCTCATTTTTTTTACTATAATCATTTTATATAAGAATTCAAGTTTACATATAGTATGCCAAACATTACTGCTAAAATAAAGATAACCAAAGCATTAAAATTAAAGTCAATTTAAATATAATAAAATTTTTTTCATGTAATGCTTTCCTCAAAAAAGAATTTTTCCCTTACTTGGCTTGCAATACACTCAGTTAGCTGTAAAACTGCAATAAGAGCTTCTTGCTCTTGTGGAGTGATTCCTCCATGTGAATGATGCCCTCCAAATGTTTGTGAAGGTACTTCACGTCTCAAGTTAGTGTAGTACTGGTTTAAGGAGATAAAAATATGGTCCCATGATACCATGTGTGCTGAACTACCTGTAACAGAGAAAATGAAAATAAAAAATGAGATCTCTCTCTTAATCACCCACCCACACAATAAACATGTTACAATAAGGAGAAAAAATAACTTGCCTGAATTCATGCCATTCATTTTGAGGAGATTAAAGCAGTGCCAAGCACATTGGGGGCTGTTCGCCAATCCAATTAACAATTGAATATATGGAACATAAAGAGATGCAGGTAACAAATCCCCAGCAAGACGGACAAATTTATACAGAGCAACCTGACAAGAAAAAAAAAAAAATAGAGTTAGGGAAAAGTTGAAGAATTACGCTTATAACTTATGTATTAGTCAAACTTTAGAGAAATTTAGATTTTACTGTTGTGCCTGGCATTTAATTAGTGAAATTAGGGGGTGACTAATCAAAATATCTAATTGAAACACTGTCTAGTGAAAAAAAATAATTAAAATTTGAAGATTACCTTATATTCTCATTACTTTTATTATTCAGTGACACTTGATTACACAAAAGCAAACTCCCAACTTTCATAAACTTTACCGTTTTTGAAAAAGAAAATCATTTAGACATTTGACAAATTTATTATAATCTTTGCTTTTATACATATAAGATTCAACAAGAATAAAACTAATGTTTTGAGTATTTAAATGTTTAAAGAGTAAAAGAAACACCAATCAATTATCCAATTATCATGAATAATATAAAATTAGATATTTTAAATGAAGACCATTATTTTTTTTTTACCTGCCGCTGAGGTGGACGATGATGCAAAGCACTTGTTCCTAAATGAGTATCTGTAATAGTAGACTCTGCAGGACACCAATATTCAAGGCCATATTCCAAACCAAGCTTATCCTGACCATACAATTCAGCAAGCTTAAAATATTAATATAAAAAAAAAAAAAAACGATAAGAAAAAATTATGAAAGAGTCAATTTCATAATTTTAGAAAGGAAATAGAGTTTTAACAATATAACCCATCATGGTTCAATTATGTTAATCATTTACTCTGAATGCTAAATTAACAACACATATTTTACTTTCAGATTTACATGAGCATCAAATATTTTCATTCATTAAAAACTGAATCAGTATGTAATTAATAACATTTCATTCAGCAATTGAAAATCAAAAGTTAATTAAATTTAACATTTGAAACGGGACATATATTAATCCTTGCAAATTTATGCTACGGGTTTTAACCATAAAATTAAATGTAATCTTTTTCTATAAGAGTCATCAATTTAATTTGGAGGAAATAACTTTAAAAATATTTATTAAAAATAGAACAAATACTTTGTATTACTCATGTTTTAAGTACATACAAGTTTAAGTAATTCTTCAAAATCTCTACTCAAACTGGATGGTGGTTCCTTGCCATTCTGCAGATGAACCATGATGATGCGAGCTGCTTCATCACCAAGATTTCTCAATTCTGTTACCTAGAAAATAATATATATATATATATATATACACACATACATATATAGCTCATAATAAAAACTTCAAATACAATTGCATTTACTCAAATTTTCTTATCAGCTATTATTTAATCTTTAGAAAAAAATGAATCTATATTTGCTATGTAAAATTCTTACAAATTTATATTGTTATTAAGTAAAGACAAAATAAAAAAGGGAAAGCAAAAGCATAAAAAGTAACAAACATGTATACAGCTGACTGAAATTATTAGTTAATGGAAAATATTTTTTTAAGTACTGCTTCAGTTTTCCTTTTAGGTGCAGGCAATTACAAGTGGTAAATAAATATTTATAATGCATATTCAACAACTTACAATAAAATTAAAAAAAAAAATGGTATGTCGAAATTTAATGGCATGAGAAAAGTATAAAGAAAAATTTGCTTCAAGCATAATTTGATGATTATGCAATACACACTATAAACTAGTCACATTGATGAATATTATGTAAAACACAATATAAATTGTTCACATTATGTATAAATGATTTTGGTTAGAACTTCTTAATACTGAAAAAAAAAAAAAAAAATTGATTTGTATTGTTTCAACTAATTTGAATCAACTATAAGTAACCTTCAAACAATTATTGCAAGTCCCTTTTTTTGTGACATTAAAAAAAACAAAAATTTCACAAGATTTGTTGCAATCAGTGTCAGATTTAGATGGATTTGCCCAGAGTTTCATAGCTGTGCATTTAGAGCGAATGAAGAGAAGGAAAAAGAACGATCCTTTAGTATTAATACATTTCAGAAAAGCTTAAATTGTTCTGTATTTTCTACTCTTTAAAATGAAACTTTTTTTTTATCCATGTGTGTGTGTGTGTGTGTGTGTGTGTGTGTATATATATATATATATATATATATATATAAATAAATAAATAAATAAAAAGAAAGAACAGTAGAATATATAATCTGGTGTTCTTATAGATATTTTTATTTTTACAAAATAGTGCTCAATGTAAATTTACAGAGCATTAATATTATAAATTAATTGATTTAAAATATGATATTTTCGCTACACACTTCTAATCATGTTTCAAAAATGGAAGCTAAAAGATTTGAATTTAATTTTGTAATTAAAGTCATTAGTTCCATTTCATCCTCAAGCGAATTTTGGAGTAACTTTTAAAATTACTGGGTTTTAAAGGCACAGCAAAATATAATTCCCATTTCCAAGGATACAGAGAAATCTATTCATCCAGACAAGGGGTGTTTGCATGTTCATTATCGCTGTATTTTGATGTATCAGTTATTAGTTACATTTTGGTAGGGGTAGGGATGTATTTTTCAATGAATTCTGACATCCATTAAATGCATGTCGTCTGGATTTTTTTTAAATTTATTGTTAACGGCAAAAATTCTTACAGCATTTTTTTCTGTTTATATACTTAAAGATTTAGGTTAGAATACGTTTTATTTAACTACTATTTGAAAAATATTTTCATTTTTAATTTTTAATATGCTATATTTCTTTAACTTTAAAATATTTTCACTGTTAGTTTTAATAGACTATATTTCTTTTTAAAAGAAGTAAATGTATTAGAATTACTTACAGTAAGTAAAATTGTTTTTCCATATCAAGTATAAGTATGTATATTATGATTTTTTAAAATTTTATATTTAAATATTATTTAAGTAAAATTTATGACAATTATGTCAAAAATAGCTAATTCATTTCTCTGATTTAGTAAACTTTATTTTTTATAAACTTAGTAATATATAGTTCCTCATGTATGTACGAAGGAGATGGGTCATTGGCCTACATCTTCTAACTTTTCATCATAATTTCATTTTACTGTAGGTGTTTTATTGGATTCATTTAAGTGCCGGGAGTACTTTGTGAGAGGTGTTTATGTTAGAATACGTTTTATTTAACTACAATTTTAAATGTTTAGGTTAGAATTCGTTTTAACTACAATTTTAAATTCTAAAATATTTTCACTGTTATTTTAATAGACTATATATATATATATATATATATATATATATAATAAAAAGGCTTAAACACTAATATTCCATGGTCATAATTTATTCCATTGGAATCATAAATACAATCCAATTCATCAGACAAAAAGAAAACAGAAAAAAACCTACTCCGGAAATAAAAATAGAATTTAGAGAGAGTGTAATTATGAGAGTGTGGGACGAATGTTAGTTCATAAGAGAGGGGTTTAACAGAGAGTTATTTAAAAACTAGGTGTGAGTGGAAGGGGGAAAAATGATTGTTGTCGGATGTCTAATACAATAAA
>OZ010573.1:73596978-73646978 GCA_963932145.1 Acanthosepion lycidas
TATCAAGGAAGTTCACTTTTTTTAAG
Source organism: Acanthosepion lycidas (assembly GCA_963932145.1). Taxonomy (NCBI): domain Eukaryota; kingdom Metazoa; phylum Mollusca; class Cephalopoda; order Sepiida; family Sepiidae; genus Acanthosepion; species Acanthosepion lycidas. The sequence goes on from OZ010573.1 coordinate 73,597,005, forward strand.
TTAGTGCTAACCGTAATTTTTAAGCCCATGCTTTTAAATTCTTTATATAATACCTTTCTAATTTTATCTATTTTGAAGTTAGTTGAGTTTCTAATAACCATAAGACCATCGTCTCTGTACAAAACAATGTCAGTTATCACGGTGCACTGTAAGGTTGTATAATATAAAAAGACCTATGAGTCAGCTGAGTCTAGTGATCCCATTGTTTGTTTGTTTTGTTTAACGGCATTCCAACCTTAGTGGTCACTTTATGCCGAAAATGATTTTGATATAGCTTCCAACATTATTTCTTTCAAAAATGTATAGCTGGCAACATTATTTTTTTTCAAAAACGTGTAACTGGCAACATATTTTTTTTTTTTTTAAAAACATCCTTTCACAGGGTTTTGACCCCAGTTACAATTCCATTGAATAAGATTTTGTTAAAAGACATATAGCTGGTAATATTTTTCTTTTTTTTTTTTAAACGTATAGCTGGGAATATTATTTTTCAAAAAAGTACAGCTGGTAACATTATTTTTCCAAAAACATACAGCTGGGAATATTATTTTTCTAAAAACGTACAGCTGGGAATATTATTTTTTCAAAAACGTATAGCTGGGAATATCATTTTCCAAAAACACAGTGCTGGCAATATTATTCCTTCGACAACGTATGCAGTTTACCGTGATGTCCATGGACGCGGGCTAGACTGGGAGTTCACTATTTGCCCATAGCTAGGACCCTAACAGGTGCTACCACCCCGGGTCAGGGTGGACCTGGGAACATCAGCAATTAAGAGGTGGTTCCACGCTCCTCAAAACCTCCTTGCTGTTGGATGCAGTTTAACATCGCTGATCCCATTGTGATGTCAAAGTGGTCATATGAATTCTTTATCGATTGCTCACCTTTATATATTAGTACTGATTTTTTTCACATTTACAATAATGTTCTGTTCTGTAATATCCGTGTAGTGGGTGGCAAAGTCCAACGCATTCATGAATAGTTCTTTAGATATTGATTGGTAATAATTATTAGGTTGGTGCAAAAATAATGACGTAATAATGTCGTTTTTTGACGTATTTTTTAACATCAAAAAACGACATTATTACGTCATTATTTTTGCACCAACCTAATATCAATATCAAACTGCATTAGTGTACAATTGTTTTTTTCTTTTATGTAAGTAAACCAGTTTGGTATTAATCCAAAGTTTCAGGCTTATTTTTTCTTTAATTTGTTTCAATCCTTTCAAGGATCATTTTACTAATTTTTCCTGTCTTGTAGGATTTATCCTTGTAGTGGGATTAGCCTCAAAATCTGGTTTGTGGTCCTTTAAGGTTATGTAGCATTCTCTTTGATATAGTTGACCTACTCTATCACTGATCTTCAGTTTATCAGTGATTTCTTTACTGCTAGTATTGATATTCCAAACTATGTTGAGGTCATTATTATTCACTTTTTTGTAGTTCTTATGTAAGTCCTTATTTATTAGGTCGTTGTATTCCTTTGTGGTTGTTTTCAATACTAGCATTAAAGAAATCAATAGACAAGCACAAGAATCCAATCATGGCTGTCAGACAATTTCTGCAACTGCACCACCCCTTACATCCGGCCACCTAATTCCCCAGACTGCAACCCCCTTGAATATATGTAGAGGCATAGTTGAGTGAGAGAACAACAAAACTCCTTGTAACACCTAAGATGAACTGAAGGCAAGGATTATGGCAGCATTCAGCAACTTAAACAAGAAGACTCTCCTGAAGAGTTGCGGAAGATTCTGAAGGCTGTGGCAATTATATTGAATATATTTACTCTTTAGTATTTCAAATTATTTTCTAATGTGTAATTTTGGTAAATATGTCTGTTAAAATGAGATGCCAGTGTTATTTTCATTTTTGTGTAATTTGGACAATAATTTATCTAACATCCTGTGTGTGTGTATATATATATATATATATATATATATATATATACACATACACACACAAAAAATTATAGCAACATTTTTTCAGAAAATTGTTATCACTCAATTATCTTTGTAGTTATTTCCAATGAAAAAAAATTTAGACGAATAATTTCAAAGCAGCAGTGTAGATCTGAAATTGATTCGATTTCTTTCTTATGCTATATATAAAAAAATTATCATTTGGCTTTTTAATCAACTTGGTAAATTGAAAATTGTTCATCAGATATTAACTGCAGAAGATTAGCAGTATTTTCTTCCTTTGAATTTCTAACACATTCAAATGGTTAGCAAAAACATGTCTAACATGATTAAATATTAAAATAAGAATTTTAGCTGATCAAAGTTATAGTTTTCATTACCGCTCTTATTTTGAAATAAAAAAATAAAAAAAAGATGTTCAAGTCAAATATCGAGGTAAAAGTAATATGCAACAAGAATTGATAATTTACCTTAAGTGGCATATGTATGATGAAATCTGTCAAGAGTCCATGAATACGACCAACATAAAATTCCTATAATAAAAAATATTTCCCAAATTTAGTAGCTCCAAATCATAGTAGACTGAGAATAAAATTGCTTTCTAATGAAGTTCAATTAAGAATAAGCAAAACATTTTTTTTCTATTTTTGATTTTAAACACCACCTATGCTATGGTAGAATACATTTATATGCAGATATCATCAAAATAGTGTGTAGAGAACTTTTTAAACAATGGGCCTTCATTGAATTTCTTGCAACAGAGAAGGAATCAGAAACAATTGCAAAATGCTTAAAAATATATTTGAATAGAAGAAAGAACACATACTCCAGTATGGAAAATTAGAAATTATAAGAAAAAAAAAAATTACTTATTTACAGTATGACCAAGTTTGTGAATAAAAACAAAAAAAAACCTTTAAGTTAAATTTGTATTTGAAGTGAAAACAAAATATAAAATTTGTTTGAATTTAAGAGTTGAGGATTTATCATTATGACTTGCTATTTAACCTAACACCTTGGTTGTTATGTTTTTGCCACTGTATCTTCCATTCTTAAACCTAATGTCTGTATTTAGTGAAACTTTTCCAAGTGTCCTTTCTTGATTGATGGTATTCATCTCTATGCTAGGTTTATTGAGGAGGTTGTCAATGCCTAGCATATACACAGATTCGTTCAGTCAACTTACCTCCCGGTGTTGTTTTGTCTATTCCACAGCAATTAATGATCACCCTTTTTTCATTCTATGCCCTATTTCAATATCTTTCCTGGGAGTAAACTTACCCCCCACACACACACACACACAAATAAAGGTTGAAGAATATCAAAAGAGAGGAGGAGGATAAGTGACACAAAGTAGAATAAGGCAGATGAATATTGATATGAAATATCCCCATAACATTGAAAACAGAATGAGAAAAATGTACACTCAAAGATTAAATGAAGGGTTCTGTCCAAAATAGACACTTGAAAAAGTGCTGTGTAAAAAGACTGACTAACCTTTTCTACAGCTATTATTGAAACATCCATCTGCCATGAGAAGAACATCTGCTCATAGTGGTAAAAAGTGGGTTGCAAAAGTGTAGCATTTTCCAGTCATACTGAACTAATATATTCTTAATCCATGTTCTCATGTAATTAAACCCTTCTTCATTCAACCTTTTGCTTCCAGTGGTTTCTTTACAGTCTCACTAATCCAAAACTCTGAGCATCATACAAACTTTATAACAAAAAGGTTGGAGGGCACAGTGGCCAAAACATGAGCCAAGATGAACATGTTAGTCTGAATAGGAAGACACATAATGAAATATAAACTTACAATTGTAGCTATAAATGTAACTGTTCTGCCAAATTTAAATCATAACTTTTTAACTACCAATACAAAATAGTAAGGATTATTCATTATTTTCCAATTTATCAGCTCTAATATGAAAATTTGTAACCAGAGAAAATCTTTTTTAAGCTGAAAGTGTTATAAATACAAATTTGAGAAAATTGTGTCATTTGACAAGTAGAAATGTTAGTTTAATAGAAGTATTATATCTATAAAAAAAAAGAAAACTCAAATTGAATTTTTCACTTAGCAAAAATAATTTTGAAAAATGAACTTATATTGGATATAACAATCTAATATTTACTGCTAATGCTCTTGACAAGTATTATATTTTCTAGGGGTGAAGTTTTTCAAGAAAATGCAGCATCATATGAATGAAAAATATTTTAAGTAATAGTATTAGGATTAGGATTTTTATAACTAAAATTAACTGTTTATAAATCTATAAAAAGGTTAAAAGAATTAAAGATAACTTATAAAATTTAAAAATACAGATTATTATAGAAATCTGATTTTAAACTTAGTCAATTGAAATAATCCAAGTGTATGAAATTAATTTGAGAAATTTTAACAGAAAAATATTTACACATAAATCAAATGTCATAGTATAGTAATTAATTCTATTTAAACAAATAGAACAGTGAATACAGTAATGAATACAAACCTCTTCAAAGAAATGTGGAGCTGCTATAACTGCTGTTCTGAGGAATGAAAACACTTTGTCTTTAATGGCAGAAAACACAATGTTTTCATCTTCTTCACAAAATTCATTTATTCCTGAAATAGAGGAAGAAGTTATTCATTCAATCTGATCCTTATGCCTATACTCACTTTTCTTAACAAAAGGACATTATACCTATGAAAGCATTAAAATGATAATTCATATTTTCAAGTAGGTAATTAGTAGACTTGGCAAATGTTCTGTTCCATGATTTTTTATAGAATACAATGAATACAATAATTTATTTTGAACTAAGAAATTTACATCTGACAAAACTATAATACCACTATCATTCAATGAAAACAAAATAAAAATGGTAAAGTGAATTATAAAAAGTCCTTTGAATTTAATTCTTAAATTAAAGTCTCTAAGATTGTTAAAAGATGAAGCTGGATTAAATAGCAGGACACCCCATATATGCAAGAAGAAAACCTTCATAAATTTTATATTTTAAAAATGTTTAGTTTTATACTTTAATGTTTTAAATAGTGTTTGCCAAGAATAGTATTTGTGTTTGAAAGTCAAAGGAAATATTAATTTAAAGCTTTAAAATTATTTTTTATTTAAAAATGTCCCGAGCTCAGATCAAGAGAGAGTTTGAACCACAAAGAATTAGAAAATTCAAAATGATATACGAATTTATAAGAAAGAATCATAAATTTCTTGATAAATCATTTAGAAGTAATTTTTAGGTTTACTTTCATACACATTGAAACATGTTTATATAAAACAAATACTTCCATTTCTAATATAGACTTTGTATTATGAAAAAAAAAAAAAGCTTAACACTAATTATTTTGTGTTTATTATTAAAATTAAAATGTTTTATATTAATTCCTAAAACTTCATCTATTCTGAATGCTGTCAAGGTAAAAAAAAACAAAGTCTATTTACAATATACAATGTTTATAGTAACACTATCTACAAACCCAAAATGCCTTGTGGCATTCAAGCTAAGCACACCTATTTGCTCAAATATTCTGCATTACCAATATCAGCATACCCACATAAGTATAGACCAGTGGTTTTCAACCTTTTTGCTGGAGGGGAACCACAAGGAAACATTCCAGTGGCTTGAGGAACCCCTGCAATAAAAAATCGTAGTACTTGCGGAACCCCTGGGCTTTACTGGCGGAATGCTAGGATTCCGCGGAACCCTGGTTGAAAACCACAATATATACTCATGTAACAAAGCAATGTTTCCTAAAATTAAAATTTATCACTTTTTATAAGTGAGTAACCAATAAAAAGAGAAAAATGTAATATGAAGTAATAAAAATGTCAGATTAAAACCAAATACATTAATTCTTTAGAAATAACTTATATCAAACAAATTAAGCAAAACTTTTTATATTTCACTGAAATGACTTAGATATATTTCAATAATTTTTATTAAAAATTATTTTTAAATAATCAAACCACCAGAATTTTTTATATTAATAGATTTTTGTATCATATATGTTATAAAATTCAAATTTGTTTTAAAACTTCAGATATTAAGATAATCTAAGGAATAATCTTGATTAGTTTTAAAATGGAATCTGAGTTTCTTCAATGATTAAGGATGAATTTGCAAAAAAAAATAAAGTATCAAAATCCCACAAATTTCTTTCACATATTAAAAAAACAAAAAAACAAAACATACCTTATGGTATCTTATGTTGACTTTTTTAATATCAGAACTTCATGCAAAATAAATAGATACAGTAAGATAATTGATTTTTAAAAAATCTTTTTTGCAAACAACCAAAATATTACGTGTTATCTTCAAAAACATTTCCTTAGAGAATACAAGTTTACAACAAATTCATTATTTATGCTTTCAACAATAATGTTTATCATATGCAATAACATTATTTACCTGGTGCACAGGGATGTTGGGAGATGTACAACTGACGCAGACTTAAAGCCCAAGCAAAACAAGCCACGGCTTTGATCTCTGGGTGACTCCACTGTTGGTCTAATACAAGGATTTGATGAATACTTCGAATGTATTTTTCATTAATCATGGGCAAGTTTTGGATGATATCTAACAAAAAAACAAACTACAGTTTATATGCATGTATATGACAGTATGATCAAAATGTTTAAAATATAGAAAGAAAAATATTCTATATAGATAAAACTGATAAGCTTTCATTCATTTTAGCATTAATTCTAGAATCAGATGTGAATACATAAATCGAGTTTATAGTTTGAATTCTTTTAAAATATTACATATGTAAATAAATGCTTAAGAAGCAACTAAGTTTTTAAGTTTTTACTGATCTTCACTTCTTCAATTATCTGGTCCTTTTACTTTATCTGGTCTTTGGGTGGCAGGAAAAGAATGGACAGAAGAGAGATAGTTCCCACCTTTTCATGTATTTTAAGAAGTCAATAGATGGTTCTGTAAATTTTAGAATTTGGGGTAATCAGATGAAGCAAGGAAGACATGGAATTTTGAGTAGATATCTATTTTTTAGTTAGTTTCTATAATGGACCCCATCACTACCCCATCATTTCTAACTTTCCAAGTTGTTTGAAGTTACAGTGAAGCATTGAATTGCTTGAATACAATTTTTCAGCTAATTCTTCAACTATAACAGCACTATTTCTGTTGACTTCAGACATAAGTAGGCCATTGTCATACTCCACAGAACCTCTTTATAATATATTGTTTAAGCTGAAGTTATCTTTTCTAAACCTTTCAAACCATCTTCAGCCATTTCTTTTAAAGAATCTTTCCCATAAAAATAACTATTTCGAGTTGCTTCTACTACATTAGTGCCATTTCTAAACTCCTGGAGAATTACAGAACATATGCACTTCATAGACACATCTATCTTTGGTGTGGTGGGGGAGTAAATTAGTAACAGTTGAATCCTACTGTGACTTTTTATAAATTTACTCACATGTATAGTTATCATTTAGGGATTATAGAATAGCAAAAATATCATTCAATCTATCACTATCAGATTTCAGATAGTACTTACTTAGAGGATAATCTGATATTAAGTACTGCACACTACATTTAAAAATTATACCTTTTCAACTTCAAAATGAGAAATAATCAACTCCAAAATGAGAAATAATCAACTTCAAAATGAGAATTAATATAATACTAATAAATTTAATATTCTTTTATTTTTACTTAAAAGAGATATAAAAAAATATAAACGTTCCTAAGAAATTTATTTAAAAGATTACATCATCTAATTACAGAGGGAAGTAATCTCTGTATTCCAGGTACGAAGTTAGTGCAAGTTTCAGGGGAAATATTAATTGCCTCGGAGATCATCGCTTCTAACTTGCTGAAGCGGAATTCTTTAGTAGTTAAAGATCCCTGGCCATCACCTCTTAAAATCCCAACAATTGAGTCTGCCATACTTCTTTTTACGTCAGCTTTAATGACTGACCAAACCTTTTCAATGGGATTTAACATTGGACTATAGGGGGCAAGTCTGAAAATTTGATGTTGCCTAAATTCATCCTCCTCCACAACTTCTTCAATTGAAGTATGGCAAGGAGCGTTATCAATAACTAAGACAACTCCCCTTTCATAAATGTCATTTACCTTTCTAAAGCACTCCCTGGTCCATTCTTTTTGCATCCTCTTTTTTGAAAGAACCTCTTTTAATTTTATGATGAATTAATCCATTATTACTAATACATCCAATAACATGGATGTTATTTCCCCTGGATCCGGCTGTGACTGTAGTGCACCTCGTGCCTTTTTTTTTTTTTTTAGAGCAACCTTCTCTTCTTGAAATATGGAGATTAAAATTGGTTTCATCCATATAAAGAATTGGCACACTTTGGGACTGAAATTCTAATAAAGCTACTGCGTAATCCTTACATTTTGCCTTATTGACATTATTATTGGCAGCTTCTGGTGAACTGCTTTTAAAGTAAAGGCTATGGAGTCCAAGTGCTTTCTTATGCATCCTTTCGTCACACAAACCTCATACTTTTCAGCCAACTTATTTACAATGTCTTGAAGAGTGACTCTAGGAGAGTTTTCAATTAGTTCGGCCATAAAATTCTTATGCTCTTGCATAATTTTATATTTTCTTGCTCCTCCCCTAGAGTCACTCTTATCAGCATCTTGGTCTAACCAACGGTACACTGTTAGCAGAGGCATACCAATTGTTCTTGCCAGGTCTTTCCGATTTCCTGCTGCGGCATGTGCAGCTAAAATCTGGGCCTTTTTTTCACCAGCCACAGTTTTCATGAGGTAAGTCCTTCTTCAGCTTCTTTTGTAGAGGTTTCTTCATCATCATCATTTTTACCCATACGGGACTTTCTCCTCATACTTTTATTGTAGGCTCACCCAATGCTTTCTTGTCCTCTAAGTTGTTTGTATTTTGGTTTTTTCTTCATCTATATAATGAAGACGAACAGTCAATTTCCTTACTCATGGGGTAAATTAATTGAAAAAATAATTTTCAATTTCCAAAAAAAAAAAAAAAAAAAAAAAAATCAATTTGAAGTTGTTTATTCTTATTTTGAAGTTGATTATTCTTAGGTTTTTGACATTTTCTCAATTTGAAGTTGATTGATCCAATTTGAAGTTGATTGATCCAATTTGAAGTTGATTAATTTTTTTTTTACCTGAAAATAAGTCCATTTTGAAGTTGAAAAGGTATAGTTTCAAAGAAATTTAAAAAGTTTGCTTCTATTGAATGTTGTATATTGACAAACCTTCTTTATCTTCATGTTCCAGAAGTCTGTTATCAAAACAATACAACAAAGTCATGAGAACACAAAGTGATGCTGGTTCCAATGTGCCATCAGGGTTCCATTTGCAATCCTCTCTTAGGAAAGCAATCAAGCGTAAAGTATCAGCTTCATTCAGAGGGTGTTGAGCAGCCATAGAAAAAATGCACTCAGTTAGAGATAAACGTAACTCTTTGTATAAGTCAACTACCTGGAAAATGTTAGAAAAATCCATTTTATTTTTTTGCATTGAAGTCATGTTATGTACTTAAATGATAATAAATATACAAGACCTCAGGTTACTGAGTCTGCAAAATGTTAGAAGATTAATCAAGCAGCCAGAGCAGAGATGATTAATGAGAAAAATTATATGAAAGAGAAACAGTTGGTTTAAATTGTCCTTTCAAAAATGATGTTCTAAAGTTATCTGCATTAAAGCTTTCCTAATAATATATTTTTGCCATCTTTAAAAACAAACACCTAGACAATTTTAATATTGGTCCTTTAATACCTATTTTAGGTTATATACTAGATTTTTTTTTTTAAAGCCTATATTGGATTTTTATTTTAATTTTTAGCAAATTAAAGATAAAGTGGAAAAATTTTTTTCACTGTCATTAATTTGCCTAATATTGTTCCGATATAGAAAAAATATTTCTCCTATTCTAATGTTTATAATTAATGCTGGATTTTATGATGAATATTAATGGGTTAATGCTAATACAGTAATACAGCTTTTCAAACAAATTTAATAAATGAAAGTAGGAAAAATAATATTAAAGACAACTACCTAATAACATGTAGTTCCATCTTTCACTTGAATAATAGTAGCTATGCAATATGTACTGAAATCATTGTATGGTATATCTATCCAAATACATTCCAAGGCTGTCTGTAACTGTTCTTGCAGGTAGCTGCAACATGTCCCATACATGTTCAATGGTACACTATTTACATTGTTCAGACTATCATCCTCATCACTGTTGCCATATTTATCACATTTTGGCCATTGTACTCTCCAGCCTTCTTCAAGTGGTTGGAATGTCAAACTGAACCCATACAACATGGGAACCAGTAATAAGGACTGCCAGAGAAAAAGCCATAGCAACAACAAAAATTACAATATGAGCTCTGGTAAAAAACATGCAATGATAACAGCAAAAATTGTAATATGAACACTGGCAAAAATGGTTGCTGAAGACATTAGGTTTATAATACCCAGTAATTCATACACAGATGTCCTCAAGGACACATGGCACAGTTAGATCCAGTGACAGGACCCAAAGTGAGCGAGTTCAATATCTGGTTAAGGTGGTGGAGAACTTGGAGAGGGGAATTAACAGGAGATAACTGACATCCATTAGACATGGAACTAGAACAGACTACCCCAATGAGCAAAATAAAGGGTTCAGTTTGGCATTCCAGAAGGCCGGAGTGTACAACAGCCAAAACTTTGTGATAAATATGGCAACAAAGATGTGGACGATAGTCCAAACAATGTAAATAGTGTACATAATACCTCATCTCAGAAATATAGACAGATGCTCAATGGTGTTTAAATATCACAAACGTAGAGTCCAATAGAGTACCAGAAAGTCTTACTGGAATCAGTTCTATATCACCTGCACAAAATGGAGGGAGTGGGAAGAGTTATGTTATCTTGATGGAACAAACCATCACCAACAGGAATTATGGTGCAAAATGCAAATGGCCTATGACAAGATCTATGCCATACCTGTCAAGATAATTTCACTGGTGTTCCTTGCAACCACCTCAACAGAATACACCTCACAATATTAGTGTTACCACCTGGTTGCCCTGCTGAGAGATTAGATTAATAGTCTCATGCAGTCTCCACCACAAACAAACTCAATAGTGACCAGACAACACCAGTCTTTCACAGTACAAGTAAGGTGCATTAATAGATGATAGTTTCAATAATGGTACTCTTGTTGAGCAAAGATTACAAAGTTTTATGGAATGCAGTATAGCGTGTTGACCAACGGTTAAGTGACACCCGTGTTGAATCGGAATGTAATCTGATGCAATGTACCCATCATCAGGTGGTTATCATCTTTGTGTCACCAGTGGTCCCATTCTCGAATCCCCTGAAGTTTCCATGTGCCACTGAAATCTGTCCAAATTCACATCCTTGATATACCCTGTTGCCACTTCAGTAATAGAGTTCCTCCTTCTTTCTCACCTCATTTTTCAATCAAATGGTGTTAAAGCCTATAGCTATGCCTCTTTTTTACATTACACACATTTCATCCAAGTACATTTCTACAAGTGGGCATCCAATGTCAATTTTTTGTCACTTCTTTTTATAAATAAATACAAATTTGAAGTTTGTTAAGAATACCAAAGATTCTAGAATAAAAAAAATATCCAAAGCAACTAAACAAACTGTTTAACATTATTTTTGAACAAGCATTTATGATTGTCTAATTTCTCATAAGTATGTGAGATTTTAAATAGCTACAAAAATGTTTTAACACTTACCTTTTATCTAAAGTGATCAAGCTACACTTCTATTTATTACAAATTTCCATTATTTAAAAAGAGACTTATTTCCTTTAGCAACTATTGTTAACAAAATCCTATAGAGTCATTCTGACCATCACCAACACAGATTTTTTTTTTTAACATTTGGTACACTTATAGAGCTTCATGATAGAAATTGAATGGTACCTCTTTTACATCTCTTGCTCAAAGGGTTCCTGAGATACGACCCTTTGACCATTGCCAAAAAGGTGAATTTGGGAAAATAGTCACAAAATTTAAATATCAATATCTTAGTTGTTTTTTCACCTACAAAGCTAAATTATATACCATTTTAAAGTACTTGGATAGATCTAAAAGGTGATCTATTTATTTTTTGGTTTAATGGTCAAATGGTTGATTTGACTGACCTTAACTTTTAATTTCTAAAAAAACATATCTTTAATTTTTTTTTTTTTTTTTAATTTAACAACAAATTTGTTCTACCTTATGGCAACATATGTACAAAATTTTGTAATGGACTTTTGATTGTAGCTGGAGTTACAAGGATTTTACTGAGTTGGGCCAAATTAAAAAATCGCAGATGTGCACATCTGCCATTATATGCTAATATTTTTATATCTCCCAATATGATCAAATTGTATATCTTTTAGAAACTCTTTGAATGTTGCTTAATATTCACATAAGTACTATGAACCTAAAATCAACAGAATTTGTGTTATTTATGGTTAAATGTTGACCAATTTGGTGGAAAATAACCTTATTTTTCATTTTGTTTACATTTTTATTATACAACAAATAGATTTTTATATGAAAAAGTCACATAAAAATAAACCAAAAATAAATAGATCACCTTTTAGATCTATCCAAATACTTTAAAATGGCATGACTCTATAATGTACTATATACATGTACTAAATATTGATTATTCAGTCTGAATTTCTGGGATGAGGAGTTATTATTTACACTATATTCAGACTATTGTCCTCATCTTTGTGTTATCACAAAATTTTGGCTGATGCCTTTATCTGGTGTATATTGATCTGGGTAATCAACAGGGAATTCTGAACTGAACCCCTTTCTTTAATCTACAGAATAGACAGTTCTTGTTCTACTGCTCATATCTAGGGAAATCACAAATTCTAATTTTTAGTACTGCTTAGTTATTGCTTTCCCAATTCCACAGAGCCCAAGTACACACTGCCTGGCCCAGGGATTGAACTCACAATTACTAAGTCATCAAATCCATGAATCAAGGCTATTGCTACGTAGCCTAGAGGATTAAAACAATATCCACCTGATGAAAGTTAGCGGGAACAACGGCCGAAACATTGTGATAATAAAGATGAGGACAATAGTCTGACTATAAATAGTACAAATATTGGCACTATGATTACATAATCATTAGAATGGATTATCAGAATCAACATTCTAGAACTTGTAAAATGTATGCTGTGCTGCACTAGAAGAAGCCTTACTTAAATGCTATTATTAAAATGACAAAATCATCTTGCCAACCTGTTTTCTGTGTTTTGGTGGTCCAAGCGCACGTTCCTTCTCAAGTTTTTCTACTTCTTTATCTACGTCCATATTTTTGACAAGATCTGAAAAGTAATTAACTGAAGTCAATGTACATTGAAGAAAAACAAAAAGAATAGTTATAAATTTGAATATCTCCAAAATTAATTTAAATAAAAAGGAAAATGCAAATTATAAATTTAGTTCAATCATACAAAAAGAATTTGTTGATATTTTAATTATGCTTATTTTGTTCTACAATTAGATACACTTGAACTATTAGCAAACTATCAATATTTAAAGCTATAAAAATTAAAAAGATACATGTGAAAATACTAATATTACTGGGATGAAAAGAAAAAAAAAAATTAATATTCTTGCCTAATATTTTCCCAACAAGACCATCATCAATGAGTTGATCAGTATAACTTGTTATAAGATTTGTGACTTCTTGGCTATTACCCATTGTCCACATTCGTCCATCACGAGCTTGTAGGAGGACATGAAGAGAGTTCACTAACGCTCTTTGACCATCATAATATAGAAGGACTGCTACTAAACCACGACCCAGGCCAGGGTAGTTTGGCTGCTGATTTTGACCTAATACAAAAAAAAAAAAAAAAAAAAAAAAATTGAATATATTTCTTCACTTTATATATCAAAAATCAAAATTTAAATGATTTCAAAAGAAAAAAGAATTAGTAAAAATTAGGAAAAGCTTCTCGCCAAGTAGTCTTAACTCATTCAATATTCAATACAATGTATTGTTCTATACTAATATGAATAATTAATCCCAATTTAATATTTTGCAAGTAGAGTTAATAATTAACAATTACATTACAATTTTTTATCACAATGCTTATAAGAAAAAAAATAGATATTTTTTATTACAATCTTAAATAAATATTAATTCTTTATACATAATTACTAAGCTTAGCTTAGTCTTGCGTAAAGCCACAGCAATCAAGCAACCAATGAGGTTCAAACTCATTACATAACATGAGCTTGCTGTCACATTATAGTCAAAACATGTGAAGGTGGTCTGAAAGTAATATATCTCATTTATTTCCACAAAAAACTAAAACAAGTACAGAGAGCACTATAACAGTGACTAGAGGAAATTTTCAGCCACAAAAACTTTTTTTTTCAGCTGGTCACCACTATATATTTTTTGCCATTGATGAACAAGATCCTGCCTGCTATGTTTGTAAAAATGGCTACACACACGCATAATACTGCTGTAGAATTTCTTAGCTCCTCCCTGCCTGTTTGTTTAACAGCCACTGTTTCACATTTAAACCTTCAGCAATTATCAACTGAAGGTCAAGGAAAGCAATTTTTTTTCAGAAAAGAATTCAACTGTTTTGTATTTAGTTTTATGTTAGATGTATTTTTTTAGATTGTGACAAAGCAAAAGAAAAAAATTATTGAGTTACTAGCAGGAAGCTTCAATCTTTATTACCATAGGATTACATTACTTCTGCCTCTGTTGCCATGGTCCAATAAAAGAGAAAAAGAATTATTTTTGTAGTAACACTCATGTGTGTGTATCCTCCTGCAAGATTTGCATTAATTTTTTTCTATTTAAAAAATAACTGAAATTCATCAAGAACAATTTATGCAAATTTTTTCATATATTTAAAATATTGGTGTGGTAACCTTGGTTCAACATTTTACTGCACGAGGGACACAACAGAGTGGCAACCCTGGTTCAATGTTTTAATGCACGAGAATGCCTAATGACAATTTGAAGCAGGAATTAATTATGATTAAGATGTGAGTAAAGACAGAGAACCTAATTAAACACAGAGAAACAAAAAAGAAAGAAACAAATTAAAAATAATTAAAAGCCATAAAAATGAGTTGAGAGAGGGCTTTGGGTAGATTTGAATCTGAAATAAATCAAGTAGAATTCATTAAGATTTAGTAAAATACAATCTTCCCCAACCTATCCAATTGCCTCCAGGGCAGTATGACAGGATTTATGGTCTTCTGGAATTTCCAAATTCCAAAACAGAATTCTTATTATGTTCATTTAAAATACTATCAATCACAAAACATATTTATAGCTTACCAAGTCCAATATAGGGGCTTTTGGAATAAAGCATTTCTCAAGAGGCATTTGGGTTTCAACATGGAAAGATTAAGAATTCTTTACTCCTTATATACTTTGAAATTCTTCAATTTCTTATCATCAAACCCATTGTTAGATATCAGAGTTTGTTGGTTTGTGTCTTGAAATTAGTTTTCAGGAAAAAAGTTACCACAGCTGTGAGGATTTCACACCTGAAATCTCTGCAGAATGACAACAACCAGTGGGTAAAATCTATTCTTATTTGTTTCATATTTTACTCCAAATACTCTTTTTACATCAGTATCAAAAGTTATTGTAAGAATAAAAATTTTCATATTTGTGTCTTGCTTTAAAAATGAGGTGTACTTTTATTATTACATTACATGTGCTGCCTGCAATGGAAAATTTAACAGACCTTGAAATTAGAAAACTTGGACTATGCTGTTGTGTATGCTATACAATCTCTCCATATAATTTATCAAGAAAGTAAAAGAAAAAAATAATGGTAACAACATAGGGAACATTTCAAGAGTTCAATTGCCCAAACAAAATTTGGAATGTTAATAAATTCTAAAAATTATAGGCAATGCTGATGCAAATTTATATACTCAATACATTTACAATTCATTCAAGAGAAATAAATATATAAGAGTCTTACCAGCAAGCAAAAATTCTACAGCAGCAAACTCATTGACATTGAACAAGTCACTAAAAATTAAAGCTTCATCAATAAAGTCTTGAGATAGTGTCTGTGTTCTCTGCTCTGCATACACAGGTAATCCTTCTTTTGTGGCTTTTTTCACCATTTCTCTTTGCAAAGGGTTCTTTTCCTGAATTAAAAATCAATAAGTAAAACTGATAATGCAATTATTAAAATATAACGCTAGAGTGGTTTTTCTTTAAAAAGAAAAAGAATTAAAAAAAGACAAAACAAATTTTTAAATAATTTGAAATAAATGATATAATTTTTAATATTGATTGATCTTCTATAATCTTTTTAAAATATTAAATTTTATGGCTTAAAAATACTTTATAAATATATTCTAAAAAAGAAAAATGTATTTGATCTATTTATTACAAACTTTGAAATTAAAGCTAAGTGGGGGGGGGGGGTAAGCAGATTTTAGGAATATAAATTAAAATATTTCTGAGAATGTGTTTCCATAATAACAGAAATGTTATTACCCAGCATTCTTTTCTAACTTAAGCAACTGTTAAATAATTTATATGACACATAGTTAAACAGGATAATGCAGATCAATTTGATTATAAAAAAATATAAGAGAAACTTTTAAATCAAAAACCTACTGGTGACTTCAAGAGAGTAAGAAAATCTGGTTTGTGACGGCGAAGTATGACTTCTAAGTCATGTAGGGATTCCATCTGCTTTTTCAGCAGTACAGTGTCTACAGCATCATACAGCTCTTTGAAAGGTGTCCACAGTCGAGCACCTAAAATGATTAAAGGTTTATTTATTACATACAAACATATAGACATCATAATTCTCAAACACTTAAAGATTTTGTGATAATTTTTCTTTGTCCTATGATTCCAAAATGGATTAAGGATTGAAAGATCAACTCATACTTAAAAACATAAAATTGCCATTGATCTAAATTAGCAGGAAATCTAAATCAATTAGAAAAAAAAGATTAATGATACAATTATCCTTTAGTCTTTAAAGCAATAATTCTGAAAAAGTTTACCGAAATCAAGTTGTGGGATATTTCATTTGATAAACTGTACAAGATATTCTTTTATTGTCAATGATTTCCATATAATTATGCTGCATGATCAATTTAAGAGAAAATCTATTCTCCACCTAATGTGTTTTACACATACCAATACATCTAAGAAAAAAAAATAGTTAAAAGAAATAGAGCAATGTACAGGAATACTTCTAATAGTACATTCAACAAGTTATAATCAGCAAGTATTACTTAAAAGGCACACCAAAATAGCAGTATGGTTTACAGAAGCTTAAATGATATAAAAAAACTTCTATACAAGTCAGCAAATAAAGAGAAAAAAAGATTGCTAAACAAAGCAATAATATTCTTTATTTTGCAAAGAATCCTTTCAATAAAAAGGTTTAGCTGTTGATAAAAGAGTAAATTTTGCTGAAATCCAATAATTTATTTTTTTAATTTCAGATACTAATATATGGTTCTGTATCCAAATAATCAAAGTTTGCTCAAATTAATTTTTCTTGTCCAAAAATTAACAAGATATACAATGTGGAACTTTAGCAAAATTTTAATTTTATTCATATAGCAAATCCAAGAAACATGAATAGGAGTATTATTGAATTAAACACATTTTACGAAGTTCTTATATCTTTCTTGCAAGTTATATCTTAAAAATTTAGTTATTAAAAAAATCCATGAAACCATTAAATGAACTACAATTCACAGCTAGTGTCTTTTGAAAAAAATATTTAAATAAAAAAAAGAAAATATAACTTTATCTGTAGCTTTACAAACATTAAAATATTGGAATTACAAGAAAAATTATTATTATTTTATGTGCCTGGCATCCAAGGAGCATGGGATAGTATAAAGTACATTAGAATTAAATTTTATTATATGTTTGTTATATTAGGTTGGTGCAAAAATAATGTCGGTTTTTGACGTATTTTTAACGTCAAAAAACGACATTATTTTTGCACCAACCTAATACAAGATAAAATCTTATAAAGTACTTTTTTCTACAGTGGACATATCTGTAAAAAATTACTTAACGAATATAAAGTGAGCACCATTTTTATATAATTTTTAACTACCTAATAATCTTAAAAATTTAGGAAAATATTTTCCATAATGTAATGTTTTAATGAATTTTAGTTACTTTGTTTTAAATTTACTATAGTTATCACTCTTATCTTTTGATAATATCGCATATGGATGTCTGTATTTACAAAAATCAGCACACACAAAAAAAATTCTTTTTAAAATATGGGGGAGGGGGCTCGCTGAATTGTAGTAACCTATTGCATTTATAATTAGTAAACGTGGTTTTTACTTACTAACAATATCAACTAACCAGTACAAATTAATACAGAAATTTAAAAAATTTAAAACTTTACAAATCATTCTAATAAAAAATAGTTTAACAAAAAAAAATTATAATCTTTATTTAAAATATTTTGAAACAAGCATTACTTAGTTTCTGCACCAAAAAGAAGTAGTTTAAAAATAAAATAAAACAGGTCATAACATTTCGTGTCACTTGACAGGTGATGAGTGATGATTTCATCATGTTTTGACCTCTTCTGTGAGGAAAATTTTTCATACAGGAGTACAGAAGTGATATTTAGAAGTTATTTAGATTTAAGTGAACATTATTTACCTCATTATTTTTAAGGAAAACTTTAAGCACTTTAATTTTTTTTTTGTACTTAGCTTTCACTTTTATATTTACGATGCTTTATGGAAAATATATTATAAGAAAATTAAAATAAGACTGTTGAGAGCGAGATTAAATTTCACAAGAAAGGTACCTATAAATTAATTAGATACCTTTCTTATGAAAGGTTATCAGAAATGTACATAAAATACTATAATTTTGTGTACATTTATTACATTTTACTGTATTATTTGTATTTCCATTCATTTTATTATTAATTTTGATATTTCATTTATGGAAAAATGTCATAACTGAAATTAATATAAAAATAAAATCATATAAATTTCTTAAGATGATACTAATACTTGTAGATACCCTTCTCAGTTGAAATTGAAAAATCAAATTTACTTCTCCACATGTTTCACAACAATAAAGGCCTTAACAGCAGAGAATAATGCTTAACTGAAATAATGCAACTTAATTGTGTTCTTGCTGGTCTTCCATACTTTATAATTACAGCCATATTATAAACACAAAATTACATTTCTTAATTACTGCAGGTCTTCTGTTTGGTCCAAATTATACAATTTACGATGCGCTAAAAAATGATCTCATAAGGATATTTACGAAACTGAATGTGGCTTTTAACTAATTTTATAATATTTTAACAACTTAATGAAAAAATCTAATGTAATTAAAGAAATAACAAATAATTGTATTAAAAATTCATTTTACATCAAAAAAGTTTTTTGCTTTCAAAAAATATTTTCCATACTCATAAAAGCAAATAAAAGCATTTGAAATTAATATCTTTGTTTTATTGAGTAATAAATATAAAAAAATATTTTTTCCATGACTTTAAAAAAATAAAACATATTTATAATAATTTCCATCATTTGTGAATAGTTTTTGAAAGTTTTATTAACATCTGACAATTATTTTTATTTTTGCAAGATTTTTATTTTGTGTCATACAAAAAAAAAAAAAAGAAAACGTGCTAAAAGTTTGTTATTTTACTAGTTCCGGTGAAAGAGAAACAAGGTTTTTTTTTTAATCAAAATTTAGAATGTTCTAAAAAGAAGGAAATATTTTGAAAAATAATTAAAAAATACTTCGGTCTTTCCTCTTAATAACAAACAATACATTTAGACGATAAAATTTTGTTTTAAGTTTGGCGTCTTTTTCATCAGACTATGCTTCTTTTTTTGTAGCAATCTCATGAAGGTACCTACAGTAAGTACCACCAAGGCCCCAAAAATAGATGCGTTTAACCGAAATAAAAACAGAAAGTAGCCCCGCACCCGTTTAATTTAATTTTTTTTTAAACAGGTAATTATACGATTCAAACAAAATTTTCGGTACTAAATAGTACATTCAAATAAATGAAGTGTATATTGGATAGGTAAGTAAGTATATTTTATTAGAAATCTTTGTGGAAATATTTTTTGCAGGGTCTGTTTCACCGCTCTCCCCCCACCTCTCAAAGCGTACATTTTTTTTAATTTGTATGGAGGGGAGTGTTCGTGAAATTCTTTTTTGTGCGTGTTTGTAGGATAGTATCTGAAACAAAAGTGGAAAATCGCATCTACGAAGGACTTCAAAAAACAAAACTTTAATTTAAAGTAAATACTGAATAAATAATCATTAAATTTCAAAATTATTAAAACTAGTAGTGTCAGAACTAAAAAAATATACTGTGTAAGTACACTAGAGTCAAGCAAGAGTGTTATCGAAATTAAGCAAATAGACTTTTCTAAGAAAATACTTTTTGAAATATCGTAAATTTGAGTGCTTTTGTATTTTTTAAACTTGAGATAAAATCTTTTTTTTTAGACCGTTGCCTTTAAAAGAAAATATTTCGGCACCTATAAAGGCTTCCTTAAAAATTTATTTTTTTAGCTTGTTTCTTTTGGCTTTTACTGAGGAAAACTGAAGAATATATTGACTGAAAAAAAAAAAAAAAATGCAGTATTAAGATTTAAGAACGACAAAGACACCAGTTTGAAGAATGAGGAATAATATAATTATAATAATTTTTTTTTTTTAATAAATTTAAATTTTAATAATTTAAAAAAATAAAATTATTTGGCTATGCAATATTTTTCTTTAAAAAGCAACAAGGATTTTTTTTTTACCAATTTATTTTAAACACATGAAAGAAGTTTTTTTTTGCGGGAGATGGGTGATGATTTTTTTTTACGCTCCTACTTTTATCTGAATTTTACAAAGAAAATTAAACATTTTTGTAAAAAAAATTATCGCAACACAAGTTTTTGTTTAAGAAACTTCCTTTCCTTGCCTGAAAACATGATTTTTTTAATGCGCAAAAATATAATGATTTTACTTAAAACAACATAAGTAAACATAAATCTAATAAAAGTTATCACATAAGTTCAGTTCCACTCATTTTCACAAAACATCACAATACAAGAAATACCTGAATTCACCGCCATCTCAACGGTCGCCATGATTTTCAATATAAATTTGCAGGAAAAGAAAAAAAAATGAATTACCTCCCCCTTACACTATTTCCCGCTCAAAAATTCCCAAACTTTGATTTGATTTGTTCTTTTTGAATTAGAAATTATTGAAAATATCCTATTCTTGATAAATATTAAATACATTTTTTTAGCCTGTAATACAAATGTTGATTTGATAAATTCATTTAATTGAGAAAAATAATTAAATTTAATTTTGTAATATTTATTCTAAAGTGTTATTTGGTAAAAATAAAGTAAAATAATAATATATGTATGTCATGTTCTTATAATATATTAGGGGTTAAAATGAACAGTTAAATTTAACTATGCCAAGAAGATTAATGAAGGATGATAATGACGAGGAAATACATGGATAATTTTAACAAAACAAGATAAGGAATTTATTCACGAATTTGCATGCTCATTTCAGGAAAATAAATCAGAATTCTTAAAGTCCATAGTTTTAACATGTTGTCATGAACAGGAAATGCTCATACAACAGATTAAATGATCTGACACAAAATAATATTAAAAAAATATGGTGTGCATGCATTCAAAAATAACAGAGACAGTTTAAAATACTTAATTTTCTTGGATTTTTTAAGCAAAAATTCTTTGAAGCACTGTGTGCTGATTAGAGGCTGATAATATAATTAAAAAACAAAACCTTTCACATGACTTCAGACACTCTTCTTATTAATCTAATTTTCTCATTTTATATCAAAAGTAATTTTGTGTATACTTGCTACTTTCTTTCCTTCTTCTTGGTTCACTGGTTAATTTCTGTGAAGGCAAAAATCTCACATAGGCTTACAGACTTCTTTCCTTCTTCTTCCTTAGTTCTTTAAATTTGAAGGGAGTAATTATTATTACGCGCTCACTACATTCTCATACGATCACCAATGTTAAGTAACATTGAGCCTGGTCAGTACCTAGATGAGTGACCTCTTGGGAATACCAGTGTGGGTTTCAGCGTACCCAGATTAAAGAAGAATTTAATACGGGATACCCTGCCCACAAAATACAACGCAAATTTCAAGAAGAAACAACACGATAAGGAACGTTTGTAGAAAATAGAATATTGTATATTTATTTTCTTGTGAATAGGGTAAAAAAGATTAATGCTTTAGTTCATTTAAGCAAAAATGTGATTTTTACAAAAACTGTCTGTTTCTTTTGTTTTTGTATAGGTGTAAAGGAAAAAGGGGCGATCAATTTAAGTTGAAAAAGAGAGTGTGGATGAGGAATAAAAGATAAAAGGAAAATGTACTTATGAATTGTTTTGGAGTCAGTTGTAAATTTGTTGTTGTTGTTGTTGTCCTTTCCTAATCCACTTTCGGCTCTTAGTGTCGGGTTGAGTCAGTGATGGAATTTACTGTCAGTCTTCTATGATCTCTGCGCCCTTCTGACTGGTGATTGACTTGAGATTCTCTATTTATTGTTGACTTTTTTTCACACTGGCTTGTTATCTTTTTTTTAGTTTAGCAAATCGCCTCCTTTCATTGGTCAGAAAATTAATTTCACACCTTACTGCGAAATCTGTTTTTAGTCGTTTTGATCCGATTTTGCTGGTGTGCAAATCTACTTTGTGTTTTTTAGTCATTTGTTGGAATGATATAGGATTTGTATCCTATACCAGGTGCTGTAAGCTTCAGTGTGCGGATAGAGTAATAGATAATGGCTCAAAATGAGAAATCAGAAAGTCGGATTCATTACATTCACTTATGTGAAAATACCCTTTAGAAGAAAAGAAGACCAAAATTTCACCATCTCTAAAAATAAATGGATAATAAAAATTGCCAGACAAACAAAGTCAGTGTTCAACCAACCAATCAGAAAACTTTAACAACCAGGATGAAAGAAATAAACAAATAATAACAAAGAAACAAAAAATTCACCATTTCTAAAAATAGATAGACCAACCAATCAGTAAGCTTTCACAACAACAAGGCACAAGCTAATGAGAAGTGAGCAGCCCTTTTCAAAATGGATCTATAGATCTGTATATAAACAGATGGCGAATCAACCAAAACCAGATTCAATAAATTAATTTTTGTCTATTCTCCAATTATGAGGTCATCATAACATGCACAAAGATGAAATAAGACATTTGCATGACTAGCTGGCAACCTTTATATTGAAAACAAAATACCTTCCTTCATCACATGGTCAAGTGGTAAGTTAATACATTATCTTGCAGTGACTTGTTCAGCTGATTTATGTGGTGAAAAATATCTGCTAAGTAAGTTATCCTCTGCGATCATTTTTCCTCAACAAAACACTTGGTAAACTTTGTTTTATTGTTTTCTTGAGAGCATTCCTGCAATTTACCATTCATTCTTCTACTCATTTATTAGATTTTTGTATGCAGCAAAATATTTATGTGTTTTTGTCTAACTTTACATACACCTTTTAAAAAACTTTGGGAGGAACTGTTTCGATTGTTCTTTGCTTAATATAGATAACCATTTTTGTGGCATCATCAAAGATGTTTGTTTAATTCATACCCAAGAAATTTTGAAATCATAACTTTTCTGTGAAAAAAGCAATATGGCATTTTCTCATTTTACAAGAGAACCAAAACCTCTTCTGAAAGCAAACATTGATGAGGTACCAACAATACAGATATTAACATAGTTCTTCCTGGTAAGATACTGTGCTGTCCAAAAAAAGTGACTCATTCAAATTATTTATTTAGATATTTAGACACTTGTATCGTGTATGAAACAAAATTTCTACAATTTGACAAAATTTCTACTGTTTCACTGAATGTAACTTCTTCTGGCTTCTTTGGGAGTATAAAATTTGCGTATTTTGTATTTTCTTCTGTTCCCAACTTCTGCAACAATACAGTGATTTTTTCCTCGTCGGACCATTGTTCGCATCTTTTCGTAAATATTGTTTAAAACCCTTGAAAATAAGCCGGAAACGTTGAACCACTGTCAGGGTCGTATTTAAATTCAGAGAGTGAATTTGAAATTCCTTCATCAGAAAAAAAATCTAGAACCTGGTTCTTTTGTTGTCCTAGAAAATATGTCTTCCCAAAGTGATTTATTGTCTTTTGCCTGTTGTTTGAATAACTTTTTAAACCTTTCTTGTTGCTGTTGGAATTGTTGTTGTTGGAATTGTTGCTGTAAAGTGACTTGTAGCACCTTGATTCAACAATTTGTTCTATTCTGTCAACGTATCCACAAGAAAAAATTTTGCTCCAATTTATGTAGACAATAAAATTATCTATGTCCAAACAAGAGGAGGTGGGAGAGCAATTTCTTACTTTCTGTAAGCGTTGCACCAGTTTTTCCTTTTCTAAACTTCCTCATTAATAAGTGTTAAAACAAAATGAGGGAAAAATTATTTACTTTCTGTAAGCGTTGAACAAGTCTTTCTAATGTTCTTCATTAGTAAGTGTTGTTAACTGCATTTATTTTTTTCTTTTGTTTTAACTTGTAAGGTCGTTTCAAATCTCGTCGCCAACTGATATATTCCAGAAAGGGATGTATTTGTTCGAAGTAGCAAAGTGGTTGTTGACTACTGTAACCGGGTAGGACAATCTAGCAGGTAATTGTAATGGACTAGTCCTTGTCCTAGTCGTAGGCAGTAGGCAAAGACAATAGGCGTAGTCCATGTATCAGTCTGTATTTATGGCTGACACCAACCAATCATATTACTGTGAGGGGGAACCCAGGTGTATGCGTATTCATTACATCAATTCCAGTATCAATTTTGGCATTTACCTCCACCTGTTTTGTTTTGTTTCCCACTCAGTTTTACATATGTTTCTTTTGGATTATTAGGTAGCTTTCTTCTGTTTGTGCCTTGTTTCCACCATGTGGAAATACATTTTGTCAGTGTATCTGTTACCACTGCTGCTCCATTGTGTCACCATATGTACATTTTAGTGCTTCCTGTCTTTCTTTTGATATCAAGGTAAATTATTAGTTATCTTTGTTTCTATTTTTTTAGTCCTTTACTCCTGACACCATGTTTTGTTTCCAGTTGTCTTAGACACCAAGACAAGATGAAAAGTGAAGCTAGAGATGTGTTTATTCCTTGACAGTTAGCAGTGGAAAAGGGTCAGTTATTATTAGCAACTAAGAGAGTTAATTGCTCCTTACTTCTGGAGAGTTGTATCAGGGGAGATTACTAGATGATGTAACAGCCCGAACTACAAGTGTCAATTAACATGTCCATAGGAATTCCATTAATTTTTTTTTTATAATAGTTTTTGAAAGGCAATCAGGTGATGCAGCCATTGTAGGAGTTGTCCTTAGAGGGGGTAGAAGAGGTTTTAACATGACTAATTTTTGCAGTAGTAAATCAAGAGACATTCAAAAAATGCCCAAACATTCCACACGTGTGACATCTCACATTTCGAACCAGGAAAGAAGGTTGAGGATGTAGACCAAGCCTACAAATGTAACATTTTCTAGGGGCTGAAGCAGCTGTAATAAGCAGCACAGAAGAGTTTGCAGATATATTTAAGAGATTCTCGTCGATTCAGCAAAGAGGGTACAGAAGAGGAAGTAGGCATATAAAAGGAGGGAAGACAAAAAGAAGAGTGAGTGTTTAAAGCAGCACCAATAGTGTCAGACTGTATAGAAAAACAGATTGTTTTGTGATGTTAACGAATATTCATTGCCACTTTTATAATGCTTGTAGAGACTTTGTAATCACAGATACAATTATAATAACACTGTTGAACAATACTGTTGTCAGACACCTTCAAATAACACTTGCACTAATAGTACTTGCTTGATAATACTCGCTCGAAAAGTAACCACCATATAGTGAGCCGAATACTAATCCATATAGTGATCTGAATAGTAATCCGTATAGTGATCACTTAGATGTCCCACTAATTCCCATATATACATTTCCTTTACCATCACGTGATCTACTTATTCAAAATGGTGTCACCTGTGTTTACTTTCTGTTGATCTGGGTTCAAACTCCAGTGTCGGGAGCAGCACTTTATTCTGATATAACACCTCCCTTTTTAGATGACTTCCCCTGGAGTCTATACTGCTTCAGCTTCGCTTCAATAGTTAGAAATTCTGTTGGCATTCTTTTTCTTTTGTCATAAACCCTTTGTAGTGATTACTACTATGTTTGCCATGCCTACATTTTTCTCAACTGTGATTGGTTAAATAATAAATACTAAATATCACAGGACAATTTACTGATCGCATTCACCACACTGAATTTTTCCTACAGTTAACTCACAAACATGCTTTTGTGAAAAAATCACCGATTGGTTAATTTTTCATCCAATCAGATATTTTTCGTGTTCTTTCAAAATTTATCCCGCGTTCGTGCTGGGAGCCTACCGATAATAATATAAGTCCGGATTCATTCCCAAATTAAACAGTAGAGTTGAAGACAGTAGAACTCAACTACTCACATGCGTCTACACAGGTTATTCATTCTACTTACTCCGCACGCACACACACAGACACAGAACTTGAATATCATTCACCATCAGTTCTTTGTGAACAAGCCAAGTTGCAACAACTCTGTTAGTTACAAAACACACAATTATACGATCTTCTGAATACACATTTTATTTTAACACAGAACTCTGAACATTATATTCAGAAAACTCGCTTAATTACATTTTCTAATTCAACTAACAGATAAAGAGAAACTACTTTTTTTCTCCTTATTCACACATTACAAAATTGCCTTGTATTTGTTGTTTTTAATATATTTTATCGTTGAAACACAAATCGTTTTTTCTATTGTTTTTCCTTGATTTAAAAAAATGTATAAATGTTAAATGCTCTTCAACACGCAGCCACATTAATCTTTTCAGCAAAACACCATTTACATTGGTAACCCCAACATTTAAGGAAAATAGCATTTTGTCCCTGTACCATGTATGCCATTTTGCCGATCTGTTTTTTTCTATCACCATCTTTTCCAGTATTCCTTTCTGCGCTGATACGTCTTAAAAAGTACCTTAACTCTAGGTTTGAAGTCTCTACTTGCTTTATTATTTCTTGATGTTCTCGCCTTGCGTTCTGGTAATACTCATTGAAAACGGACTTAATCTTCCTGGCGAACATCAACTCTGCAGGTGACATTCCAGACAGTGTTCGGGCTTGGTGTTATTCTGTAAATACTCAGAAATTGCTGAATCATTACTTCATCTAACTCCTCTCCCTCTGACTTTTTTTAGTGCCCTTTTAAACATATTGACAAACCGTTCTGCTTGTCCGTTTGATCTTGGGTGATAAGGAGGAGTTGTAATATGTTCTATTGCTAATAATTTGAAAAAACAAAAAACAAAAGAAAAAACCTTATATTCACTAGACGTAATTGAGTCCCGTTATCTGAAACGGTAAAGTCAGGAACACTGAACTTTGCAAAAATCTCATGTAGGAAATTTATTGTTACTGTGGTAGTTGGTCTTCTACATTTAAATGTTGCTGGTCACTTAGTCTAACTATTGACTACCACTACACTGTATGCTTCGTTTAACGGTCCTGCAACGTCCATATATATTCTGGACCATAGCATATCGGTTTTTGGCTAAGGTTGAATTTTGATAGGCAGTGACTTCGCTGCCAGAGCACAACCTCTGCAGGATTTCACTAAATTTTCAATATCCTTATCCATTTTTGGCCGGTAAGTAGAACACCTCATTAAGAATTTCATTCTAGAAATTCCTGGGTGTCCTCTGTAAAATTCTTTTAACAATTGTCTTTGCAACAATGCTGGTATCCTCACTCTCTCTGCATACATAAGTACATCATTACATAATGAAAATGCATTATTTCCAATAATATTTTTTCTTTTCAATCTTAATTTCTCCTTCATTTCCATTATAAAGTTCTTTTTCCACCTTAATTTTTATTTCCTCTAATGTTATGGGCAGTTTTTTTTTTACAGTATTGCATAATACGTTATTAATTTCATTTTCAGCCCTTATCGCCGCAATTACTGTGTATTCAAGTTGTTGCGGCGTTAAGCAGGTGCCTGTTAACCCCGCAAACAGAAAAATAATGTAGGGTAATACGATCGAAGCAAGGACAACAAAGGCGAGGATGTAAAAGTTTAAGCCAAATTTTATTTAGTAATCTGGCAAAAGTATGTACAGGTAATTGCTGGAGTTCGGTAGTGAAGTTAAAGAGTGTCAGTTGAAGGAGCATTGTCAGGTTTCAAAGCGACAGCTCGGAGGTAGACCGAATGGAACAGCGATGTTCAAAGTCCATGGTGACAGCTCGTTGGAGCTTAAGAAGAGAGAGAGAGGATCGACCCGGACGGCGCTGGTGAAGTTGGGTTGGCCTGCTACTGCTGCTGGTGCTGCTGCTGAAGTTGGGTCGGCCTGCTGCTGCTGCTACTGCTGAAGTCGGGTCGGCCTGCTGCTGCTGCAGTTGGGTCGCCCTGCTGCTGCTGCAGTTGGGTCACCCTGCTGCTGCTGCCGCAGTTGGGTCGCCTTGCTGCAGCTGCTGCTGCTGCTGCTGAAGTCGGGTCGGACTACTGCTGGGTCTGGCTGCTTCGTGTGGTCAGCGAAGGTGAGAGGGGGAATCTCGTCGCTCAACCCGAGGCCAAAATCCGCCGAGTGGTATTTACTTGACTCCCACGGGGTCAGAATGTGACACAAGGTCGGTTTAGTGTGTGAGACCCGAGCGTTTCCACTCGAGGGCCACCGGTCCAAAACTGGTCATAGCATGCCCAAGCTGGTCAGAGCTTAGTCAAACCTGTTCATGGCTTGTCCTAGCTGGTCCAGGCTGGAGCCAGTCCAAGCTAGTCGTAGCCGTGATCGAATCTCAGCCAAAGGCCGAGAAACGATCCAAATTTGTCAAAACTGGGCGAAATTCGGCGAGTGGTATTTACTTGACTCCCACGAGGTCAGGATGTGACACAAGGTTGGTTTAGCGTGGGAGACCCGAGTGTTTCCACTTTAGAGCCACTGGTTAAAAACTGGTCATAGTATGTCCAAGCTGGTCAGAGCTTATTCAAAGCTGGTCATCGCTTGGCCTAGCTGGTCCAAGCCTGAGCCGTTCCAAACTTGTCGTAGCCGTGATAGAATATCAAACAAAGGCCGAGAAACGATCCAAATTCGTCAAAATTCGCCAAGGCGAAATTCACCGAGTGGTATTTACTTGACTCCCACGGGGTCAGGATGTTACACAAGGTCGATTTAGCGTGGGAGACCCGAGTGTTTCCACTCTAAGGGCTACTGGTCCAAAACTGGTCATAGCATGTCCTAACAGGTCAGAGCTTAGTCAAAGCTGGTCATGACTTGTCCTAGCGAGTCCAGGCCGGAGCCAGTCCAAGCTAGTCGTAGCCGTAATCGAATCTCAGCCAAAGGCCGAGAAACGATCCAAATTCGTCAAAATTCGCCAAGGCCAAATTCGGCAAGTTATCTGGTGGAAGAAATCGGCTGTGGTTAGCGATATCTTTAGGGTGATGACTGAAAATTACCTTCTACATTTTGACTGTACACATGGGTTTCATTCGGACACCATGTTTATATAAAGTAGTTTCTGGTAATTATTTTTGGTTATGAAGGCTCGTGTATGATAATGATTCGTTTGTTTTGAGTTTTTGTGAGTCGTTCTCTGAAAAACGTTGACTCACCGGAAGTTAACGGCATTCGTTCTGTTTTCTGCGGTGACGCTTTTAGACGTTTGAGTAGCCAGTAGTAACTTCTGGCCGGGTGCGATAAGGCCCCCTTCCTAGAGGATTGATCGTGATCAATTCAAAAAGAAGATGTATGTCTTTAATTTGGCAGGAAAATGAACTCTTCTGTCTGATTTTGTTCGTACGACTGGTGTGGTTGTTTCATCTTCCGTCGTTGTTGTTAAGTCTGGCTCGGGAGAAGTTTCTTCTAACCAAGCTGGTTTAAGTCGATCGATGGAGACTGTATCTTTGTCTTTGCCGCGCATGATCGTGATAAATTTCTTAGAACGCTTCAGAACTTTAATAGGGCCTTGGTAGCTAGGTGTGAGAGGTTTTTTTACGGCGTCGTTCCTAACAAAAACAAAATCGCAGGTATCCAATTTCTGTGGTAAGTAGGAGCTTGTGGTTTGTTGTCGTGGGGGAGTGTATCTAAGTTTGGCCATTTTGTGGCGCAGATCTTGCACGAAAGAACTTGGTGAGGTTGTGCAAGAGTACTGTGGAAAGTGAAAATATTGTCCTGGTAAGGAGAGAGGCATGCCAAATACGAGCTCCGCTGTCGAACACCCTAAATCAGTTTTGAGGGTATTCCGCAAAGAGAGCATGGTCATGGGGAGGTTGTCGACCCAGTTGTGTATGTCGAGTTTGAGGATCGGTGAAATCTCTCCACGAGGCCGTTTGCGCAAGGATGGTAAGCCGTCGTTTTAATGTGTCTGACACCCAGAAGTTGGGAGAATTCCTGGAAAAGTGAGGACTGAAATTGTGGTCCCCGATCTGTAGTGAGAACTTGGGGTACGCCAAAGTTCGTAATCCAGTTGGTGAGAATGGCTTTAGAAACTGTGGTAGTAGAAATGTCCTTAATCGGCACAACGACTGGCCATCTCGGAAAACGGTCTATGATGGTTAGAAGATATTGGTACCCCTGGCACATTGGTAGAGGCCCGCCGAGGTCAACGTGGATGTGACTGAAACGTGCGTCGGGTGTGGCGAATGTTCCAACTGGTGATTTTGTGTGCCTCTGAATTTTACATTTTTGACATTGTATGCAAGTTGAGACCCAATTCCTGATGTCTGAATTCATGTTGGGCCACACAAATCGATCGGCGATAAGCTTGACGGTTGCTCGCTTGCTCGGATGGGATAGATTGTGGAGATGGAGAAATACTTTTTTCCTGAGAGATGGAGGAATGTACATGCTCGGAGTATCCAGTGCAGTGTCGCAGAAAAGAGTTTTATCACTGAATGGACACGGGAATTCCTGCAGTTTCAAAGAAGTCTCCTTAATGATGTCAGGTATCATCTTTTTGTTTGTCGGCCATCAGCTCCTGGCTCCAAACGTCGTTATCCATGGTATTGACGTCTGTTCTAGACAATGTGTCTGCGACGGTGTTGTTCTTTCCTTGGACGTTTCTGATGTCCGTCGTAAACTGTGAGATGTAGTCAAGGTGACGTGTTTCACGGGATGTATATTTGTCTGCGCTGACATTCATCGCGTTGGTCAGTGGTTTGTGATCTATGAAGATTGGGAAATGTCTGCCCTCCAGAAGATGTCGGAATGACAGTTAGATCGCCAGGAGTTCTCGTGAGAAGGT
Organism: Acanthosepion lycidas; assembly: GCA_963932145.1. Classification (NCBI taxonomy): domain Eukaryota; kingdom Metazoa; phylum Mollusca; class Cephalopoda; order Sepiida; family Sepiidae; genus Acanthosepion; species Acanthosepion lycidas. The sequence continues at coordinate 73,628,318 of OZ010573.1, forward strand.
GCTGTATCTTCTTTGGGCTGCGGAGAGTTTAGCTGAGAAGAAGGCTATCAGCTGTCTCTTCATGTCCACTTGCTGCTCGACTACTGCTCCTATTCCAACGTCGGAAGCGTCTGTTGTAAGGAAGATTCTTGTTTTCGGGTCGTTTTCGATGAATGAAAGTTTTGTGAAGTTTATCAGCGCTGTCTTTGCCGTTTTGAAAGCCTGCAAGGTATCTCCCTCTAGCGTAATCTGTTTATTCTTTTGCTCTATGAGGTTTGTCAATGGGGAGAGAACTGTTGAGCAGTCGGGGATGAATCTGTGGTAAAAATTTATCATACCGATAAATCGTCTAATTTGTTTTGTGGATGTAGGCGTAGGGAAATTTCTAATTGCGTCGATTTTCTCGGGTAACGGTGTGATCCCATCTTCGTCGATATGATGACCTAAGAAATTCACCTCAGATGCCCCGAAAGTGCATTTGTCGATGTTCAGCAGGAGTCCATAATGTGCTATCCTTTGGAACACTTCGTTTAGGTGTTGCTTGTGTGTGTTTTCATCTGTGCTGGCTACTAGTATGTCATCGATGTAGGCATATGCGTACGTTAGGCCGCGCAGTACCTCATCTATGAAGCGTTGAAAAGTTTGTGCTGCGTTCCTCAGGCCAAAGGGCATCTTGAGGTATTCGAAGAGACCAAATAGAGGGGTTACCGCAGTCTTTGGGATGTCCTCCGGAGCTATGGGGATCTGATGGTAAGCCTTAGTTAGGTCTATTTTAGAAAAGATGTAAGTGTCCTGCAACCCTGAGGCGAAATCGTGTATATGCGGGACTGGATAGCGATCGGGTATGGTTGTGGCGTTCAATCTTTTGTAATCGACGCATACCCTAAAGTCCGTGCTTCCCGGTTTAGGCACGAGATGTAGGAGTGAAGCGTATGGGCTATCGGAGGGTCGTATGAATCAGTCCTTCAGCATATTGTTGAATTCGTTTTGGGCATATTCAAGCTTATGAGGAGGAAGTCATCATAGGTGGGAAAATGTTGGCTGTCCACTGGTCTTTATGTGAGGCTGCGTTTGGTGTTTTGCTGGACCGGTACCCGCGAGTGGTTGAATGATGTCTTGGTATCTATTTAGGATCTCGACGTATTCTCATCCGTGGCAAGTTGTTACACTGATTCCAGTGGTGTTGTGTCGTGAGAGGGGGCCTTTAACAGAAATGTTCGTTGTGTTGTCTGATAAAGCCCTCGTGTTCATATGCACGGCTAGGTCATAGTGGGCCAGGAAATCTGCCCCGAGTATTGGCGTTTTTACGTCTGCCTGGTCCAGGTAAAATCACGCCGCATGCCGATGTTAAGAGTCAGTGTTTTGGTTCCATATGTTTCGATCGTCGAGCCGTTTGCTGTCTGGAGCTTATACAGGGCCGCCTTTCGGTCTTGCTGTTCTCTGGGGGGTATCACGCTGATTACTGCTCCTGTGTCCACTAAAAACTTTATGTAGTTTCGTCGGTCCCATACGTATAAAAGGCGGCTTCGTATGTTTTTACCGGAGGGTTCTGCCGCTCCTACCCGCCGGCAGTTTAGTTTTCCGACTTAGTTTTGGAGCTGTATTTGCAGGGTGCTGAGCAATGTTGGCCTAGTGCCGAATCTGTGGTGGTACCAGCATAATTCCGGGTCGACTCGTCGATCCCTGCTGGTACTCTGTGCTCTCCATCGCCAACCGCCAGTCGCCGGCCTCGGGCGTCTTGATTTGCAGGAAAGGAGCATTCGTATATCCTGCAGCTGATGTTGCAGGTCAGATACTGCCTTTTCCAGATCTGTTGGCTGGTGTGTCGTCTGGGCACTGCACGGCACACACTCCTTGGTCCAGTTTTGTTGCGATGCGGTCAGAGGAGTCTGCTAACTGCTATTGTCAGCGATTGGCGCCAATATCTGCGTTATTGTGTTGGGTAACTTGTCCATCCACAGTTCGCGCAAGATTGATTCAGCCATCGAATGTTTTCCTAGTCGGCTCGTCATAAAGCGTAGGAGCTGTGAGGGTGTTCTGGTGACGTAGGTGAAAAGTTCCCCGAGCAGATCCTCATCCGGACAGCCGGTTCGTTTTAATATCGCATCCTTAAGCCGAGTATATGGCTCCTGCTCGGGTACATGTTCTAAAATGTCGGCTATTTCGTCGACCACTGAAGCTGGCAAAACTTGTACGAAGTTGGTGAATTTTGATTGCTGTGACGTTATTCGCCGTACTGAGAAAATGGCTTTCAACTGCAGAAACCAGTTATTGGTGTTTTGTTCATTATACGTAGGGAGGTTTGTGAGTGGCATTGCATTGAGTGTTCTGTTCGCACTCGTCTGTTGCCATCTTGCTCGATCGTAAATATCGGGGTCACTACTTGTTGCGGGCGTTAAGCAGGTGCTGTTAACCCCGCAAGCAAAAAAATAATGTAGGGTAATACGATCGAAGCAAAGACAACAAAGGCGAGGATGTAAAAGTTTAAGCCAAATTTTATTTAGTAATCTGGCAAAAGTATGTACAGGTAATTGTTTGCTGGAGTTCGGTCATGAAGTTAGAGAGTGTCAGTTGAAGGAGCGTTGTCAGGTTTCAAAGCGACAGCTCGGAGGTAGACCGAATGGAATAGCGATGTTCAAGGTCCATGGTGACAGCTCGTCGGGGCTTAAGAAGAGAGAGAGAGAGGATCGACGCGGACGGCGCTGGTGAAGTTGGGTCGGCCTGCTGTTGCTGCTGCTGAAGTTAGGTCGGCCTGCTGCTGCTGAAGTTGGGTCGCCCTGCTGCTGCTGCTGCTGCTGAAGTAGGGTCGGCCTGCAGCTGCAGAAGTTGGGTCACCCTGCTGCTGGGTCTGGCTGCTTCGTGTGGTCACCTTTCACTGCTTCGTGTGGTTCACCTTTCACTGAAATCTGTCGATAACAAACACTTTCTATCAGTTCTGATTATTACCTTCAGCTGATGCTGAAAGAATCCGACCAGAGCCTGATGAGAATAGCGTTCAAATTGCAAGATTACCACCATCCGCGTCGTCCATCTCACCATTTTTGCCATGGTTAGCAGCGTCAGAAACACCATTCGTTTCTCTCCAGAATACGGGGGCAACGCATTATCGCACACGTGAGCCACTCACAGAGAGTATCCTTAATGACTCCTTCCACTTATTCACGATACAAGACCTTTCGAGGCCGTGAAAGGTCACTGAACTGAGGAAATACCCTTATGGCCACTCGACACTCGCTGAGGAAAGTCAACAGTTTCCGGGAACTATGACGGTACTTAGCCCAGGAAATGGGAGGAGTGATAATAAGGCTAGGGGAGGCATCCCTAACACTCCCCTCCAAAATTGAATCCTCTGTCAAAACGTGGCATAGGAAAGCCAAACTTGAGGCATGTTGATGACTCACCCAGTACGGCAATCCTAATCACTCATGATATAGACGCTTCTTTATGGATCTTCTGCTTGCGCCCACCCCATATGGTCTTTGCAAAGAGGAAGTACAGCCAAGCAGTAAAGGATGAGAGGAAAAACGTAAGTGGCACATGCCTCAGCTCTACCCTTCAAGGATGACCTCCTTCAGACTGACGCTCCGGCTTTTGCCTGTACTTCTGACCATTTTTTTCCAGCTGGAGGCCGGGTCCAAACCACACTCGAAGAATACGGACAGGACCATCCGTCCAACCAAAGGGCCCCAGATGAGCGATCCCCTTCCAGAAACCTAACCCCAAGCCGGAAGTCTTGTTGCAGTTAATCCTGGCCCGCGTGACCTTTTCGTATCATTCACGAGCCTTCTGTACCACCTCAATGTTGCTGTGACATGACACGAAAATGGATACATTATCAGCGTACGTGGAAACCTTGGCTCAAGCTCCACCAAGGACAGCGACTCCACGTAGGGCCAGACTGCTTGTCCCATCCATAAGTTGGTGAAAAAGAGGTTCAAACGCCAAAGCACAAAGTAGGGGCGACAGTGGGCAATGCAGGTGAACTAACCAAGACAGTGCAAAAGTGCACGACCACTTTCCGTTCACCTGTACCACAGCACTGGGGAAACAATACAGGAGGCTATCCACTTACAGAAGTCGGGTTTGCAGGACAGCATCCAGGTACCGATGATTGAGCCTATCAAATCCCTTGGATTGATCAGGATAGCTTGCTCACATCTTTTACACCCTCTAAGATCATGCTGATTAGATGCAGGTTGCTCTGAATTGTTTAGCCCCTCGCAGCACAGCATTTGCAGTCTATTGGTTACCAATAGACAGCAAACGCTCCATCAGGATATTGGCCAAAATCTTTAACTCGGTATTTATCAGAGTTATGGGCCTGTAATCATCTAATTCCCGCCCTCCATCCTTGCCCTTGTTCAACAGTCTGATCACACCCCTGGTGATCTGACTTAGGATAGACCCTTGGCGGAACCAGTTGTTGAACACGTCAGTCAAAATCGGGACAAAGATGTGCGACAGCTTCAAGTACAATTCATAGAGTAAACCATCAGGTCCAAAAGACTTGCTACTGCCAACCTTCTTCAATGCCAAGTAGACTTCGCCCTTTGCAATCTCATCCTCACTGCTAACCGCTTCAGTCAACGAAAGCTGAGGAAAGTCAGCCAAATAGCTGTGACCAGGCTCCTTGGTAAACTGGCTCTTGAAATGCCACTGAAACGCCTCACACGTCATGAGTCAACCTCAGAGTACACCCTTCCATAATTTTGACCTCACGAATGTATGAATTGGAACCTTGACAGATCTCTTTCTTGCACAAGTGTGTGCCCATGTTCACGGCTTCATTAGGAATCTTGTTTAACCTATGTCTACTGACCTGACCCTTGTATATCTCACTAGTCAGCCACTCAAGAGCCTGTTTAGCTAAACCTATCTCTAGGGAATTCCCCACCCAGCCTCCGCCCAGGAAAGACTATCCTTGAGAGCTTTCACCTTATTAGCCTTATCTAGTGCAAGCCACGGGCTATATTCAGTGGTGAAGGACCTAATTCTATCCTTAAGCCTCTCCCGCCACCTATTCCCAATAACTGTCTAATTAGCTGTTGCTGGAAGTCCTGCCTGTCCAGTAAGGAAAGATTGAACTTCCAGTGCCCAGCAATTCTATGCCTAGCATCTAATGCTATCTGGGCACAGACAAGTCTGTGGTCTGTATAGCCTAACCAGTGGAACATGGAACACTCTAGAAAGTTTATATTGACCCTTCTCACTAACATTCTATCCTGGTAGCTGGTTACCCACTTAGACGGCCATTTACCTGCACACATCCGTATCACCCACCCAGGATGATCAACCCGGCTATGATTGCTTGATGACTGTCCATCTAGCATAATCCATAGGGTATGTCAGTTTTATTGCCCTATATAATGAGGGATGGAGCCAAATAAGGACCCTCCCAAAACAAAATTGTGCAAGTTTTTCCGAGTTGGGCTCAAATACACTGCTGCTGCTGTTGTAGTTGATCAAGGTCGAGGTTGATTATTCTTAGCAAGGCACATCTTGGACATGTGCCCTGAGACATCACACAACCAGCAGTATGGTCTTCGGCCCTCCACTACTACCGTTTCTCTCTGCACATCAGAACGTTTGGGATGTTTCCAAAGGTTTGGTAGGTTAATGTCACTTGTAACTTTATGTCTCCAGTGGCAATACCTGATTTAATTGTGATGGAAGTCACTTCCTCCACTTCGCCATATTACGAAAAGAAGGCCTCTATATGGTTCTTACAGATATACACGGGTACCCCATGAACAGGGATTTTTGTTCTCCGAGTGCCCATGTACTCTGTTTGGAGTATCACAGATTTCGTTGTTAGGACATTTCTGGCCAGCTGTTTTGCTTCCCGCTCGGTAGCCAGGAGAATGTCTCACATTGCATTGGACCTTCAGGCCAACAGTTTTGGTCCAATATTAAGGCCTTTAAGAGCTTCTTCCAGGGTTTCCCTGCTGACCCCAAAATTTCCGACTCTTTACGTCAGTGGTCAGCAGGGATACTATTCGAACATTTACAGCTTCCAAAGCCTCAGGGATGATGAGAAAATCGTTGCCATGAAAATATTCCACGTATTTTGGTCTTTATTCGGCATAGTACACCACATCCTTCTTTCTTAGCCTGTTTTTAGACCAGGCCGTTTTAGGAATGAAAGAAATGTTTTGCTTTCTTTTTGCACTCTAGTACTCTAGCATTGAACACACAATGTTCTTTTTTTACCTTCAACATGCTCACAAAACTTTTCATGAGTACTTCATAGTTCCAGTCTGAATAGTGGTTCTCCCACTGGGAAATTTAACTTATTGAATACTTCTATTGCTTTTTCTGTTGCTGATTGTAGAAACAGTTTGCATTTGATACTGTTTGCTTTGGTAGCTTTCTCAGATACCATGATGTACAACTCAAATCTTTGTAGTCAGTTTTTGAAGTTTTCTTCACTTATTGGGCTTGTCTATTAGCCTAATCTTACCTTCTTTGAGTAATGCACTATTCCAACTTTCATTTGTAAATCTAGCTCTCTGATTGGTTCATTTCTACCAATCAGGTCACCCGCACGTGCACTTCAAAGTTTTGGCGCAAATTCGTTCTTGATCCACCCACGTGATCATGACCTCTTAAAAAGAACCCAAAAGCACGTGTGAGAAGGTAGATGCAGACCTGGGCAGGTCAGCAGCAGACCATTTCTTCGACAGCTCGCTCAAGCTTAAAAATGTGACGACTACTAATTACCGTCTCGCGAATCGAGATGACAAATCTTTCTCGTTCAATATCTTCTACGAACTTCTTCGTCATTCAAGAATCTCAAACTATACATTCTCTTTGACTATCTACGATAAATCAGTCACTCCAGCAAACACAGAGAAACGCTAATCTAATCCACGTCACTGGCGATTATAATTTCCCCACACAAACGAAACCACAACTGACTCACTCACAAGCTCGACTCGAAGATTACTCTGTGAATACAAAGAACTTCTACCCACAAGACTTTACTTATCTAAGTGAATTATTAACACTCACTACCATTATCATAATATAAATATTATAAATACCATTATCGAACTAACTTAACATTTACAGTTATAGGTAGACTACTTTTGAATGACTCAATTATAAAAACATAATAACGACATTCTAAACACTAATTACAATTTTCTAAAAAGCTATAATACAGATACACAAGACAAAAAAAAGGACATACAAAAACTTCAAATACTACGAACATACCAACACATTAAACATCTTCTAAAATATTTTGTATATAATATTTTTATTTGTATATAAATGCATTTATTCGTTTTGAATTGCATGCATGTTTTTGCCTTGTTTATATCAAGATTTATTAATTGTTGTGGATGTAAGAAAAGATCATGCAACCTGACATAAAAAAAATCCTTCTGATTTATTTTAATGCTATACCAAAATCCTAGTTCATTCTGTGCATCCCCAACACTCTATTTCCCATACATTATATCTGTGTAGGTGGTTGCATGGATTCTATATTTGTCTTTTTTTTTTTAGTTATCCACTTCTTACAACATAATATTCATATCAGGACAGAGTTAGGAATAATGACACAAGCAGAGTGTCAAGGCCGACTGATTTTTATTTTTATTATATATTAATTCAAAAAGGTATTTACCACTTGCTTTCGACTGCAAATTTTGTGCAGAAAGAGGATCACAGAGCTTTGATATTTCTATGACTCCTGATTGGTCAATTAATGCCAATATCATGTAGGTACCTCTGAGAGATCGCTAAAAAAAGAGCATAGAATGAATAAAAAGAGCCTTAGTTTGATGAAAATAATTTTTTATTGTCTAAATGTTTGTTTTTTTTTTTGAGTCAGCAAAATTGACAGATAGGATAATCATGTCAACCATTTTTTCCATTTTATATAAAAAAAAAATGAAAATCTCAGTTTCAATACTTTTAAAATCAATTATAATTTTTTCAAATTTCATTTTAAGAAAATTAGAAATTATAAAGTTTATTTAAAATATTTTGAAACAAACATTACTTACTTTCTGCAACGAAAAGATGTAGTTTAAAAATAAGACAAAGCAGGTCATAACATTTGGTGTCACTTGACAGGTGATGAGTGATGATTTCATCATGTATTGACAGCTTACGTGAGGAAAAGTTATCGTACGGAAGGACAGAATTATTTAGATTTAAGTGAACAAATTATTTACCTCATTATTTTTAAGAAAAACTTTCAGTGCTCTAATTTTTTTTTGTACTTAGCTTTCACCTTTACGTTTATGATGCTTTATGGAAAATATATTATAAAAAAATTAAAATCAGACTGTTGAGAGTGAGATTCAATTTCATAAGAAAAGTATCTAATTATAGGTACCTTTCTTATGAAATTTTATCAGAAGTGTACATAAAATACTATAATTTTATGTACATTTATATTTTACTGTGTTATTTGTATTTCCATTCATTTTATTATTAATTTTGATATTTCATTTATGGAAAAATGTCATAATTGAGATAATAAAAAAAAATAAGATCATATAAATTTCATAAGATGATACTACTTGCAGGTACCCTTCTCAGTTGAAATTGAAAAATCAAATTAACTTCTCCGCACGTGTTTTGCAAAAATAAAGTCTCTAACAGTGGAGAACAACGCTTACTCCAATAACGAGACTTTTTTTTATTGTATTCTTGCTGGTCTTCTCTACATTTGAATTACAGCCATTTTATGGACACAAAAGCCACCAGGAATTATTTTTTTATACCGTTCGGCACTTCTGATTGTTTAACTTTTAAGCTATACAACTTTTAATGCTAAAAGATAGATCTACTTAATAACAGTAACACTATTGACTGATTTTAGAATATTTAACAATTTTAATGTAAAAATAATTTAAGAAATAACAAATAATTGTTTTAAAAATTCATTTTTCATTGAAAAAGTTTTTTGCTTTCAGACAATGTTCCATATTCATAAAATGATAAAAACAACTAAAAGAATTTGAAATTAAATAATAATATTGTTTTATTGAGTTTTGTATGTTATAATTCAGAGCTGATTTTCAGATAGTGAGGGAGTCCAATCAAATGAAATGAGGATATTTTATTAGAAAACTATGTGAAAATATTTGTTGAGGATCCGTTCCAGTGAGGTTCGAACTCACTACTCAGTAATGTTCAATAAGACTAGCTCTCTCACTATTTACCTCATTTCTAACTTTCATTTTTTTTAAACTTGCTAGAATTATTGCCCTTGAAACGAAAGTTATTTATATGATCCAATTTTTTTAAAATTTCCTCGCCATCTTTAGACGATTTGTTTATGATAATCTGTACAAACTTGTTTGATATATCTTGATTTACAGTGCAGCTATGAATGATTTTTTCGAACTGTGTCAAAAGCATTTCTTGAGTAACTGTTTTTATGATATTTTGGAAGTGTCGAAAATAGCTAAAACTCCCGAGATTAAAAAGGCTTATTATAAAAAATCTTTGTCAACTCATCCTGACAAAGTACCTGAAGTTGATAGAGAAACTGCTACTGTAAAATTTCAAATTTTATCTAAAATCTATTCTGTACTTCAAGACGAGGACAAACGAGCTGTTTACGACCAGACTGGCACTATAGATGATGATTGTTTTCCAGAAAACAAGGACTGGTATGATTATTGGCGATGTGTTTTCAAAAAGGTTTCACTGGCTGATATTGTTTCATTTGAAAAAGAATACAAAAATTCTAAAGAAGAACTTGAAGATTTGAAAAAAATTTATTTGGATTCTGGCGGTAATATGGAAACCATCTTGAATAGTATTATGTGTGCTAATGATGAAGATGAACCTCGGTTGAGATCAATTCTTGCAGATCTCATACAGAAAAAAAAACTGCCAGCCTTTGATGTTTTCCTGAAAGAAGACGAAAAGAAGACAAAAATACGAAAGAAAAAGTATGTATAAGTTTTATTTCACTATCTTGTGTTTACTGTCCTAGTTTTTTTTTTATCAGAATGTTATTGTTACACATAGACATCTTTAACAATTTCAAATTGACAAAAAAAACAACCTTAGAAAAATCGTACCGAATTTAACTTTGCTTTTTAGCTTTCCGCGTAGACTATGAAGCCAATTGAAAAGGTAACTAAAAAAAAAAAAAAGGTTGGATTTTCTTGATTTTTTTAGACTTGCATTTTAACCCGAAACCGATAGTGATTTCTTTTTAATTTATTTTCAACGTAATCTAAACAACTAGAAATTGTGGTTTTAAAAAATACTTATACATCAGATTGTCTAAAAAAAAAATTAACTTTAAACTAAAGTTTAAATTTTAAAGAAAACTCAATATGAAAATACGAAAAATTAGGTAGTTTTATTTTTTTTTTTTTTTTGCATATCGAAGAATAAAAGGTTATTATTACTTTTAGTTTCAGAAGAAAGAAAAAAAAAACTGGTAGAAATATTGAAAATATCTATGCACTTATTTCTGACGGAAAATATTTTTTTACGAGACCACGAGGTCTCCTCCGTTGCCCCACGCCAAAAAACCTTTAAAGAAAAAAATTTGATTTAAAATTTTTTTTTTTTTTATAAACTTGTTCTCTACACATCGGCAATGTGAATTAAAAAAAAAATTGTTGTAACTAAAAAGTAAACAGGCATGACTGAATCCAGGCAACGAAACTTTTTTTTTTTTAAATTACAGAAAAAAAATAAAAAAGGATTAATTAATAATTTTAAAAATGTTTTTCTGACATGAAAGCAAAACTCACAGTATTAATTTAAAATTATTTGCCAAAGTTCCAAAATTAGGATTGATTAGATTAGGATTCAAACAAAATTTGGATAATTTGCAGTGTAATCCCGGTGCACAGTTCCTAATAAAAAAAATTCCCGAATAATTATAGTTAGATGTACATGCTTAATTCGAAAATAACAAAGGAATTTTGCTAAAATCTACCGCTTTCGAGTTCTCAACAATAAAAGATCGGACTCATTCGCGTCGCGGCTAGAGCACGGCAGCCATTACTTTATTTGCCCCACTTGTCTTGATTAATGCGCAGACTTTGCGCGAAATTTAAAAAGAGCATGATTTTTTTGTAAATACAAATTAAAAAAATGCTAGAAAGGTAATAACAAGAACAAATCTAAGGTTAAAAGCATGATTAAGTACCTTAAGATTTCAATTTCATTAGTTATAAAAAAAATTTTATTATGTGTTTAGTTTGTTTTATTATTTAATTTGTTTCATTAAAAACAAAAAAAAAAACACGACACTTGTCATTGTCATTGCTTTTCTAAATAACTTAAACAAATTTGCCAAAATCTCTAACACTAACCCTTGCATAAACAAAAGCAATTAAGAAAAGTAAAACTTTCTTTTGATAATTTTAAGGGTTGGTTTGCAAAGACGTTAATCATTAACGGTTAATGATGAAACAGAACTGAAGTAAAAGTGAAATAATTGCAGTGCGTCAGATGGCACGTAAATCACGCGATCATGTCATGTATAGATTCCCATTAGGAACGTTTTTTAACCAAAAATTACTTTTAAAATATTCAGGTTCAAACGACTGTTATGAGCTTTACAAATTGCGATTCGTAAATTTACTTTTCAGTGTTTTTCACTTAACGATATCATCAAATTGCATTCTTGAAAGCAATGAAGAATTTTAAACGATTTTTGAACTATTTAAAATAAATAATTTTAAATTAACATTTTTAAAAAATCTTATAAAAATTTATTATTCATCATAAAAACTTTATTTCTTCAGACAATAATGTCCTTTAGCTTACTTTCGATGAAACAGGTAACTGTTTTACTTTTACAAAAAAAATTGACTATTCTCCAAATAGTCCTGTTTTAGTTTTTTAACTAATAATAAAAAAAAAAAATTGGGTTGAGCATTATTCTCCGCTGTTAAGGCCTTTGTTTTTTGCGAAACATGTGTGGAGAAGTTAATTTGATTTATTTTTCAATTTCAACTGAGAAGGGTCTACAAGTATCGGTAGGTACCTCCACTTTTTCGGCATAAATTATCGATACCTAAGTTTAAAATGCATTTTTTAAAATGAAAAAATATGAAAAAATATGCTTGAATATTTCATTTTAGTTTTACTTGAAAGTTGAATCATTAAATTTATTATTTCCATTAAGTAAACAATTCTGGTATATTTCAGATAGAAACTATATACATTGGAATGTCAAATTTAATTTTAAATTTTTAAATTTTCAAAAAACCCGCCATTTTCTTAATTTTAAGAAATTTGTAAACAAACACAAATTTATCGATTTTAAAAATATTTAAAAAAATTTCTGACACGTCATTTTAGTAAAATTAGAAAATTTAATGTTAAATTAATCTGATTTAAAAAAAATATTACTTAATTATAGCATAAAAAAGAAATATACAACGAATTATTAACGATTGGTACCGTAATTTTGATCCCGATACTTGATCCATGTGATGATTGACAAGTGATGACAGCTACTACGGATGATCATAAATGAAAATTACTAGAAATCTGAGTGAACCCTTTTATTTTTAGTTTTACTGTTATGTCTATTTATTAGAATAAAGGGACAAAACTCTTTTTATAATAATGGCAATTTCAGTCTACTGTACATGGAAATAAGGAATGTATTAAGTAGAAAAATACAACATAAAAAATTATTTGAAAAAAAAGTGGAATCACTAAATTTATTAAACTTGGCAATTTTGAACTCGTAAATTTTGTTTCTACTTAATTACTAATTATCAAAAGGAAATAAGCTAATACAGAGTTTTGCACGATTTTTAAGCTATTATAAATTATTATAATCAAAATGTAAAACAAATAAAAAATTCTTGTAAAATTTAATTATTCATCAGAAAAAATTTATTTCTTCAGGCAATAATGACCTTAATATTACTTATTTACAAAAGCAATTAAAAGCTTTTCTAATTAAGTAATATCATAGTTTTATTGGATTCATTATTTTTCTATTCAAAGCTCATTTTAAAAAAGTTGGAACAAATTAGAAAAAAAAAAGTAGGTGATTTACCATCTCCAATGACTCTTACTTTAAACAAAAAAAAATTGTAAGGAAATAAAAAGAATTGAACGAAATTTCGGGAAAATAAGTGGGGTATAACATATTAAAAAAAAAATATTTTTTACTAAAATTTACTAAAAAGAAATATTTCAAAAATTATTTCATTCATTGGTGAATAAGTCCTGAAAATTTAATTAAAATCGGACAATTACTTTAATTTTACAAGAATTTCCAAATCAATGGGTTTTCAACGGGAAAAAAGCGCAAAAAAAAACAATGTTATTTTTACAGCACCGCAATGACGTAAAAAAAAAAACTTTAACCAAAATTTCGAACGCGTTAAAAAATATTAAAAAATATCAAAAAATAATTAAAATACACTTTGGTCTTTCATCTTAATAATAACATAAGCGTTTTGACGATAAAAATTTATTTTCGGTAAGTTTGTGGCATTTGTTTATTACGCTATGCTGTTTTCCCGCGAAAAAGTGGAGGTACCTAGATCATCTTTATGAAATTCATGATCTTATTTTTATATTAATCTCAGTTATGACATTTTTCCATAAATGAAATATCAAAATTAATATTAAAATGAATGGAAATACAAATAACACAGTAAAATGTAATAAATGTACATAAAATTATAGTATTTTATGTACACTTCTGATAAAATTTCATAAGAAAGGTACCTATACCTTTCTTATGAAATTGAATCTCACTCTCAACAGTCTTATTTTAATTTCTTTATAATATATTTTCCATAAAGCATTATAAAGGTACTGAAAGCTAAGTACAAAAAAAAATAATTAGAGCACTGAAAGTTTTCCTTAAAAATAATGAGGTAAATAACTTGTTCACTTAAATTTAAATAACTTCTAAATATCACTTCTGTCGTCCTATATGATAAATTTTCCTCATGTAAGTGGTCAAAATGCGATGAAAATAAAAATCATCAATCATCACCTGTCAAGTGACACAAAAAAATGTTATGACCTGCTTTGTTTTATTTTTTAAATTACTTCTTTTTGGCACTGAAACTAAGTAATGCTTGTTTCAAAATATTTTAAGTAAAGAATAAAGATTATTGATTATAATGTCTAATTTTCTTAAAATAAGTTTTGAAAAGAATTTGAAACTGAGATTTTCATTTTTAATGGAAACAAATGGTTGTCATGATTATATCTCAAAAATTTTTAACAAAAATTTTGGACGTGCAAGGAATGATTAAAAAATGTAAAAAAAATACCCCCAAAATACTTTGATCTTTCCTATTAATAGTATTAATAATAACATAAACATTTAGACGATAAAATTTTGTTTCCGTCAAGTTTGGCATCTTTTTCATCATGCTATATGCTCTTTTTAGTGATCTCATGACGGTACATAATGAGCTTGGAGCCATTTTTCATCATGGTTGAGTTTTATTGAGTTTGGGGCCTGTTTTTTTTTTTTTTTTTTTTTTTTTTTTATTCATAAAATTAAACGAAGTGGGGAGAGGTAACATGTAAAAACAAAATATTTTTACCATGACTTTTAAAAAATAAAAAAACATTTTTAAAATCATTCATTTTTTAATAAGTTCTGAAGTTTCATTAAATTCGGCCAATTTTTGCAATAATTCCCACATTAATGTGTTTTCAACTGAAAAGGGCACTAAAAAAAACCTAATGTAAGTATTAGGTGACCTCTAACCTAAAAAAAAAAATTTTTCAACCAAAATTTCGAATGTGCTAAAAAGGAATAAAACAAAAGTTTTTTTTTTTTTTTTTTTTTTTTTTTTTAAATTAAAATATACTTTGGTCTCTCCTCTAATTAATAACAAACTTTTCATGATAAAACTTTGTTTTTATTAAGTTTGGGGCCTTTTTCATCAGGGTATGCAACATTTTTAGTGTAAAAGTGGACATAAATGTAACTATTCAAAAATTTCTGTTAGAAACTGAGTGTGGGGGATTACACTGCAAATTACCCCAAAATTTTCAGTACTTATTTATTTAAATGTATGAATTTTTTAAATAGGTTATTTTATTTAACACAAAATTTGGGTAGGTACCTCCAAACAAAGAAAAGCGATATCTAAGTTTTTTTGTTTGTTTATTTTTAGTTCTTAGAAAATGCATTATTAAAAAATAAATCTTTGTTGGAGCTTATAAGCTGATAGATTAAATTTAATATTTCCAATAAGCAAAATACTTGGCTTCAAACTGAAATTGATTTAATGAGGTTTTTTCTTTTTCTTTTCTTTTTATGATTATCAGTAAAAACAGTAAAATCTGTCAATACAACGTAATTGTCTTTATTATAAAAAATAAAATATACTTTTCTGAGACTTTATTTGAGGAAGATTATTTGATATAAAGTTTAATTATTCTGATTAGGAAACAAATATTACTCACTTAGTTTAAAATATCACAGAAAAGCATTTTTTTTAACATGGAGGTGGATGTCAACTCACTTGATGTTTGGGAATTTGCATTTATTTTAGCACTCATAGCTGGTGACAGATGGGTGTTTATCTATTGCTTTTCTGGAGGGTGCTATTTTTAAAAAAAATAATTGAGGAATATAATGTGAATTTAATGTTTTATCAAATTTTAGATACTTTGGCTTTAAATTTACTATAGTTATTATTATTTTCTGATAAAAATCGGCATGTTTATACACTTTAGATAATTCTTTTAAAAATATTGATGTTTGATGAATTGTATTAAGCTTTTCAATTTATGATTAGTAAATAGTTTTTGTTTAATAATATCCTTTAAAAAGGGTGAAATTAATACAAAATTTTAAGATTTAAAACTTAGTAAACTATTCCAGTTAAAAAATGAAAACAATTCTTGTAAAAATTCATTATTCATCAAATTTTTTTTTTTTTTTTTCCTAAGACAATAGTGTTCTTAATATATTTTATTTATAAAATCAGTTAAAACCTTTGCTAATTAATGGCTTAGCTATAGTCCTATGCAAATTAGGTTGAGACCTGGATGTGATGTTTCGCTGCGTTGGTGAGTCACAAAATTGAGTGACATCAAAGATAGAAGAGGAGTAACTGAAGTAACATTTATTTTTGGCATCAGCTGATTGTGAGGCCATAGAAAAGATCTCCATAATGATTTGTCTGAAGATGCTAAAAGACTTGATATTTGAAGAAATTGCCAGCATCGTACAAGCAAATGTACATCCAAAAAAGAAACTGGTCATAGCTGAGAGGACAAAGTTTCTTGAAATCGTGCAGAAATCTGAAACCATTAGACAGTATGTTCACAAGATAAAAGAAGAATTGAGGTACTGTGAATTTGAAAAGTTGGGTATAGGACTGATGTCTATAGAAGAGGAATTGACATCTTGAGTTGAGTACGAAATTTTAGAACAGCTTCAAGTCCAAAGTATGAATATTGAAATGAGCCTTGAATTTTTACAGCTGCTAATTCTGAGATTAAATAACCATGGCTAACATGGAAACATACAGTACTACAGAGAATTTATATAAATGTCATATTTTTTTTGTGACCAAGAACATGAGAGGAACAAGTATAAATGACCAGTTTTTGCAAAGATGTTTTAAGTGGAAGAACAAACATTTCCAGTCAATATGCAAATATAAAAAAACAGTAAAAAAGGAGAAGATAGATCCTCCAATGAGAAATACTAAAATAAAAGATAAGAATGAAGAAAGAGTAAAAATAAATGGAATAACTCTACTAATGCAAGTGGATACGGGTAGTGATGTAACATTAATACCCAAGAATTTTTTTGGAGGACCAACCCGCAATGACAGGTCAGTCATTAAAACACTTAGATCCTTTGAGAGGGGAGGAGGGAGACTGACTTGATTTGAGGTAATACCAATCATAGTTGTGGAGTGCATAAAAGATAATGGTCTCCTGTGGGTTGACATATTAAGAATAGACACCTCAAAGTTAGTTAATTGCGTGAAATTAGAAGAACCTGAGAGTGGACATTACAACGCGAGTATTTGGCTCAAAGAGAATAGACAACCAGTATGTTTTCAGTCTTGTAACGTTCTGGTTCACCTTCTGCCCATGGTTATGGTGAAACTTAATAAAATGATTAAATAAGAAATAATGTAGAAGGTCAGCTAGGGAGGGAGCAATTGGGCTTCTCCCATCATGGCCATACACAAAACAAATGGAGATTTAAGAATTTGTGGTGATTACAAAGTTGGCATAAATCACCAGATATGTTTGGACTCTTTCCCATTGCCAAATATTGAAATGGTCTGCCAAGAGTTTGTGGGCATGAAATTTTTTTTTCAAGATTGATCTGAAATCTGCATAAAATCAGATTAAAATTGACAAGCTTTTTAAAGAAATCACCACAATAAACACTCCTATAGGCTTTCTAAGGTGGATTTGTCAGCCATTTTGAATTAAAACGTCCAGCCACATATTCCAAAAGGCTATTGAGAAAGTTTTGGAAGGAGTAAAAAACATTGTTTATCAAGTTGACATAGGTATTGCTTGTACTGAGGAGGAACTAATGAATAAAACTGAATGGATTTTGAGCAGATTGAGTAATGCTGGCATGACAATTGAGATAAATGTGAGTTTTATTGCCAGAAAATTTCATACTTAGGGTATCAAATATCTAAAGATGGGATCTCACCAGATGACAGACTTATTAGCAAAATATCAGAAATAAGTATGCCAAAAAAAAAAAAAAGTTAAAATCTTTCTTGGGTTTGGCTAAATTTTATACTAGATATATATCTCAATATAGCGACATGATTGAATCTTTTGCAAGCTTGAGAAAGAAGGATAGTGAATTTCAATGGATTGAAAGACAGTAGGTGGCCTTCAAAAAACTAAAAAAAGCACATAGGAACAAGCCAGTAGTTAAGGTATTTGACCAGATGAAAGAATTCACATTAACTACTGATGCTAGTGAACATGCCATAGCAGCAAGAGGGTCGTCCTATTATGAAGGAAGTTGACAGCTGCAGAGATTAACTATTCTAACATTGAAAAAGAAGCATTGGCAATTGTCTGGAGTACTGAAAGGGCATGCAATTTATTATTGGGTAAGAAATTTCTACTGAAGTCGAACCACAAACCCTTAGAGTTCATTTTCAATCCAAGGAATAAGTTGCCTAAAATATCATCTAGAATTTTGTGGTGGGTGATTAAGCTTGTGGCACTTGATTTCCACTTTATGTATAGTAAAGGGAATACCATTCCACATGTAGATGCATTTACAAGATTGAATTTTACTACCCAGAATATTGAAACAAAGGATGGTTGTGAGGACAGAATTTTGCACAATCAAGACGGATGTGTCATACTTTAGGCAGTTCAAGTTTAGAACTGAGCAAAATCCCATATTAAAAATAGTACTAAATAGAATATTGGATAATATATGAAGCAACTGCTATATGGTGTAAAAATGCCTTTTAAGGATGTAAAGCACAGATTGACAATTGAAAGAGGAGTCATATGTAGTGGAGATTTTATTGTACCACCAAAATCATTAAGAAAAGATGCCATTAAAGCAGTAAATGATAACCTGCATGGTGGTGTATTTGAATACCCAACTGAAGTTGACACTACAAGCCTGGTGGCCAAGATATATGCAGGATGTGCAAGATTGTCAGAAAATGCCCATATATACAAAGATAAAGAACTTCAGGCAAACCAAGATTCTTTCATGGCCAAAAGAGGA